>JANAVB010043593.1:0-21386 GCA_029216955.1 Iris pallida | reverse complement strand
GCTGGTAGCAGAAGGGAATGGAGAAGCTGGTGGCACCTTTACCGAGGAGGATCAGGCACTGATGGACATACTGGAGAGGAAGCAGAGAGCGTCAATCGAAGGAGATAAGAGGAGTGGAATAGAGGAGGCATCCACCTTATTCTTCGCTGGGGGCAACGTCACTATGTATAACCATCCATTAGAAGGTACTGACGAGTCACTTGCTCTTGCATCTATCTCTTCCCTTAAATTGTCAGACTGGATTATCGACTCGGGAGCATCTCGGCATGTGACGGGAAATGCTAGTGAGTTTTCTTCTTACACTCACCTAGCATCAGCAGACACCATTCAGACAGCGGATGATACTTTCCAGCCAGTGGTCGGTAAGGGTACTGTTAATTGTACTGGTTTAGTAAGATTATTCAATATTTTATATGCTTCATCCTTTCCAGTCAGTCTCTTGTTCATTAGTTTTACAATTCTCCAACTTAAATGCATTATTTCTTTTGATATTCCTAAGGTGACCTTCCAGGAGAAAGGAACGGGACGAAGACTTGGGATTGACACTTGGCATGAGGAACTGTGGTACCTAGATCGAAAAGGACTAGGCTCAACATTGGTATCTATGGCATAGAAGGCTGGAATGGAAGGACTGCAGTAGAAGATTGAAGATACTTTGATACTCCATCATAGGAGGACGGGACATTCTTCCTTTGATACTTTAAGTAAGTTTTATCCAGAGGTTTATGCAAAAGCAAATAAAAAGAAATTAGTATGTGATGCTTGCGAGTTTAAAAAACTTACTAGGAGCTCGTATGTTGGTACGGGTCATATGAGCTCTTTTGCTTTTAAGGTAGTACATTCTGATGTTTGGGGTCCATGTGCTATTAACACTATGAATGGGTATAAGTACTTTGTTTCCTTTATTGATTGTGCCTTTCGTGTCACCTGGCTATATTTGATAAAAGATAAGAGTGATGTACCTGCTTGTTTTTGGAATTTTCATAAGCATGTCCAGACTCAGTACAACGCAGTTGTGAAGGTACTGAGGTCTGACAATGGAATGGAGTATACCAATAGAACATTTGCAAAATACTTATCAGCACACGGGATACAACATCAGACCACCTGTGCATACACACCAACACAAAATGGAGTAGCATAAAGGAAGAATAGACACCTTCTGGACACCGCAAGAAGTATGATGATCGACATGAATGTCCCACAAAGTCTGTGGGGGCATACAGTATTGACAGCACCTCAACTCATCAACAGGATGCCTTCGAAAGTCCTGGGATGAAAATCCCCATGTGAAGTATTACAAGGCAATAATAGTGGGATACTCCCATTAAAGGTGTTTGGGTGTGTGTGTTTTGTGAAGGACAACAGGCCATCAATTGGGAAACTTGACCCTAGAGCGGTCAAGTGCATCTTCGTGAGCTACTCAGCGACTTAGAAGGGATATATGTGCTGGAGTCCAGTAGAGAAGAAAAAGTTCGTCAGTATGTGTCACGCCCCAGAACCAGAATACCAGAGAGCGGGGGAGTGACTCAGCCAGCTACGTATTACGGGTAGATGAATACCGTATAATACGATCAATGCTGTCTAAAAGACGAGGGGGATGGATACTACATGAAAGTCTCGCTATGGTCACTCAACATCTATTGTCTCAATCATTCAAACAAGAAGCAATAATAGAGAATATGTAAGATAAAGCAGTAAGGCGTCCCAAACGCTTAGTCAAAATATTCTTGAGATCTGGCTGTACAAAACATAGCCAGATGGTAAAGCAAGGTATACACAATCGTTATCAGCTGCAGTCTGACTTAGTTACAATTATGTAAAAGTAACTACAAGACAATCCGACTAATATGTCGGTACCAAGTGGAAAAATGTAAAGTAAGTAGCAAAACGAGCAGGGAAGTAAAGAACCCACTCGTGTCCTCCTGCGATCATCCCTTAGTATTGACCATCTTGAAGGTAGAAGTAAGCTGAGTCCTCGATAACTGCCTCTAAATCTGGCCATTTAAAACCAGAGAGGTTAGACCTCTAATAGCAAGTACCACAAGGAAGCACGATATGAGAAATAAACCAGTGATAAGAGTTAAGAATATAATAATAAGTCTCCGCTTGCTACTGGGATTCACACAACATTATGACACTTCAAACTAACTTCCCAACCAAACAAGGACAGAAGTTGACCCGTCATGTCCTGACATTCTGATCATCTCAGTAGTTAATAGAGTAGGTACAATACACAAACAAATTAATTTAAACGGTTATACAACTACTATGGCTTGCTACTGTAAGTTCCAAGTTGTCTTAGAAATATGCAATAAGGATTCCTCAGTTCTTACTATGCACAAGCAATGCTAGTCTACCCAATACTCAATTGCGCCAATCATGAATTAGACGAGTTCCAGCGGGACGCCCGTCATCAGTATACAGTAAATAAATATAAGCAGATATCGCTTCCTGCCTGTGTGGCAGATTTGCAGTATCTGTGGGAACCAGCCGGCATATCGGGACACTAATTGTCCCAAGGATGGCTGCCATGTAAGAACTCGAGAATCCATTCTCTCCATGCAATCGTTATTTTATTTAACTTAGTAGTCCTATGTTAATTAAAATCCCATGCCGTGGATCATGGCCATTCAGAATAAGTACTTTCGTACAGAGTACGATATGCATAACTCTACAACGATGCCCGTGTGGTTAGGTTGTAGGTCTTACATAGCGTAATACAACAATCAAACCTAGCCACGGAATAATCATGCCTTGACTGTAAATTACACATACCGCTTTTGTAGAAAATCAGTTGAAGCCTGCACGTGTCCATATGCCAATATTCGGGATCGGCTAGTCGATTGTAATGGTTCATAGTTAATATGAACGTGTCTCATTCAATTTCAATAAGACGACTAGCCAGCCTCTTAGTTTCAACTAGGAACGCATGATCAATCATTTAGTCAAGGTAACAATCAATGTCAATTCATGCCAAGGCATGAAAGTCAAACTAGTATTTAGTATGGTCGAGTCTATAACTCTCAGGGTTAAGTTCCAGTCATACTGGGTATCTATAAACCAATCGGGACACAGGGCACATTCCACACCACAATATGTATTAAAATATTAGCATATCATGATTATATCGAGTTCATACAAAATACGTAAAATAAGAGATGCCATGTACGCCCAAGGAGTACGTTCAATAAAAATATGTCAAGCCAGAAGAGTACGCCCGATGAAATACGCATAAAGGAGATTTACGCATGAGGGAAGTTTACGCGTGAAGGAATAAAGCTTGCGCGTAAAGGAGTATGCTCCAATAAAGGAACAAAGTTGCGCGTAAAAAAACTCGTCTTACGCTAAGCCAGAAGAGTACGCGTAAATAATAAAGTTACGCGTAAAACTTGTATGCGTAAAGAGTCCAAGTTTATGCATGAATCTTGTATGCGTAAAGAATAATCGTTACGCATAAAATAATATACGCATAAAGGAATCGTTACGCGTAAAACAATGTACGCGTAAAGGAATCGTTACGCATAAAACAATGTACGCGTAAAGGAACCGTTACGCGTAAAACAATGTACGCGTAAAGGAATCGTTACGCGTAAAACAATATACGCGTAAAGAATAAACCAAGCCAGAGTAGACTTGCGTAAACCAAATTCACGCTGACACGAATGAACGTGGGCGTAGAGCTTGATATTACGCGGGCACGTATAAACGTGTGCGTAGAGAACCTCCGGAACTCCAATTCCATGAACATCAATCTGAGCCAAAAATGGGAGTTCCACGGATCGAAAGGGGTTATAACACAAATTTCACAATCTGGAATGAACGAAACTTGAAAATAAGAAAGTTTGATAGATCAAAATCCACAAGATCCGAAAAATGACAATTTCTAGATCTACTAAAAATGAAACTTCAAAATGCAAAATGCCAAGTTCTAAACTATCTTAGGATCACGAGAGGAAGATAAATGAACCATAAAGATATGGGTTCTCATGTGGAGCAAGATGTACTTGCCTAAGCTCTTGGTAGGTGGAGAGAGTTATGAGGAAGAAGAAGAGTAAATGAGAAGGAGAAGTAATGAAAAGAGAGAGGGTTGGGGCTTTAAATGGAGATGTGGTAGGTGGTTGGTCGGGTTTATGATGAACCACCAAAATCCGGAATGAACCGACTAACCCAAGGGCAAAACAAAAGCAGAAAATAAAATACAGAAAAATAATTAGCATAAAATTAAAGAAATTAAATACAGAATAATTGCATGATAAATATTAAATAAATGTATTCAAGCAGTACATGTATTAAAATATGCATTCTGGGAACGGGGAGTGACATCTCTACCCTCCTTAGAAAAATTTCGTCCTCGGAATTTCAAATCCAAGCAGGATAGAAATATCAGGGCCAAACTAATCTAAGTACAACAATTTTAGCGATCAAGCAGTCATCTTACAATACCAATAGCAAGTAATATATCTATGTTTATCAATTGATGACACCAAGCAATTTCTATTCATAGGGTGATAAGCATGAGGAACCAAGACAATCAAGGTACACGAAAAGAAATATACCTTGTGAGTCAAATAGGTGAGGATACCGTGATCGGATATCATCCTCACGTTTCCACGTTGACTCTCCTGAGGAGTGATGACCCCAAGCAACACAGACAAGGTTAATTGTTCGGTTCTTGAGTATCTTCTCCCTTCGGTCCAAAATAGACACCGACTGTTCCTCATAAGACAGGTTGGTACCAACAACCAGCTCAGAATGATCGAGAATATGGCTTGGGTCCGATACATACCTACGCAACTGAGATACATGAAACATATCATGCACCTCTCGTAACGTGGGTGGAAGGGACAAACGATAAGCAACATCGCCTACCCTATCGAGGATAGCAAATGGACCCACGTATCGCGGACTCAACTTTCCGCGAACGCCAAATCTAATGACCCCACGAGTAGGTGAGATCCGCATGAACACGTGGTCCCCAACAGAAAATTCTAGCGGCCTACGATGCTGGTCTGCCCATTGACGATGTCGATCTTGCGCAACTCGAAGTCGCTCTCTAATTCCTTTAACCACTTCAACCGTCTGAACAATCATCTCTGGGCCTAGCATATTCCTCTCTCCGATATCATCCCATGCTAGTGGCGGTCTACACTTCTTACCGTATAGTGCTTCGAATGGCGCCATCTGGATACTAGCTTGATAACTGTTGTTGTACGAGAATTCGACTAAGTGCCGGTGACTCTCCCAAGACCCTCCAAAATCTAGGGTACAAGCTCGTAACATATCTTCTAAAGTCTGAATTATTTATTCTGATTGCCCGTCCGTCTGTGATGGTAAGCCGTACTAAATCTTAACTTGGTACCCAGACTATGATGTAAACTCTTCCAGAAATGTGACGTAAAATGGGTATCTCTATCTGACACAATATTGACATGGACCCCATGCTGCCCGACTATCTGCTGCATATACAATTCTGCCAACTTTTTGTAGATTGCCCTACTCTAAAAGGAAGAAAATATGCCGCCTTCGTAAGCCGATCTACTATCATCCAAATAGCATCCTTACCTCTTAGTGATCTTGGTAAACCGGTCACAAAGTCCATTGTGATATGTTCCCACTTCCATTCCGGGATAGGAAGCGGTTGTAATAATCCAGCTGGCCTCTGTTGTTCTGCCTTCACTTGCTGACATATCAGGCAACGAAAAATGAATCTAGCTATCTCTCTCTTCATTCCGTTCCACCAGAAGTGCTGCTTGATATCTTTGTACATTTTAGTTCCTCCAGGGTGTATAGAATACCGAGAACTGTGGGCTTCTGTCATAACCTCCTGTCTGATATCTTCACTTGGCACACAGACGTGATCCAAACCTAAGTGTACCATCTTCTTGAATTTTCATCTCCTTCCTGAGTCCTGACTCACATTCTGTCCTAAGCTTCTGAATCCTTGGATCCCGTGCCTGGGCTGCCTTGATCCTGTCTACCAAGTCAGATTGAACTCGTAGACTTGCCAGAATTCCTACATCACTAGGAAGTATAACTTCGATGCCCATCTCCTGAAGATCTTCTAAAATATGTTTTTGTGATGTCAACATAAATGCACCGCCTCTCCTGCTGAGAGCGTCTGCTACCACATTAGTCCTGCCTGGATGGTACTGAAGCTCTACGTCGTAATCCTTGATCAACTCTAACCATCTTCTCTGTCTCATGTTCAGTTCCTTCTGAGTAAAGATGTACTTCAGACTTTTGTGGTCCGTGTACATGTCCACTCGATCACCGTACAAGTAATGCCTCCATAGCTTCAAAGCAAATACTACTGCTGCCAACTCCAAGTCATGAGTCAGATAATTCTTCTCGTGGTATCGAAGTTGCCTAGATGCATATGCTATCACCTTTCCATGTTGCATTAGGACACACCCAAGTCCTTTTCCTGACGCATCACAATATACAGTAAAACCTCCGGGTCCAACCGGTAATGTAAGAATAGGTGCCGTGATCAACTTCTGCTTCAAATTCTCAAATGATGCCTGACACTCTGCCGACCAAGTGAATGACACATCCTTCCGTGTCAAGCGGGTCATGGGTGCTGAGAGTCTTGCAAAGTCTGATACGAACCTTCTGCAATATCCTGCCAATCCTAAGAAACTACGACATCTGCTACGGTCTTAGGTATTGGACAACTCTCTACTGCTTCTACCTTTTTGGGATCTACTGCTACTCCAGTCCCTGATATGATGTGTCCCAAGAATGAAATGTGATCCATCCAAAACTCACACTTGCTGAGCTTGGCGTACAATTGGTTCTCTCTCAGAACCTGTAATACTTTTCTTAGGTGATCTTCATGCTCTTCTTCACTAGCTGATTATACAAGAATGTCGTCGAGGAACACAACGATAAATTAATCTAAGTACGACATAAAGATGCGGTTCATCAAATCCATAAATATTGCTGGAGCATTGGTCAAACCAAACGACATTACTAAGAATTCGTAATGCCCGTACTTGGACCTGAATGCCGTCTTGGGAATATCCTCTTTTCGAACTCTCACTTGATGATACCCTGATCGAAGATCTATCTTGGAGAAAATCCTAGCTCTGCTCAACTGATCAACCAAGTCGTCGATCCTTGGTAGTGGGTACTTGTTCTTTACTGTTGCCGCGTTGAGCTTTCTGTAGTCAATGCACAATCTTGATGACCCATCCTTCTTTCCTACAAGTACCACTGGTGCTGCCTATGGTGATTCTCTAACTCGAATAAACTTCTTTTCCTTCAGTTCCTCTATGTGCTGATACACCTTGGCCTGCTCTGAATCCGCCATTCTGTAAACTCGATCTGATATCGGTTTAGTTCCAGGTGCCAATTCTATACTGAACTCAATATCCCTAACTGGGGGTAGACCTGGACGTTCTTCGGGAAATACATCTAGAAACTCTTCCACTACCTTCAGAACTTGAACTTCTTCCATTGCCGTCATTACTCCTTTTTCCTCGTTGAGTTGCCACTGATCTGACTAAGGTGAACCGCTTCATGCCAGGAATATTAAAATATACACTCCCTCTACGACAATCTATTGTTGCATGACTGTCTTTCAGCCAATCCATGCCTAAGATAACGTTAAAATTTCCAATAGGAAATTCTATTAATCTGGCGGGTAAGGAACGCCCGCAAACTACAACTCTACACACTAGAATAACTCTACTAACTCCTACGAGCGCATTACCAGTGAGTATATTCAACCTCCCTGGCAATGCCTCGAATTCCATTCCTAGTCGTATCACAAATTGTGCAGATATAAATGAGTGTGATGCTCCCGAATCAAACAATGCTACTGCGGGATATGAGGCGACGAGAATGTTATCTGCCACAACATCTTTCGATGTCAATGCCTCTTCCAAGGACAGATTGAATGCCTGCCCTCGACCTCCTTGTTGGTTCCCATGCTGCGGCCTAGCCTGGTGTTGCTGCTGGCCCCTGCCTTGGTGATGCTGAGGTGGTCTTTGTTGTTGCTGCGGCATCGGCGGTCCCTGCTGCCGAAACATCTGAGCCTGTGACATGAACGGGCGTTGTGCCAACGGCCTCACTGCTACCGCTGGTCCTTGATACTGGCCTGCCCCTGGTGCTGGCAGTGCAGGAAATTACTGTACCAGTCCTCCTGACCTCAAATTCATGGGACAGGTGGAAACCAGATGATCTGGACTTCCACATACCAAACATTGTCCGTTCAATGCCCGACACACGTCTCTAGTGTGCCCTAGCTTTCCACAATAGGTGTAGCCCACTAGGGGTTGCTGGTTCTTCCTCTGATGCTGCTGCTGCTGCTGTCTTGTTGATGGTGCTGGCCCTCGCATCGCTACATCGTGAATGCGAATGCCAGAGGATGGTGCTGTTATTCGGGGCGCTACTCCCCCTCCTCCTTCTATCTGATTGTGAGATCTCTTCTGACCTCCAGTCCTTGCTGTGATTTTCTGGATGGTAATCTCATGCCTTCGGGTTGCCGTCAACACCTCATCGAAAGTCTGGTAGTTGTGTCCCTCTATCAATTGCAATAGTTCAAGATGAAATCCTTGCTGAAACCTCATAGCCCTCTGGCTCTCTGTTGCTACCATCTCTGGGGCAAACCTACTCAGTATGCAGAACTCTGCTGCATAAGCATCCACTGTCTTGCCAGCCTGCTTGAGGTTGATAAACTTCTGCTGTAGCTCGAACTGTGCCACAACTCCATAGTACTTCGTCTTGAATCTCGCAGTAAAATCATCCCAAGCAACATGACGTCTGATACCCACTTCTTCCGATTCCCACCAATCGCGTGCGAGGTCCTGAAGTAACAGCTTCACTAGATTCACACGTTCTTTCGTCTGTACCTTAGCCGCTGTCAAAATGGCCTCGATGTCCTTAAGCCATGCATCTGCTGAAATGGCATCTTCCGTGCCCTCGAAACGATGGGGATTGTACTTGCAAAATCTGGTCGATGCTCCTAAATCTGTCCTCACTCCCCTTTCCAAAGCCGTCTGCAATCCTTGGTTAAGTAATACATTCTGCTCTTGCAGCTGGGTGTGCATGCGTTGCTGGGCCAACATCTGATGTTGCTGAGTAGCCATCATCCCTCTCATAATCTCCAGAAGGGCTGGTGTGTCCACTTCTACGGGGGTAGATGGAACTGTTGGTGGTGTTGGAACCTCCGAATATTGTGGTCCAGTTGTTGGTTCCACTATCACCTCTTCTTGGATATTCTCTTGAGGTAGTACTGGCCTTCGTTGCTGACCAGCATGGTCATGTTGTTCATGTTGTCCTTGTTGTTGTTGTCCAGCTCTGACAGATGTGGATGAGGTGCCCCTAAGAAAAGGGACAAGAGAACCACTACACCAAATAAGTGCTTTTACGGCCCGCAATTTGCACCGTAAAACTAATTATACGGCTTACAAGGACGTGCCGTAAAAGCCCCAGCTGTAAAAGGGTACTAGTAGTTACGACGTGCACTAATAGGCCGTAACTTAGTTAAATGCAAACCGTAATTGAAGTTGCTGAAAAACTTCATATCTTTTTTACGGCCCAAAATATAGGCTGTAAATATTAAACTTTTATGACTCGAGGTGAGGGCCGTTAAAGCATTCAATTGTTTCAGTTTATGGCATACATTGCAAGCCGTGAATACTTAAAACGAAAACATTTTTAAGGCTTGCATTTGTGGGCTGTAAATGAGTTGCATACATTCTCACATTTTTAAGGCATGCATTTTTCTGAATCCACATTTGAATAGCTATAAATAGACATTAATTAACCAAAATCAAATATGACAATAATCTGGTTCTCACATTATTTTCCACCAAAACCAAACTAATTGCACATGAAATTGAGAATATTTTCTTCCAACAAGTAGAGCTGCAGGTTGGACTAAAGCCGCAAACATTAATAAGATGATACAAAGTGATAGGAAAAAAAATCATTATTTCTTTGATAACTTCATATTAAAATAAATTATAATGTTTAACTATTCGTTTTACTACCAGTACTCGCTGATGAAGTCAAAGAAATTTTTACATGATAGAGACTAAATAACATCAAACCTGACACCATTATAATATTGAAGACCTTGTGGGGAGCTGAGATATCCATCCTATCCTGAGAGAAACTGAACCTGGAGATTCCATGGAATTAGCGAGTTCCAGTGCTATGACATGGTAAATAGTGGAAAGAGACAATATACTGTGAATACCTTTCCTGCAAAAAAAATTCAAAAAAGTTTAAAATATATATAACTAGCCAAGATGAGTGATTCAGTAACTACAATAGGATCTTTCAATTAATATGGTATCAATTGGTCTCAAGAAGAAGTTGAGAGTGGTTGTCCTAAACTCCATTCGAGCAACCCTAACTACATCACCACCTTTACCCAAGATCTCAGTTGGAAAAGGAGCTGAGCCAACTCCAGTAGTATAGGCTTTTACCAAAACATAAGAAAGAAAGAAAAAAGAAAAAAAATTCAGAAGAAAAATAGACTAAGATGTTAGCAGTTGTATTGGAAACTTGCAGAGAACTTAATTATTCTTACAACTCCAATAAGGTCACCAAGGCATCTCGGAGCAATGCCAAGTCCAATGCAAATCCCACCAGCTGAAGGACTAGAAGAAGTCACAAATGGATAAGTTCCAAAATCGTTATCCAACATTGTAGCTTGACCACCTCCTACCAATATCTTCTTCTCAAGTAGGGAATCATTTATGACATGGACAATATCTGCAATGAATTGCTCCAGTCGTTCTACAAACCTCTTGTACCTCTCAACCTCATCCTTGAGCATGGTACTGCTGTATTTAAATCCTGCAAACCGTGCAACTGCATCCTTTAGTAAGATTTCGAGCTTCTGACCAAAGGTATCCATATGTCTAAGATCGCAAACACGTATCCCATTTCTGATTGCCTTGTTTGAGTAGCATGGGCCAATTCCTCTCTTTTTTTGTCCCAATAAAGGAGTTTGCTAGTTCCGCTTCTCGTAGGCCATCAACTTCTTGATGGAAATCAAACAACAGATGAGCACGATCAGATACCAATATCCTGCTATTGCAATTAACACCATTTGATTCTAAGCCATCAATTTCCTTAAATAATCTAGGCAGATGCACCACTACTCCATCTCTAATTACACAGCGTTTCTTCATTAAGAATTCCAAATGGGACAAGATGGAGAGCGAACTTCTTGCCCTCAGAGGTGTAGATGGTATTCCTAGCATTTGCTCCGCCTTGCTGCAAAAATAAATATTATGACGGACGTTATATGAAACATATCAGCTTATTTTCATTGTATGCAATATGCCACCAATCAGTTAATACAGTTAAACTGAACATAAGAAATTCTAACCCACCAATCTTTTAATGGAAGCATTATATTGTTGCCATAGTCCACAGCTTGCTTCAATCAGTTAATATATAGTTTCTTTTCTTTCTTTTTTGAGATAAGGCCAGTTATTAATAACCGTCCATGTCATGGGCTACTAGCACCAAAACTCCCTCACAGTTAAAACATAGCTAAACTGAACAACTAAAGCAGGAACCCTAACTACATCATAATGATTCCCTTAAAACTTGTATTCAGTATTTGGATGTACTGAATTGCTCATCAAAGGAGATGAATTCAGTTGACTTGGTATTAGCAATGGCAACATAATAGATCAATAAAATATGTTACTGACTAAATCAAGATGCAGTTTCTCCAAGTTGCAAACTTACAATGTCACAAATTCTTCTATAAAGTTGCTAGTGTATATGATTCTAAACTTCCCAACAAGAAAAATGATATTAATTTATGCATGCAAAGGGGATGAGTGCAATGCAATATAACGTACTTCTAAACAATTAAGGGTGCCTTTGTATGCACATATGAATCACAATAGTTTTGTGATATTGATTATTAACCGATTTGGGGGAAATTTTCTTAATATTGTGAGTGTAGTGTTTGAATGAATATCCAAATCTAAAAAAACACTAGATTGCAGTTTTGAAAATTTTAACTGTAATTAGAATTTCAAAGATCACTATTCTGTCTTATCTATAATGTTAATTTATTATTTAGGACTGAGGAGTAAACAAACAAATAACATGCACATCTTAACATTGATACTTCGAGATATTTGCATCTCGTGGAAAGATCAAAAAGATTTTCCACGGTGATATCCATGCACCAAAAGCATTGAGCTTACACTATTGAATAAAAATGAGATCCTAGGTAAAGAAAGATACATGTAAAATAAACAGAGCAGTGAAGAGTAGATCAGTTATAATATGGATATCAACACTGAACGACACCAAGATTTTGGGTAACTGCTTTATTGTTGATTTTGTATGAATAAAGATGCTAGACTGAAATTGTTTGGCTAAGGGAAGGCGTATTCTATTCCTTCTCTTAATTGGTTGCAGTTGAAATGATTTTTTTCAAGTACATAACATCACAGGCAGACATCCAGAAGAGAGAAGACATTGACTGATGTTAACCATCTGGTACCAACATTCTGATTGGAGAGAAGAAGTTCCCAACATTACCATATGGAGAAAACAAGATTCCAGTATCCAGGTAGCGAATGAGCGATTTATCCACATACAAAGTGTACATATGCAAATAGCAAGCATACATGAATAGTCAATATATGTACATATATGAAGATGACAACACAAGATAGGTACATGATATACGAATCAAATGTGAGAACCACAATTGTGTATATATAAGCATATTTTACAAGAAAACGACACTAACCACACATCAACGTCACTACACAAAATCAATCAGGAATGGAACATTGCAACTGTCAAAAGTAACTTTACAGGAGCTTAACCAGCCAGGAGTATAGCTGTCTGTCTCACATAAATTAGTAGGATTTTCCAGTAATTAAATTTCTTGGTACACTACTAAGCCCACGAGTAAATATCCAATCTAAAGTACAAGTTCAACCTTAGAGCTAAATATGTTTACGTTGGAAAGATCATTGTCAACCAACAAATTTCCTATAACTTACAACTCACAAGCTAGCAGTGTTTTCTTTCTCCTCAATGCCGTCATGCATGCTACTACCATAATCAACCCTTTCCATTATAGACTGACTATGCAATTTTCTCAAATCTAATACTATATATTCCTTTCTATGTATATCTTAATTATTTTATTCCTCCCTCTTTCCCATGCCAAATAATTTGGCTATCGATCCAAGCAGTCAAGACACCTGATCTAGGTGTGAGCCTAGGTGCCTTGACCTATCCAAGTGCAAAAAGATATCTAGGAGTTAGGTCACTAAGGTGACCATTTTAACATAGGCATATGTAAACATGTTACCCTTGCCTATCTTCCATAATAATATTACCATTTTAAATGTACTTATCACAAGCTTGAACATCAACAATCAGTGTCCTTAACAACAATCTATTGGAGAATGAAAACATAAAGACATTTTGAACCAACCTATAATCAAATATTATGTGGCCTAGCACCAATTCATTGCAAAGGATATAATAATGTCCAAGAAAACTTGAGTATTCATGGTAAAGATGATTATGTAGACCAAATATTACCACATTAGAGAGCTTAGAATTCAGGGTGAAGCATATTGAATGATGGCTTCAGTCTGACTGGCAGTTATTTTTGTTCTCAAAATAGAATTAGGGGGGACAATGCTTAAAGGAGATCAAAAAGGTGGCTTCCAACTGGGGATACGATCCTTGAAAAAATATAACAGAAAGAAATTTAATTAGTTAATATATTAATTACTCATACCACAATAATGCAAAGCTAGCCTAAAGATCGGTTAAGAGATCAAATTCGAAGAGTTCACAAGGATCAAGATTAGTCTGTAATTGAGTTGGTAATTGCAAAAGGTGACCTGAGAAAAGGTATTATGAAGATTTTTTTTACTGATACTAATCATTGAGAATTCCAAAAAAATGAAGCAACAAAGAAGGAAAATTTATATGGCACCTCCAGTTACCTAATGAACACCGAAAAATTACAGATAAACAAGTGACAACGATGATGAGGAGTCAGCTGGTGTGAGGAAAATCCAAACACAATGAAATTATTTAAAACTTTTCAAATCCATTTTTCATATTTGTTGAAAGTTTTGAAAGTTTTTCCCGATTCATAAAAGTACTTCCCCCATTTTTTCAAATCTAGAAATCACTAGGCAGAAATCCAAGAATTTCTTCCCCAAATCCTAGAAGTTCTTCCCTCTTATAAATCCATGAAAATTTTTAACATATCTATAAAGATTTTAAGAGAAACCATGAATGATGTCCCCTTTTTCATAAATTTCCAAGAAAAAAGAGGGGAAAACAAAAAAATAACTTACAATTATTATAGGATGGCGAGAGGATGAGGTGACAAGAAGGAAGAGAAGTTCCAATACCCCAAAAACTAGATTCGAGCTAGGCTGTCGCTGAGAAGAAGGAGATGGGACTAGAAACCTAATTTTTGGGTTTTAGGTATTCGATGAGAGAACGGAACCAACGGAAATTTTGAGAGGGAACCCTAATTTTTGGGTTTAGGAAATTGGTGAGAGGGCCGTAGAATTTTGTGAGGGAATCTTTCTTCTTTCGCGGGGTTGGGACAATCATGAGAGCGGGTACATGGTTTTGGTAACATGATTTTGGTTAATTTTTTGGTGGGTTTATAATTACAATTTACGGCCTACAATAAATAAGCAGTAAAAATACAACATAATTTATGGCCTGCGTAGTAGGCCGTTAGAATTTTATAATTTATGGCTTGCACAAATGCACGCCATAATTTATAAACTTTTACGGCACTAAAAAAATATATCGTAATAAAGAGTAATAAAAGAGAATTTACGGCTCGCATTTTAAGCGCGTCGTAATGTTATACTATTTATGGCCTGCATCCATTGTACGCCGTAAATGAGAAGCCGTAAATTCTATGGTTTGGTGTAGTGAACAATCAAACGATCGGACAGGAAAGATCAATGAAGTCAAAGGATACCGGAATGTCAAGCTCGAGTCGAGAGTAACGAATCATGAGATCAAGGAGAAACATGTGTGATTAAGCCATCCTATAAATTAAAACACCCCACAAGTCTGAAATCAGACCTGCATGGGCCACCACTAAAACCTTGTCACGCCCCAGAACTAGAATACCGGAGAGCGGGAGAGTGACTCAGCCAGCTACGTATTACGGGTAGATGAATACCGTATAATATGATCAATGTTGTCTAAAAGACGAGGAGGGTGCATACTACATGAAAGTCTCGCTATGGTCACTCAACATCTATTGTCTCAATCATTCAAACAAGAAGCAATAATAGAGAACAT
This sequence comes from Iris pallida, assembly GCA_029216955.1. Classification (NCBI taxonomy): domain Eukaryota; kingdom Viridiplantae; phylum Streptophyta; class Magnoliopsida; order Asparagales; family Iridaceae; genus Iris; species Iris pallida. The sequence goes on along the minus strand of JANAVB010043593.1, from coordinate 6,083 downwards.
GTAAGATAAAGCAGTAAGGCGTCCCAAACGCTTAGTCAAAATATTCTTGAGATCTGGCTGTACAAAACATAGCCGATGGTATAGCAAGGTATACACAATCGTTATCAGCTGCAGTCTGACTTAGTTACAATTATGTAAAAGTAAGTACAAGACAATCCGACTAACATGTCGGTACCAAGTGGCAAAATGTAAAGTAAGTAGCAAAACGAGCAGGGAAGTAAAGAACCCACTCGTGTCCTCCTGCGATCATTCCTGTAGTATTGACCGTCTTGAAGGTAGAAGTAAGCTGAGTCCTCGGTAACTGGCTCTAAATCTGGCCATGCAAAACCAGAGAGGTTAGACCTCTAATAGCAAGTACCACAAGGAAGCACGATATGAGAACTAAAACCAGTGATAAGAGTTAAGAATATAATAATAAGTCTTCGTTTGCTACTGGGATTCACACAACATCACGACACTTCAAACCAACTTTCCAACCAAACAAGGACAGAAGTTGACCCGTCATGTCCTGACATTCTGATCATCTCAGTAGTTAATAGAGTAGGTACAGTACACAAATAAATCAATTTAAACGGTCATGCAACTACTACGACTTGCTACTGTAGGTTCCAAGTTGTCTTGGAAATATGCAATAAGGATTCCTCAGTTCTTATTATGCACAAGCAAGGCTAGTCTACCCAATACTCAATTGCGCCAATCATGAATTAGACGAGTCCCAGCGGGACGCCCGTCATCAGTATATAGTAAATAAATATAAGCAGATACCGCTTCCTGCCCGTATGGCAGATTTACAGTATATGTGGGAACCAGCCGGCATGTCGGGACACTAATTGTCCCAAGGATGGCTGCCATATAAGAACTCAGAAATCCATTCTCTCCATGCAATCGTTATTTTATTTAACTTAGTAGTCCCTATGTTAATTGAAATCCCATGCCGTGGGTCATGGCCATTCAGAATGAGTACTTTTATACAGAGTACGATATGCATAACTCTACAACGATGCCCGTGCGGTTAGGTTGTAGGTCTTACATAGCGTAATGCAACAATCAAACCTAGCTACGGAATAATCATGCATTGACTGTAAAGTACACATGCCGCTTTTGTAGAAAATCAGTTAAAGCCTGCACGTGTCCATATGCCAATGTTCGGGATCAGCTAGTCCATTGCAATGGTTCATAGTTAATATGAACGTGTCTCATTCAATTTCAATAAGACGACTAGCCAGCCTCTTAGTTCCAACTAGGAACGCATGATCAATCATTTAGTCAAGGTAACAATCAATGTCAATTCGTGCCAAGGCATGAAAGTCAAACTAGTATTTAATATGGTCGAGTCTATAACTCTCAGGGTTAAGTTCCAGTCATACTTTGTATCTATAAACCAATCGAGACACAGGGCACATTCCACACCACAATATGTATTAAAATATTAACATATCATGGTTATATCGAGTTCATACAAAAATGCTAAAATAAAAGATGCCATGTACGCCTAAGGAGTACGTTCAATAAAAATACGTCAAGCCAGAAGAGTACGCCCGATGAAATACACGTAAAGGAGATTTACGCGTGAGGGAAGTTTACGCATGAAGGAATAAATCTTGCGCGTAAAGGAGTACGCTCCAATAAAGGAACAAAGTTGCGCGTAAAAAAACTCATCTTACGCTAAGCCAGAAGAGTACGCGTAAATAATAAAGTTACACGTAAAACTTGTATGCGTAAAGAGTCCAAGTTTATGCATGAATCTTGTATGCATAAAGAATAATCGTTACGCGTAAACAATGTACATATAAAGGAATCGTTACGCGTAAAACAATGTACGCGTAAAGGAATGTTACGTGTAAAACAATGTACGCGTAAAGGAATCGTTATGCGTAAAATAATGTACGCGTAAAGGAATCGTTATGCGTAAAATAATGTACGCGTAAAGAATACACCAAGCCAGAGTAGACTTGCGTAAACCGAATTCACGCTGACATGAATGAACGTAGGCGTAGAGCTTGATATTACGCGGGCACGTATAAACCTGTGCGTAGAGAACCTCCGGAACTCCAATTCCATGAACTTCAATTTGAGCCAAAAATGGGAGTTCCACGGATCGAAAGGGGTTATAACACAAATCTCACAATCTAGAATGAACGAAACTTGAAAATAAGAAAGTTTGATAGATCAAAACCCACAAGATCCAAAAAATGGCAATTCTAGATCTACTAAAAATGAAACTTCAAAATACAAAATGCCAAGTTGTAAACTATCTTAGGATCACGAGAGGAAGATAAATGAACCATAAAAATATGGGTTCTCATGTGGAGCAAGATGTACTTGCCTAAGCTCTTGGTAGGTGGAGAGAGTTATGAGGAAGAAGAAGAGTAAATGAGAAGGAGAAGTAATGAAGAGAGAGAGGGTTAGGGCTTTAAATGGAGATGTGGTAGGTGGTTGGTCGGGTTCATGATGAACCACCGAAATCCGAAAATGAACCAACTAACCCAAGGGCAAAACAAAAGCAGAAAATAAAATACTGAAAAATAATTAGCGTGAAATTAAAGAAATTAAATACAAGACAATTGCATGATAAATATTAAATAAATGTATTCAAGTAGTATACGTATTAAAATACGTATTCTGGGAACGGGAAGTGACAGTATGAATGTCTACTTCCGGGAGCATGAGCCATACTACCGCCAGAAGGGAACTTCACACAACACGCCTAATATTACCAGTATGAGGCGAGAGGGGGAGATGGATAACTTGGTGGTGACCGATTTAGAAGTTTGACATGGAGACATGGTTGAGGAGGAAGATGAAGGTGAAGCGGAACAGGGAAAGGAGATTAGAAGTGTTAGGCCTACGGCTCAGGGGGAGTTACTTACCTACAGCAGGAGAAAGAAGTAAACTGCAGGACCAGTACCTACAGTGCCAGTGCCAAGTCCCTTACCTGCGTTCATCCTAACTCCTGAGACACCTACACCACCCCCCTTCAGGTGATATCATTCATCCTACTCCTCCCACACCACTATCTATACTGAGGACCACTCACAGCAATGCAGAAAATCCTCCGGACAGATATGGTTGGGATCTTGCTCAGTTTGTTTCTTATGACCATATCTTTTCTTCTCATGGAGCATTTATAGCATCTTTGGATAGTATTACTGTACCTAACAATTAATAGATTTCTAAGAAAGATCCAAAATGGAAAGAGGCAATGCACGAGGAGTTGGGAGCTCTTGAGAAGAATCACATTTGGAAGCTGGTGAGACTTCCTAAGGGAAAAAGAGCAGCCAGATGCAAGTGGGTCTTTACGGTGAAGCAAAACCCAGATTGACAGGTTGTGCGCTACAAATCTCGACTAGTGGCAAAAGGATACAGTCAGACATACGATATCGACTATGACGAGACCTTTGCACCAGTTGCAAAGATGAGCACTGTCAGGGCCCTAATCTTTTTGGCAGTGAATGGTGGATGGAACCTATACCAACTGGACGTGAAGAATAAATTTCTTCATGGAGATCTAGTAGAGGAGGTACACATGGAGATACCACCAGGATTTGGCACCAATCAGACAGCAGGCAAGGTCTGCAGACTGAAGAAGTTCCTCTATGGACTGAAGCAGTCTCCTCGAGCGTGATTTGACAGATTCATGAGAGCTATGATAGGGATGGAATATCAGCAGATCAATGCTGATCATACTGTATTCTTCAGAAGAAGTGGAGGCCATATCACCATACTTGCGGTGTATGTTGACGACCTGATTATCACGGGAGATGATGAGCAGGAGATCGCCCGACTCAAAAGAAAGCTTGGCAAGGAGTTTGAGGTAAAGGACCTTGGTCTTCTTCGCTACTTCCTTGGGATTGAGATCACTCGAGACACATATGAGATTGTTCTCTCTCAGAGGAAGTATGCACTGGACCTTCTCACAGAGACATGGATGTTGGGGTACAAACCTACAGCAACGCCGATCGATCAGAGGTTCAAGCTGAACGCTGAGGCTGGAGAACCAGTTGACCGGGATAGATACCAGAGACTGGTGGTCAAGTTGATCTATTTGAGTCACACACGTCCTGATATCTGCTTTGCAGTTAGTGTGGTGAGCCGCTACATGCATGTCACTCCCGTTTTTCGTTATACGTATTTCCAGTATACGTGTCTGGATATCCGACCCGTATTTTGACTTGTCTAGCATGGCTTGGCTTGGTTTCGTCTTGGTTTAACTTGGTTAGCTTGGCTTGGTTTATTTTGGTTTTGGTTAGAGATGGAGAGGATTGATATAAATATCAACTCTACTTCTCTCTCTTCATTATTTCCTTTACTTCTTCCTTTACTTCTTCTTCCTCCATTAATTTCCTCCAACCACCTTAGGCAAGTGCAACTTGCTTCATAGAAGAACTCCATTTTTGTTGTTCCATTGTCTTCCCTACAAGCTTCTAAGACTATTTAGTACTTAGCCTTTTTGGTTTTGGAGAATGATTTCTTGTAGATCTAAGTTTTCTAAATCTTAGTTTTCTTAGGTTTTGATCTATCAAACTTCTTTATTTTCAAGTTTTGATTATTCCATGTTGTAGAGAATTCAATTTTACTCAAACTAGACCTTTGACAACCCAAATTTTGAGTTATTTTGAGTGATTTATGGACTTGAAAAGTTCATGGGTTCCATGGTTCTTCTTCTCGGGTTGGAGAAGAAGAACAGTGTGTGGGCGCATGGCATTTTATGCGCCCACACTGACTTCATCCTTGGGCGCATAGCCCTTTATATGCGCCCAAGCTCTCTGTCTTCCTCAGTGTAGACGCATGGCTTTATATGCGCCCATGACTTTTGGTTGCTTATGCACATAACTCCAGATATGTATTGTCATAGTATCCCTTTGATGTGGGCGCATAGCGCTTATTATGTGTCACGACCCGCACCCACTGTGAGGGTACGAGTACGTAACAGCGCCCAGCCTACGCTGCAGTGTCAGCGGTAGAACGCTGTTCTAGGTCATGAACTATAACTATCTAACATGAAATACTCTCCATAAGGAGGCCAACACAGAGGTACAACTCAATCACAATCTAGAGATAGAATATGGCATGATGATATAGATAAGAAAATCCTCAACTGAGGTACAACAGAATGAAATAACATAAGTCTCAACATCTTTAAAAATATACAACTCTGAAAATAAGACAACAGCTAAACCTGAAAAGAAAGGACAGTCTAAGCTATCTATACTATACAAGGTATCATCCTGAGCAGCTGCCTGAACCTTCCCAGGGGTCCAGGTCGCGAGTGTCATCTAGGCAAGCTCCAAGTAAGGGGTGCAGGGTTCCTCATCATCCTCTGTAAAATTTTCAACAGGTCCAGTCAGGACGGGAGCGAGCATAGTATATCTCATGCAGTTCATATCATGGCAGGAAATATAAAGCAAGCAATAGAGTAAGATACATGAAACGCTGTAAGAAGATGTACATGAAACAGAAGAGATATTTGATAACTGGAAATATATACATGATAAGTAAGAACTGTAAGTGACTAGTGATTTAGAGTACGAGATGGCATGTAATTGGCTTAGGTTGAACATGATGTACATGAGTGAACATGTAGGACATCAGCCAATAAGGCTGTGTTGTACATGATAAAACATGAAAAGTAACAGAGTGAACATGATGGGTAAATCACATGACCATTTATACTCACCCCTACCCACAATCAGTACACAAGGATCTATTCAAGTTACGTTACGGACATGATGTTTTGGTTATACAAGAGACACATGAGCAAACATGAGCGTACATGGAAGAACATGAGAGTACATGAACGTACATGTAAGAACATGAGAGAACATGAGTGTACATGAATAACGCAGAAGCAAGGAATACATGATGTACATGAAACACATGTCATAAAGTATTCGATGCGCCCGCTAAGGGGGATAACATCCCAAGAAGAGATCCGTATAGTACCAATCCGTGATGATAACGTGACAGCATCAAGTAAAAGTAATCTAGAGCGAGAATATAAATCGTGACAAGTATGAAATGATCAGAGAATGTACTCGCCTCGTATCTGAATGTTTGAAGTAAATGTACTGTCCGAGATGAGG
>JANAVB010043592.1:0-59737 GCA_029216955.1 Iris pallida | reverse complement strand
TCTCTAATTTTGGTTTTGGGGCGGGGGGGGAGTGGGGGGGATCGGCTTCGCGGGGGGTGGAGGGGCGGGGGGGTGGTGAATGGGGTCAGGGGGTCGGGGGGGGTGGGGAATGGGGGGGGGGTGGGGGGGGGTGGGGAATGAGGGTCGAGGGTCGGGGGGGTGGAGAATGGGGGCAGGGGGGTCGGGGGGTGGGGGGTGGGAGGGCAGGGGGGTCGGGGGGGGTGTTGAATGGGGGCAGGGGGGTCGGGGGGGTCGGAATGGGGGCAGGGGGGTCGGGGGGCGGGGGGGGGGGGTGGAGAGGGCAGGGGGGTCGGGGGGGAATGGGGGGCAGGGGGGTCGGGGGGGGGGGGTGTTGTGAATGGGGCAGGGGGGTCGGGGGGGGGGGGAATGGGTTGCATTCCCCGATACGGATACGGTTGGCATGTCCCGATCCCAGGGTCGTAGACGTCATCATGTCGGGAACCAAGTCAGGATGTATCCCCATGACTTCGCCTTGAGGCATGGAGAATGGGACGAGCCCTTGAGCATTATCCCTTGCTGGCAGAAGGTTGACTACCTCTATTGTCGCCTTTGGAATAGGGATGATGCCATCTTGTATCTTTGCGGCTGGAAAACTTTCAAACTGGAGAGTAACCATGTTGGCCGTGACGGTCTTCTCTTCATAATCGAACGATATGACGTCGGCGTTAATAAGGCGCTAAATTTTCTCCATCAATATATAGCAGTCCTGTGTTGAGTGATGGGCGTACTGGTGATAATGGCAGTACTTGGGATGGTCCACCTTTCCCACTTCATCAGGATGCCTGGGTGGCGGGATGGACAGTTTGCCACACTTCGTAAGCATCTCGAAGAGCTCCAGCGTATCCTCGTCATTGATGGAGTAAGTCTCCATCAGCCTCTGCGCTTCCGCGGACTTGGAGTTCGCAGCTGCTGAATATTTGGAGATGTTGATAGTCGTGGATGCTTGCCTTTTCCGTCTTTGGGGTTGTTGCTGTACGAGCGTCTCCCCTTGTCTTAGGACACAAGAAAGTGTAGCACCAGGAGCAGTGCGTCCCGAGCTTTCCATTGTACGGTATCTGCCTCTGTAATAAAAGGCATCCACTCCGTGCAGGGAGCACTGTGCCATAATTTTATGAAGACAACATGTTCTTGCGGCAGGAGTCCATAAGCATGGGCTCGGAAATGCCGGGTGGTAATCTGAGGGCTGCCTGGCGGAAGCGTCCTATGTATGTGCGAACAGGCTCTTTCTTCCTCTGGACAATTTCCATGAGAGTTGACATGGTCATGTCCATGCCGCCTTCGTAGAATCGATCCACGAACCGAGTCTTCATGTCTTAAAATGACGAGAAACAGTCGTCCGGAAGACTGCAGAACAACTCATAGGCAGCCCCATGTAGGGCTTCTATGAATATGTTGGATAGGAGGGCGTCTTCCTTCGGCAGGTGCCCCATTACTGAGGCAAAGTACCCCAAGTATTGTCGGGGAGACCCTTTTCCTTCATAAGGTGTAAACGTCTTCGGATTGTATTTGGGAGGATAAACGACGTTGTCCCACTCGATAGGGTATGGCTGTCGGACCTCCATCTTCCAGACTGTTGCTAGCTTTTCTTTGGCAACATGACGAGCATACTGCTCCTTGATGGCCTGCTGTATCTCGACCGACATTACGGAGCCTGTAGCCGATGGAGTAGACGAGGATGGTCCTTCCTGGTTGGCAGTAGGCAACCTTTGGATTCGTCATTGGTTGGCGGATCACACGCAGGTGTAGAGGCAGCGGGGGCCATGCTACTCTTGTGGTCGATTATGACCGAGGACAGGGTCTTCATGTTGTCCGTCAGCGTATCTAACTTCGTCTCGAGGACTTAGATACGTCTGAGAGCTTCGTTGTTGTCTTCCTCATTATCGTCGACCATGAACACAGACAGAGTGTGAGGGTGACTCGAGGGAGCCGTGGATCCTTTGCTTTCTGGCTCCGACACCTGAGGCTGTAGAAGCATGGAAAAGACCTTATGCGGCCCAGAAACTCTATGCGGCTCAAAACTTGGGGGGTCTCATGCGGCTCAAAAATCCCTCAGAGCTTCATGCGGCTCAGACAGTTTTATGCGGCTCAGGAACGGCCACGTGGCCTAATGCGGTTCGAAATAGGCCTAATACAGCTGGCCATCATTACTCTGTGCAGCGGGCCATTAATGCTCTGACACAAAGTGACAGCTCTGACATGGCTCTGACATAAAGGAGAGGTACAACATAAAACGACGAAAAAATCTTTATGACAGTTGGCACAGTTTACCAATTCCAAGAAAGTTCTTTATGCGGATCGCCTAAGTGACCTTCATGCGGCTCGGTTGTGAGGCCACCCTCATACGACTTGGTTGTGAGGCCACCCTCATACGCTCGGTTGTGAGGCCACCCTCATGCGGCTCGGTTGTGAGGCCACCCTCATGCGGCTCGATTGTGAGGCCACCTACATGCGGCTCAGTTGTAAGGCTACCCTCATGCGGCTCGGTTGTGAGGCACCTCATGCGGCTCGATTGTGAGGCCACCCTCATGCGGCTCGGTTGTGAGGCTTCCCTCATGCGGCTCGATTATGAGGCCACCCTCATGCGGCTCGGTTATGAGGCCACCCTCATGCGCCTCGATTATGAGGCCACTCTCATGCGGCTCGGAAGGCCACCCTCATGCGGCTCAGACATAGGGACAGTCCTTCATGCGGCTCGTAACATAGTAGCAGTTGGGACACGTGGCAGAAGTTGACTAGGTCTTAACAACTCGGATTTATTGCAACCAACAGATCATAGCAGTTCAGGAGGCGTTTCAACCAACATAACAGTCTAGATTTACTGTAACAAACAGATCAAGATTAATCTTAACCAATCCCCAACTGCCCACTTTTCAAGGCGCAGTTACAATGATGTGGCCACATGGCTGTACACCCCACTCATCACAAACTCCTATAAATAGCATGGGATTATTCCTTTACACACACAGAGACATATATAGCAACACAGATCTGAGCAGAGAGAGATTATTTCTTCGCCGGAGCCAAGGTTGCGTTCGATCGTCCAAGGAGTAAGACAGAGTTGATAACACTTTCTCGAACCTCTACCGTCACCTTCCAGAATCCAAATTAAACAATTGTACTTAAATTGCTTTTCCTAGGTTTTGTTTCTAGGCTCTCTTTGTACGAGCGAGTTTGTAATTGTGAATTAAAGTTCAGTCCTCCCATAAAACTGTTCTGTTCTTTGATAAATTAATGGCAAACTGATGGCGACTCTGGGGACTAACTTCTTCACTGCTGAAAAGTTGGTGACGCAATCGGACGCAGCCAAACTTGGCTCCACGTAACAGATGCTGGTTGTTCGTTTCGACTAGCAAGTGTTCGAAGAGATGCTCTCCGACGGAAGCGGTAGCACGGTCCAGAAGCGAGCCAGCATGAAGAAGGCCCGCAGACAGTGGAGGCCCAAGACTGCTGCTCCTCTCCAAGCTCTGGAAGAAGTGTTCTCTGCTGACCAAGACGGCGGAGAAGACTCACATGCGGCCCCACCTCAAGCCATAGAGGACCCTGCTGTCCCCAAGTCCGGCAGAGAAAAGCACTACGATGCTGGACTTGTAGGAGCAAAGGGGAACTCTGTGCGGAAGCCATAAGGGAGCCTGCCGCATGAAGGCTCATGCGGCCACCAACCTTAGCCGCATGGAGAAGGCTCATGTGGCCATAACCTCCAGCCGCATACAGAAGCATCATGCGGCCACAAATTCCGGCCGTATACAGAAGGCTCATGCGGCCCCCATAATTTCCAGCCGCATGCAGGATTTATGCGGCCACCAAACCCAGCCGTAGGGAGATGGCTTATGCGGCATCCAATCCCAGCCGCAGGCCATCCACTCTATGCGGCTCAGGTTCAGTCTTTGACCGACTCTTATGCGGTCCTGACCTCAGAAGCTCTCATGAGGGTGTGCCAGACTCCGTACGGCAAAATTTAGACTCTTCCTACTATGCACCCTCGGGTGCTAGAGTGAAGAAGTCTAGGACAGAACGGGCTCATCGAGCTCAGTCCGCTGTCCCAACTTTTGACCATCAGGGAGTACCGCTAACTGTTACGCGGGCCTCTGATGGAAAGTTATACAAAACTACCCGTGTCCAGTCCCCGGCAGCCAACGGACAGGGTGGTCAAGAGTCTTCCAACAATGATCAGGGGCAAGTACTTTTGCTAGCCCCACGTCAGGGAGCAAATGATACCAACACACTCGTGTGCTCGGGACTCCCGGGCCCACAAAACGAGTGTAAGGGTTGCTCGAGAAGCACTTGACTTGCGTGATGTGATCCTTCACAAACGCAAGGAAAGAGAAGAAAGCTTGGTGTGCAGAGAGTCCTTCCATGGACATCACTACACTCAAGTCATTGTCAACTGCTGCTGCAACAAGACATCAGTACAAGAGGGTCGGCAGTCCGTCTTCCAACGACTGCAGCGGCCGGGACCGGTCCTAGAACGAAGCTCGGGAGACGAGGCGCTTCCTTTGGCCTCCTGTAATTCTACCCGGAAGGTCCCTACCAGCAAGGGAGGGAAGAAAGTAAATGTTTCCAGCCCGACGATCTCCACTAGCACGGCTAAGAAACTCTCATCCAAGCGGTTGTCCACAACCACCACAGGAGGAGTTTACCAAGGCACCCGCTCTAAGACGAAATCTTCAACACCTGGAGATTCATCATCTACATCCCTAGGGGTAGCCGAGGCTAGGGGTAGCACTCTCCGGAACATCCACGATAATCCGGTGTTCCAAGAAGATGAACCAAGGGAGACAGTTCCCCCAACAGATGCAACAGATTCTGACGTCCCTGAAGACGTCCACAAGTGCCAAGATGAGGCAACCTCCTATACAGGAGGTAGCACTTCCTCCGAGTCCGAACCGGAGGAGAACATTCCTACATATCCCGACGACTTCTCCATTCGGGGGTATGATTCGTAGAGCACATCCTCCACAGTTCCTTCTACTGTTCCTCGTGTGAGAATAATATTTATGACTGAGAACGACCAAGACGGTCCCAACAATCAACAGCGCCTCGACACTCTTGAGGCCATACTTCATACCCTGGTCAAGTCAGTAGACGAGATCAAGGCGGCTCTGCCAGCTCTCCAAGGAAGGATGTCTAGCCAAACAAGATTGGGTCCCGCTGTCAATGCGGACTCAAACACAACCGCACCAACCCCGGGTGATAATCCACCCGGAATGTCCCACTGCTCCCACTGCCAGACGAGGCTAGAGAGGCAAGAAGAGAGGTCCAGGAGCTTCGGGCAATGTTTCACGCCCGAGAAAACTCTCAGGATCTCAGGATATGACAGCGGTATCCCGCTGCATGGAGAGATGTCCCCTTCCCTCCTCGATAAAAACCCTTCAACATCAACCCTTATGATGGAAAGACACCTGCAAGCCAATACATGACCTACTTTGAGGTTACAACAGATCATCTGCCGCATGACGATTCCATCCTTATACGATTGTTCATCGGGGCATTGGAGGGAGTCTCATTCGACTGGTACCGCAACTTGCCGGACAACTGCATCCATTCCTTCTCTAGCTTCAAACAGATGTTCTTGGAGAGGTTCTATAAGGTGGGGCAAGATGTGGCCATGTCAACCCTCATGGACGTTGTCCAAGGATAGAAGGAGCTGACAAGAAACTACATTGAGCGATTTCGCCAAACCGCGATAAAGTTGTCCTCCGATAACCCGGATCCTCCTTAATTAAAATTTGCCAAAAGAGGCTGCTCCCCACAATCAGCCTCTGGATGGGCGAAAGTCAATTTAAGGACTGGAAGACTTTCAACATCAGCGCCACTAGCGCAGAAGACAAGTTGAAGAAAGCTCGCCAACTGGGATTGTACATCTCGGATGGCGAAGACAAGGGCAAGCGCCCTAAAGCCAATAACAACAACGCGGTAATTCCTCCAACAACCGAGACAAAAAAGGCAAATAGGCTATGGTGGCCGACACAACCCTGAAGCCCGAACCGAAGCAGGCAGAAAAGCAGTGGCCGCAGATGACTTACTCCTTCGAGGATAGTCATGTCAAGCCCATCTTTGACATGCTCTTACAAGGAGACAGAATTCAGCTCCCTCCACCAAGGCGTGAACCTCGACCCGCAGAGAAGGAGAGCCCCAAGTACTGCCACTATCATCGCTACGTCCACCATGCTACACAAGACTGCTTCCAATTGAAGTGGTACATCCAGAACCTTATCGACTCCAAGGCCCTGGCCATTGATTTTGCAGAGGTGACAGTCGCTGCCAACATGGTCTCAGTATAATTCGGCAGCTTTCTGCCAATGAGGATGCAAGATGGCATAGTACCGTCCCCCGAGCAAAAAGGAGGTTGCTAATCTTCCACCTCCCCGAGACCAGGCTTCTGGACTGGTACCCCTCACCATATCACGAGGGGAGGTCATGTTGGTCCACCCGAACTTAGTATCTGAAGTAACCCAGCCAGCATCACCCCCCACTGGCAAGAAGAAAGGCAGGAAAGTCAAGTCCTGCCGCACAATCTCAGCTGACATCGAAGAAGCGACAGCTATCGTTACCCGGTCTGGTGCACAAACTCAACCTACACCGGATAACTCGGCTGAAGAACGCCAGCCGGCCACTGCTGACACCCCAGGACCTTCTCAGCCTCCATCGACCGATAAGCCGAAGCCAAAGGAGACCCGCTTTGACAAGCCTCTCTGGAAAGACACGCCTCATGGGCTGGAGAGGCCCTACAATTTTGACATTCTGGCGCAATTGGCCAACGTATCGGCCAAATTATCATTATATGAGCTCCTGGGACTCTCTAAAGATGTTCGTGTCGCACTGAGTAAAGCACTTCAGAATGCTGACGCATATCTGGCTCAGGTCAACCTTACAGGGGAGAGCTCGCCGGCGGATCTCCAGGACAGCGCTAGTACAGGTGCAATGCCCAATATTGTCTTCACTTTGCAGGATATGCTTATCAAGACCAACCTACACGATCGCCCTCTGTATTATACTGATACTTCGGCGATATCAAGGTGGATCGGATGCACATTGATCTCGGTTCTTCGATAAGCATTATTTCGAAGAACTTGCTTCACCATCTGCGCATCCCTATGCATCGGCTGACTCCAACCAGCACCACCATCAGCGGTTTCAATTCAGGAAGAAGCTATCCCATCGGGAAGATTGCCTGAAGTGCCAAATTGGCAACTTTCAGTCGGAGGTAACTTGCTATGTTATTGACGCAGATACCTCCTATAATATTCTTCTGGGGCGTCCGTGGATAAACGATTATATGATCGTGCCTTCTACATTGCACCAGTGCTTCAAGTATGTCGACAAGCACGGCTTCGTGAAGACAGAATTTGCCGACAACGATCCCTTCAAAGGGGTCGAATCCTACTATTCAGATTCCTGCTTGTATGAGAAGTCAAAGAGGCACTTGATCAAGGAGGATGTTTGTCACGCCCCAGAACCAGAATACTGGAAAGCGGGGGCAGACATAGCCAGCTACGTATATGAAATGGGTTCCATCTCGCTATACGGTCACGGCTGTCTAGATACATTAGTGTTTACTACAAGCCAACAGTCTCCTAAGGTCATGAACAAGCCTAGTGTCTCAATCACAAGCAAATAAGTAAATGTTACAAGATGTATGATCATTAAATATACAATAGTAAGGCGTCCCAAACATTACGTATTCAGCTGATCATGAAGCTAGTCATTACAAAATGTCAGGACTAGCAAGAGTTTAGTCATACATGATCAACCCTAGGATCTGTCAATCATGTTACAGCCCGTAGGCGGACAGTAAGTAAAGGTGCAATCGAGCTAAACAGGTGCTCGTCGGCTAAACACCTCAAAAGAATATTTTTATAATAAAGTGGAAGATCAAAAATAAACCCACTCGTTGCCAGGGTTCCGTCTAGTGGCCACCATCTGGCTGGAAGGTCGGTAGATCCTCTGGAGTTGCTCCAAAATCTGGCCATACAAAACCAGCTGGGTCAGATCCCAGAAAGAGCAAGTGCCACAAAGGAAGCTTCACTTAGGAACTAAAACCAGCAATCAGCACAAGAGTATAAATAAAGTAAGAACTGGAAATAAAGAAAATACATCAGGGTGATATACGACGAGATAACCATGGAACTATTCAGATAACCAGGTTACAACCCGTAAACCAAACAAGGACCGGAGTTGTAACCCTTCGTCTGAACAGAAATTGGAACTCTCACCATTTATCGGTAAAATAAATATAAGCATTCTGGTCATGCAGTAATCAGGATCAGGGTAAGACTAGACTGGTTAGACTCCATCCAATCATTTCACGGCCAAGCAAGAATTACGGCGTGATACTTTAACTAACTAGGGTTGTCACAAGCCTAATTACTAACATGATGCAGTGAGATTATTCCACAGCCACAAGCCCTGCAGACCATCCAGGTTACCCGGGTTGAAAGATTAAGGTTGAATTCAGGTGGGTACATCGTCCAGGAAATGCATGTACCCTTAGGTAGCTTGAAGGGTGCAACACATGACAGTGTGCTGGAAATGTGCCCTACTCGACGGCAGGCTACAGATCCCAAGGCGCGCCCAGGTAACGGGATTGCCTGTAGCTGGGAAATCTCTTCATGACTATTATGTAATTCTAGTTATTAACCTTAGTCCATTTTAGTAGGTACTCCTGACCGTGGTACTCAGGAGTCCCATCCTAGATATGATGCAAGACAGGACTGGTTTATTTGTACAAGCACAATCGCCCGGTGTCCATATTATTTATACAGGTCATGTCATGTCAGGTAGCCGTCGTAACAGCTGTTCAAGGTATATCATGTCAGGTTATCATGTCAAGTGTACTAGTCAGGAGTGCGCCACGACGGGCCACTATCATGTCAGGCTCAATTATCATGTCCAAACATATCAAGTAAATTCGTGATTATCAAGTCCATGACAAAAAGGCGTAAGGATATAAAATGGGCATAAAATATCTAATAAAATATCAATACACAGGGCTATAGGAGAGCCATGCGGCTAAGGCATATGCGGCCAGGAATGATCTCATGCGGCTGGGAGAGAACAGCCCATGCAGCTGAATAGGGTCAGGCGCATGCGGCTAAAAGGAAAGGGCTTATGCGGTCAAAGGGGTATCAGTCATATACGGCTCGGAGATCCATTCAGTCAAGCGGCTGAGAAAGGCAAGACATATGCGGCCAGGAGGATAGGGAACTCATGCGGCTGGCAAGGATGGGTCTATACGGCTGGCTAACCAATCAGGTCCATGTGGCCGGGGAGGAACAACCCATGCGGCTGCGGGTAGCAATGACTATACGGTCAAGGGAAGCAAACCCATGCGGCTGGGAGACTGCGGTCTATGCGGCTCGCGAGCGTTGAGTTTATGTGGCTCAGGGTTGCTAAAATCCATGCGGCCAGGAAGGACTGGGCCTCAGTCATGCGGTTAAGTAAGGACTTCATGCGGCTAAAAGGAATACTTGCCGCATGAACTTGTCATGCGGTCAAGTCAAGGCAATAGTGCATGCGGTTGGAACGGACTTGCCGCATGAATGTTCATACGGTCAAGTGCTACTATGCGCTCGGGACTGTGCTTCTTCTCCAAATTTCCGAAAAGAAGTACACCATAAGCCATGGCTTCCAAGTTTCATAACTCTATCATCCGGAGCCCAAATCCGAACTTTCATAGGTCAAAATGGGGTAGAACGAAATTCTCTACAACATGGAACCATTAAAACTCGGAAACAACAAGATTAAGTAGATCAAAACCCAAGAAATCTGAAAATATGTAAATATAGATCTACAAGAATGAAGCCATAGAAAGTGAAAATGCCAAGTTCTAAAGTAAGTTAGAATGTTGTAAGGAAGAAAATGAAGCAATAAAATCGGAGTTCCTCCATGAAGCAAGTTGTACTTGCCTAGACCTCTCTCCTCTCTCTGGTAGGTGAATGAAGTAAATGAGGAAGAAGAAGATGATTAATGAAGAGAGAGAAAGGAGAAGGGGGTAATAAATACTAAAGGTGGTAGGTAGGGGGTTCACCCCTTGGTTCATAATGAACCAAGGCAACCGAGCCAAGCCAAACCAAACCAACTCCAAGAAATAAACCAAGCCATGAAGAAAAGCCAAGCAAGAAATCATGCAATGCAAGATAAAATACGTACACGTATTCCAAATACGTAATACGAACCACATGTATTACAATGTTCAAGAGCAGACGGAGGCCATTGCGGGGCCAGATGAACCCTTGAGAATCCATCTCCAACCCCGCAAACCAGGCAAGACGGCACCTCTCATAGCCACTCTGCGTAGAGAAACAACGAGTCTCCTGGTGCTCACTGCACAAAAGGAGCAGATGATAATCCGACTGCCAAGGTCTGGCCAAGGGTCGAGACCCACTATGGAGCCGCTGACAATCAGGCTGCCTAGAGCCGGTCAACAACAAACAGAAGAATCCAATCCTTCTGTTAAGCCACTGACGATTCATCTTCCCAGGACAAGTCGACAGCCGAGCGCTAAGCCGGGGACTTCTAGTGAGCCAACATCTCCCCGTTCAACACCAAACACTAAGCCGGGGGTCGCTAGTGTGCCAACAACTCCACGTTCAGCACCACCAGTAGAGCCCCTGATGATCAAGCTGCCCAGGTCATCCTCCCAGTCTTTATTAATATAGGGGGTGGCCGAAGAGGAGTTAGAGCTAGCCAAGTATGTGGCTGCTCACAATGATGTTCCTTCTGCTACGATGTAATTTCTCCTGAAAAGATACCTTATTTCATCAATAAAGGGATATCTTTGAACTACCTCGAGCTTAATAAGCTTTGTATGATATACGCTATAGAACACGATATAGGTACCAACCTACACACACAAGTGACAAACGTCTATACCACGAATCAACTCACTCCTGTGGAAGACGCTTGCTTCATAGTTGAAGGAGAGGACCATCCAATCATCTTCGGTTGGAAGAATGATCTACAACCTTTTAAGATAGAAGTAGTTGATCTCGAACCACACCGGAAGACTGCCCCTTTATCTGTATAGCCCCCGATCCAAGTACCTCATGCAAAAACAGGGGTATGATATGGAGGCTACGCCAGGCTTGAACTACGATACTGGCCGGCGATTACCTTTGCAGTTGCTAGTCCCGGCTGAAAAACCACGGGATTACTACAACAACCAGACGTGGTCTAGGCTATATTACACCCACAACAACTCCTGAAAGCTCAGATGAGGAATGTGACTGGCATTTACATTCGATCGGATCACCCACTTCTGATTCGGATGTCAGCATCGGAGACGTATTCAGGCAAGTTTTGTCTGTCAATATGGCATTTGCTGACGCCTATAGAAGACGAAGACGTACCCGAGATTCTCAAGTTAGAGCCTTGGGTTCAACAACTAGATGCACAGTAGGAGAAGCATTTCGAACAGAGAGATCCTCCTACCGAAGATGAGGTCATGCAAGTTGACCTCGACGATGAATCCTCTCCAAAGCCAATCTTCGTCAGCAAAAGCCTGACAAACGAAGAATGGGAGGCATTTTTGCAACTCGTCAGGGAATACATTGATGTATTCGCCTAGAGCTATGAAGACATGCCAGGACTAAACCCCGAGGTTGTACTCCATAAACTCAACATTCATCCAGACGCAAACCATGTCAAGCAGCAGCAACGACGGTTCCGCCCAGATATCATGAATTTATCGAAGCTGAGGTCAACAAACTGATAGCCAGCAACTTCATCCGTGATGAACAACATCCGGACTGGTCGCCAACATAGTACCGATCCTCAAAAAAATAGAAAGATTCAAATTTGCATCGACTTCCGAAATTTGAACGAAACATGTCCTAAGGATGAGTTCCTCTTCCTATTACGGACATAATGATTACAACACATATGGCTTTGAACGTATGTCGTTCATGGATGGCTTCTCAGAATACAACCAAATCAAAATGTTTCCAGATGATGAAAAGCATACATCATTCCGAACATTGATTGGCGTGTATTGTTACACAGTCATGCCCTTTGGTTTAAAGAATGCCGGTGCCACATATCAACGGGCCATGAGTGTCATCTTCAGAGATCACTTGCGTAAAACCGTAGAGTGTTACGTTGACGACATCGTCGTCAAAAGCCGCTCTAAGGAAGATCATCTGTACGATCTGATGACAGTCTTCGACCTGATACGAGCGCACAACTTGAAGATGAATCCCATAAAATCCTTCCTAGGCGTATCCAGCAAAAAATTCTTGGGTTTATCATTACTACCTAGGGAATCCATATAGTCCCTGAGAAGACGAAGGCAATCATGGAGATGGGTCCCCCGAAAAATCTCCGAGAACTCAGAGGCCTTCAAGGGAGGCTACTTATATCAGAGGTTTATCTCTAACCTCTCTGGACGATGTCAACCATTCACCCACCTCATGAAGAAGGGCGTATCCTTCGTATGGGATGAAGAGTGCCAATGTGCCTTCGACAACATTAAAGAATATCTGTCAAACCCTCCAGTCCTGGTGGCCCCGGTTGCTGGAAAGCCGTTCTTGCTTTACGTGTGAGCGATGGAGCATTCCCTCGATGCTCTACTAGCACAGAATAATAATGCAGGACATGAACATGCCATCTATTATCTCAGCCGAATGATGATAGGACCTGAGCATAGATACACCACCGTGGAAAAGGAATGTCTTGCTTTGGTGTTCGCTATCCAGAAGATGCGACACTATGTTACAGGACAAACCATCCATGTCATATCTCGAGTTAACCCCCTCAGGGTTCTCATGACCAAGCCAGGTGCACTCAGCTCTCGTCTTGCTACCTGGGCATAGTACTGTCTCCCTACCACATGATCTTCGTCCCGTAAAAGGCTGTTAAAGGTCAAGCTCTGGCAGACTTTTTAGCAGCTCATCCAAGTTTAGAATCAACCAGAATATATGATGAGATCCTGGACGAAGTCGCCAATTCAAACATGGCTTCCCATAATACCGTCTGGCGAATGTTCTTCGACGGTGCTTCAAGAACCGGGCCCAAGGGTAACATCGTCGTTGGGGTCGGAGTGGTACTAATTTCTTCCTCTGTCTTGGTGATCAACCAGGCATATTCCCTTAAAGAACCCTGCTCAAATAATGTGGCCGAGTATAACGCTTTGGTCATCGACCTCCGACTTGCAAAGGAACTGGGGGTAGAGTACCTGGAAGCATATGGTGATTCACAGTTAATCGTCAACCAGATCCGGGGTTCATATGAAGTTCGCCATGAAGACATGATCCCCTATCATTAAATAGCAATCGCTATCGTTACGTCCCTGAAAGGATTTTCCATAGAACATGTTCCCAGTCTTCGAAACATTGAAGCCGATGCCTTAGCCGGACTGGCCGCTTCTCTGGCGGTTCCAAATTATACTCACCACTTGGTGGATGTAATAGGCCATGAATTGGTCTGCCCGAAGAACATCCAATTTACCGAGAGTTATTCTGCCCTGACGGTCGATGAGACATAGGACTGGAGGCTCCTATTTATTGACTTCGCAGTCTATAGCATCTTACCGGAGTACCCGAAAGAATCTACCTCTATAAGAAGACGTTCTCTCAGATTCTTCTACGATACTGAGACAAAATACTGTATCGGCGATCCTACGATGGACTACTGCTTCTTCGGTGTCTATCAAATACAGAGGCCAAATAAGCGGTACACGAAGCTCACGATGGTGTTTGTGGTGCCCATCAACCTAGCCCGAAGCTGCAAGATCGCCTTCGCCGGATGGGCTATTACTAGCCTACGATGGTGGCAGATGCGATAGACTATGCAAGAAAGTGCAAAGGGTGTCAGGTCCATGCAGATTTTATACATCAACCATCCGAGTTCCTACATCCGACGGTGGCATCCTCGCCATTTGAGGCGTGGGGAATGGATATTATTGGTCCGACCACTCCATCTTCATCCAGAGGACACTATTTTATACTGGCAATTATGGATTACTTCTCCAAGTGGACGAAAGCTGTCCCGCTTGCAGAAGTAAAGACATCAAATGTGATTAGCTTTCTCAAAAATCACGTCATTTATCGCTTTGGACTGCCCCGAAGGATCATCTACGACAATGGTCCGCAGTTCGCAAGCCATGCCTTCTATCGGTTTTACGATAAACACCGGATCCAGAACGTTGCTTCAACACCATATAACCCGACGGCTAATGGTTTGGCGGAAGCGTTCAACAAAACTATAATCGAGCTTCTCAAGAAGTTTGTGTCCTCCAACAAACGTTGGAATGAGAAGCTTGGCGAATGCTTATGGGCGTACCGTACTACAGTCCGGACGGCCACTGCGAACACACCATTCTTTTTGGTGTACGAAAGTGAGGAAGTTCTCCCACTGGAGACTCAAATCACCTCGCTCCGTGTCGCCCTCACTTACCGATTGACGATGGATGATAATTACCGTCGTCGGCTGTAAGAGTTGGAGGCCTTAGATGAAAAGCGCCTGCTAGCTCAACAGCGATTCGAGCTTTATCAAGCCCGCATCTCTGGAGCCTTCAACAAGAAGGTTAAACTCAGAACATTCCAAGTAGGCGATCTCGTCTTGGCAGTTTGGAGGTCGATGGTTATGACTCACAAAACCGTCGGCAAGTTCCAGCCAAAGTGGGAAGGCCCATTTATCATCGAGGCAATATTCTCCAATGGTGCATACTTCTCACAAAGTAAAATGGAGACTTGCTCATGATACCCATCAATGGCAAGTTCTTGAAGAAATATTATGTCTAAATGACATCATCCAAATCAACCGGATTGTTAAGTTATGTACCCTTAGGTACCGCTGAACTTACACTCTGGTCACTCCAAATTAATCTATATCGCATCTTCTTGGTAGTAAGTCATGTATGATCATACCTCTGAACTTCCTTCCTAAAAGAACATTTTCCTCAAGATCTATTACCCGCGCTTTCAGTGCATAAAAAAGGATAACAGATCCACCAAATTTCTGAAACAGCCACGTCGATGTCACCTCTGAGTTGTTTCACTTCCATTAAAAACAAACCACACCTCACGTAGAACTTCCACGTCGATGTCACCTCTGAGTTGTTTTATGTACCTTCGTGGAGTCCACTCCTGCCACGTCCTTATTACCTCTGAGTAGGAAGACTCCATTGAAAAAGCCCCCGTACTTACCACATCCTCATTACCTCTGAGTAAGTATGTCATTTTTCTCTCGACTTATTATCCGTACCAAAAAAAACTCGGGTACGCCAAGGATAATAGGCCCACAAATGTCCACATTTGACCACAAATGTCCACAGTTGACCACAAATGTCCGCAGTTGACCACAAATATTGTACTAGGTTCTCTAGTACACGTGCCTCTCACAATCTCATGCCTCTGGAACCCAGCTGTTCCATGGCATTCTTTCGCCCGATACCAAGAACTTCCATATCCATCTTACCGCGGAGTTGTTCTAGATATCCCTATCAAACTTATTATCCATACCTAAATCGAGGTATGCCAAGGGTAATAGGTCCATAGAAATCCCCCAGTGGGACAAACACATAATACCAAAGATGCAGTACAAGCACGACAGATAAAAGATGATACAAATAAAGTTATTTATTTAAATCAAAAGTACTACATTTTTTGGGACCACGTCCCTGTCAAAAAGATAAGAAAACATAAAGGAAAATGCCTATCATGGTTCGGCGACACATAACTCTCGGAGCCGGTCCTTCATCTTGGATTTTGACCGCTCGATTCTCAGGGTGGCTCGACGCTCAGCCTCTTGCGTCAGCTTCTCTGCATCCTCCAGATGTGCATGGGCCCGCCAACCATCTTCAAGTTTCTTCAAGGCTTGCTCCAGGGCATCTGAGGTTCGGATGACCTTGTCGGTCTCCCAAAAAATTAGCTTCTTGTCGTCATAAGAGGCCTGCAACTCTGACTCCAAAACAACCAGTTTTCTCTGAAGTTGGAGGATCTGCTCCTTGGTCTCGGCTACCCCATGAGAGGCGGCCTCTTCCCGAGCGATGCATTCCTCTCCGCTGCGGCTTAATTGATCGTACTTCAGTGACAAATCTCGAAGGTCCTTCATCAGAGCGGGCTTGGACGTCTCTCGTACCGTCCTTAACTTTTCCATGGCAGTTAAAAGGAAGGCACGCTCCTGATCTATTGCTGAAGATAGATCAACTTGCCGTAATACTCGATACTGAGCCACCAGTTGATCAGCCTCTAGTAACTTGGGCTCCAAAAGCTCGACTATCCCTGTCCCACCGGGGAGGGTTCTAAGAAGTTCAATCTGGCCACGAGCACATTGACGGGCCAATGCAAAAGATGTTCCCATCTCCACGGCAGCCTCAACCCCTCGCTTCAGGTGGTGGTAGAAACTGTCAACCACGTCCTTCGACGATTCATTGAGAACTTTCAAAGAAGACGGCATCTGAGAAAGAGTAGTTGGCAGAGTTGAAGAAGATGCAGCGGAACTTGATGCCCCTGCCACTAGAAAACAAGTTCCGAGCGAAAGGATGCTTGAATAGCGGCCATCTCCTCCTCCGCCGCCCGAAGGATCTGGAGACTAGGCAGGGCAAAAAGGTCGACCTCCGGAGCCACATGAATCAGCGAGGCTGCAGGGACCATCTCTTCCCGTCCCGGCCGTTCCACTGCCTGTTCTCCCAACTCGAACCGGCAGGAGGCCCCTCGATATGAGCTGAAGGAGGATGAGGCATATTTTTGTCCACCAGATCCCCTCCAGTGACTCCTCACTTGACGATGTTCGTCGTCAGTAGTGAAGGAGAAGGACCTGTACGTCCGGAGCAACCATCGATCAGCTTAACCCGAAGGATGTAAAAATAGAGCAAATAAACCTCCTCACTAGTCAAGACTTACTTAGCTTACCAGGGAAGGGTTGCTGAAGCTGAGGATCGCTCACAGCCATGGTATCCTCCTCACCAGCAATATCTGAGCCGAATGCAGCTGGTTTCTTTGCACCAGCCGCCCCGAAAGTAGACGCAATGGGGTCAGCATCACCAAGCTGGGACTCAGCAACCTCGGGGATTAGCTCAATGGAGCCCACATCGCCCTGGGTAGAGATATCAGCAACGGAAGAAACCTCAACTATCGCCGGAAGAACCCCGACGGAGATAAGCTCAGCACTCATATCACTAATTAAAGTGGCTACAGCGGGGTCGACTTCAGGGACAGTAGCCTGCTCTCGAGAGTCCCCTTTTCCTGACGCCTACAATAAAAAAGAGAATTATAATATCATTGTGCAGAAAAGAAAAGCTAAAAAAGATGGTTGTAATTTGATTCACCTCCGAAACAGCATCAGCATCCTCGTTTCTCTCCCTAATGATTGGCCCATGGGGCTTGACCGTACCCTATTTCGAGAGTAAGTTATGCCACCAACGGCGGACCCACGCCTGCTTTATTTTCTGGAAGGACTAGGCGCAAAAGGGGCCTCATCTGCCACCACATCATCAGCAAGAGGAAGAGATAAATCGTCAGCGTCATCCTCCTCGTCCGTATTGGTGGACTCCGAGTCTGACACCTCAACTGCATTCTCCTTCCTTTTCCTTATTTTGGACCTTTCGGCTTCTCCTCCAAGCCAGTACCAATAATAAAATTGGTACTTGGGTCAAAATTATGAGGGGGCTTGTTCACCATAACATGGTACAGAGCCGCCATAGAAAATCTTCCCTGACTCCCTAACGTCAGGCACAGAGAAGCTGGTACGGGTGTGAACAGTGTTATAGTAATGCCAAGCCCTGATACCATCAAGGACACTACCCTCAAAACTCAGGTAGGGGTTGGGATTGTCCAGAAACAGCTGACTATACCCAAACTGTCGGGCGAACCGACTGGACAAGTAAGTTCCAGAAAGACAGAGTTGCGGTTGCGATATACCAGGTGTGCAGGACGGATGTTCTACAACCAGAGGAGCATCTTATCAGACAAGAGGTAGGGGGGCCAGTACCATCAAGATGTACACCATTCACTTTTTCATCTATAAAAGGAGGGAGAGATACGAAAAAGGTGTATCTATCCACTCTCGTCAGCGCCATCTGACAGGCTGGCATCGTACTGCACTCCCAAGGTATACGGCGATACTGGAAGATGAAAGCATCATCCGTAGTGACGTCATCTTCTGGACCAGGCCTCATCAAAGACTGGCAGTGCATCAACAGCTACCCCATCAAATAATGATAGGTCAGCTCGATTCGCTCAAAGTCCTTCGCTGTATCACGGGCAATGACCTTGGACGAAAAAGTTCGGAGGCCACGATTTATGCTGCACACCATGGCGGAGAGGAGAGCTAGTCTGACCCCGAAGACTAGCTTCACCGCAGGAAGGATAAATTTACGGCTGATCCTCTCAATAGAGCCAGCCCCTCCCGAAACTACGTAGTTCCGTAGCCATTCCATCAGAAATCCTGCCAGAAGAGCCTTCTCGGACAACTGCGGAGTGTCTTGAAAAATAAGCAAAAGAGTCAGATTGACTCCCGAATCTGTCGTCGGTAGTTCTTATCCTCTTTTCGGTCGACACCTGGTCCTGCACCTCCTTCCGAGTTCGAAGACTTTGGGAAGAAACCTGGCCTGAGGCACCGAGCTTAAAAAGGTAAGTGAGCCAGGCCTTTGTATGCGGAACGTTCCCTTCCGAACTGTCATTCTTCTTTTCGACATCTGCTGGCACGTGCTGTGATGACACAGAAATTCCCGGTAGATAGCAACAAAGCCCGGGATGCTCTGCTCCAACTCCTCGAACTCCTCGTTCGTGGGAGTATACACTTTGAAGACTTCATTCCCCCAGGGCAGCCTGGAGACTTTACGTATCTCGTGAAGAGCGAGTCCCATCTCCCATCCCGATGTAAAGAAGGTCCCCGTTCTGCGGTTGTAAATCTCAAGCAAAGCCATGAACAACTTCTTGTTTACGGACAAACCATTATAGGTCCCCCGAATGGCATGATACAAGCCAATCTCGTACAGGAGATTCTCGTATGTCCGTAAAATCCATATAGTCATGTTGGTCCACGAAGGGATGGGGTTTATCCAATTTAGCAGCGCCAACCGACCAATGGGGTAAGACCCCTTCTGAGCAAGCTGGTTCATGAAGGTATCAGCTTGAGAGAACGTAAAGTTTGGACCCTGCGCATTTAAGAAAGTAGCCGAGGCCAACCCCATCACGAAGCTGCTGATCGGTGTCCTGATCGCGACTACCGACCCCAAGTTTCTGTTATAGTGGATATCGTCCACAAACATCCCTTGCCGGCTCGGAGTCAAGGAATCCACCATCTTCCTGTCCATTGGCAGCATGTTGAACCACGACAGTGGGAAGTGACGTTCCATTTGAGGGATGTGGATCGCCACCCCGTTAGAAGAAAAACTCCAACTTTTAGATATATCCAAAACGTTGGAGTCTTCACAGTCAGGACATCCGCAAAGAGGAACGCAGGTTTCATGTGTTGGCCCCCCAATCTTTCTGAGTTCATCAATGCAGTAAGAAAGTAGAAGGACGGGTTTTTGATATCTCTCAACCTTTCCTCAGATTCATCTTTGGGAAGTTGGTTTGACACATAATCAACTATGTGGTCGAACCTCACACCCACAGCAGATTGGGCGTGACCTACCAAGAGTTCTCCGTAGGATTAACTGGCAACATCACTGAAAAAAGACAAAAAAAGCAAGTTAGAAGATGGCCAAAGAAAACCACTTAGTATATTTTGAGCTTATGCGGCTCTGATTAAGTGGGTCTTTATGCGGCCCAGTTTTAAAGAGTTCATGCTGCTCTGATTAAGTGGGTCTTTATGCGGCCCAGTTTTAAAGAGTTCATGCAGCTCTGATTAAGTGGGCCTTATGCGGCACAGTTTAAAGGAGTTCATGCGGCTCTGTTTGGTAGGGCTTCATGCGGCCCAATTATGAAGAGCTTATGCCGCTCTGTTTGGTGGGTCTTCATGCGACCCGATTCATAGAGTGCTTATGCGGCAATATGACAACTCTCATGCGGACATGAGGCATACCCCGTGCGGCTTGGACATGAGACGTTCATGCGGAGTCATCACATTGAACATAAAAAGTTCAATAAAGACAAAGAATATGCCAAAAAAAAAGGCTTGCGCATAAACATGCGACGTAGCGTTATGGTTAGGGTTTGAGTCCATGCAGCTTTCTTCCAACATTCTTATCGGTAATGGCAAGATGAACATCGGGGTGAACGGGGATCGCTGACGAGGAGGCAACTCCTTTGCCCTTCGCCATCGCACTAGTGGATGCCTTGGGGGCTATTGATGATCGAAGGAGAAGAAGAGACGACGACTAGGTCATGAAAGTTTGAAGAAAGAAGAGAGTAAAGAATCTCTCTCCTAAAAAATCACTCATATTTATAGGCTGGCAAGGGCGTGTGAACCGATAGACGCTTCGGGTTACGTGCTGCCTAGAAGATAAAGCCGATCCTTGGGATTCTATCCCCTTTTCATGCAAAAAAGAATTCAGAATCATTAAGGCAAATCTAATATTTAATGTTTGGGATCCTATCCAAAAGACGGCTTTAAATCAAAAACAAATCAGGAGCAATTAATAAGACGTCTACGTGGCACAAAGAGAAGACTATGCGGCTAGAGAAGACTATGTGGCCAAAGAAGTCTATGCGGCCCGAGAAGACCATGCGGCCAGAGAAGACCATGTGGCCAGAGAAGTCTATATGGCATGCGGACATACCCATGCTTCTTATTCAAAGTATTTCAATTTTACAAATTGAAAACTTTGAAGGGGGTCTTGTAGAAGCATGAAAAAGACCTTATGCGGCCCAGAAACTCCATGCAGCTCAAAACTGGGGGGTCTCATGCGGTTCAAAAATCCCTCAGAGCTTCATACGGCTCAGACAGTTTTATGCGGCTCAGGAACGGCCACGTGGCCTTATGCGGTTCGAAATAGGCCTAATACAGCTGGCCATCATTACTCTGTGCAGCGGGCCATTAATGCTCTGACACGAAGTGACAGCTCTGACATGGCTCTGACATGATGGCTCTGACATAAAGGAGATGTACAACATAAAAAGATAAGAAAATCTTTATGACAGTTGGCACAGTTCACCAATTCCAAGAATGTTCTTTATACGGATCGCCTGAGTGACCTTCATGCGGCTCGGTTGTGAGGCCACCCTCATGCGGCTCAGTTGTGAGGCCACCCTCATGCGGCTCAGTTTTGAGGCCACCCTCATGCGGCTCGGTTGTGAGACCACCCTCATACGGCTCGGTTGTGAGGCCTCCCTCATGCGGGTCAGTTGTGAGGCACCCTCATGCGGCTCAATTGTGAGGCCACCATCATGTGGCTCAGTTGTAAGGCCACCCTCATGCAGCTCGGTTGTGAGGCACCTTCATGCGACTTCATTATGAGGCCACCCTTATTCGGCTCGGTTGTGAGACCACCCTCATGCGGCTCAGTTGTGAGGCCACCCTCATGCGGCTCGTTTGTGAGGCCACCCTCATGCGGCTCGGTTATGAGGCTACCCTCATGTGGCTCAGACATGGGGACAGTCCTTCATACGGCTCGCAACATAGTGGCAGTTAGGACACGTGGCAGAAGTTGACTAGGTCTTAACAACTCGAATTTATTGCAACCGACAGATCATAGCAGTTCAGATTTATTTAAACCAACATAACTGTCCAGATTTACTAGAACAAACAGATCAAGATTAATCTTAACCAATCCCTAACTGCCCACTTTTCAAGGCACAGTTACAATGATGCAGCCACGTGGATGTACAACCCACTCATCACAAACTCCTATAAATAGCATGGGATTATTCCTTTACACACACAAAGACGTATAGAGCAACACAGATCTGAACAGAGAGAGAGCATTTCTTCGCCGGATCCAAGGTTGCGTTCGATCGTCTAAGGAGTAAGGCAGAGTTGATAACACTTTCCCGAGCCTCTACCGTCATCTTCCAGAATCTAAATTAAACAATTGTACTTAGATTGCTTTTCCTAGGTTTTGTTTCTAGGCTCTCTTTGTACGAGCAAGTTTGTAATTGTGAATTAAAGTTCAGTCCTCCCATAAAACTGTTATGTTCTTTGATAAATCAATTGCCAACAGAGGCTCACTGTCATGACGATATACCATAAGATTGTGATCTTCTTCGAACTCAGTATGGTTGCTACCACCGGTCTGGTAACTGGATGCGCCAATGAGACATCCATGTCGTATTATGCCTCGTCAAATTGGAACATAGGGTTGTTGTGCATGGTAGAGTCTGGCTACCCCCAGCTTTTGACAAGTCACCCAAAGCAGATTTGGAACGAGTGCCTTGGAACATACCTGCATCGGGTACCTTAGCTTTGCTGTTCTCTGACCTCCTCTTCGGTTTAGCAACCGATATGGGAGGATTCCGGGAAGGCTCCTTAAAGCTCTGGAACCGTGCATCGCGTAGCATATGACAATGCAGGGCTCGCCTTCTCCATGGCTCGCTGACCCCCTGTTAGGCCTCTAACGTGTAGTCGGTGTGGAGTAGAGTCCTTGGAAGACGGAGCACCTGCTCGACGATGGCGCAGCCATCTGCTGACAATGGCAATTGATGGAAATCTGGGTATAAGTGTGTCTTGATTTAGGTATGTCTTGTGCCACAGATTCTTCTACCGCTTGGGAGAGGGTTGGCTCTTCTGTCGTAGCACTCCTATTGTACATTTAAGAAAGCTGCATGTAAGCATGGTCAGAGTGGGTTTGGCGAGGAAGCCTCATGACCCTCCGCAGAATGTCGCTCGTGTGGCTTCCTCTTCGTGGGACGTACCCCTGGCTTGGCTTACGCACAAGAGTACCCTAGTAGAAGGAAGATTCGACTGATTGAGGCATCGGAGCACGAGAGCAAGTCTTGTATAGCTTTCCGTCGGCTGTGCATGTTACTGTCAACATGGGCCTCTGGTCTGCCGCTGGTGCTGCACGCTTGTTGTGCAAAGCACTGAGCCACCTGGGATCTTCCTACTAGCCACAGTGGGTGAGTAGTATTCAGAGTCTACCGAAGGTTAACCTGAAGGAAAAGCGATTCTATCTAAGACAGGTCTCCTTGCCAGCAATACTCCCATCGTGAGGGGTTGGACAGGTGTGCGCTTCCTTTGGCATCGTTCCCTCGTCAGATCAACCATAGAACCACCATCTTTTTCGCCATGCCTTCCCAGGACGGGAATCGGGCGAGGGGATGAGGCTGTAGCAGCCCAAATCTTCTCTATGGCTTTGACATTGAGGGGGTCATGAGATCGCAGTTCCCGCCATCCAACTACTGGCTGCAGCCGCCTTAGGCCTCCAGACACGTCGAGTCTTTTTCGGTTATACGAACTGCTTCAAAGTCTTCGACTTTTTATCAGAGAGGAGATCTTCAAAAGCCTGCTGGTCAAAGCGTACGACCAGCATGTCATGAGAAGCTTCCAGCAAGTTGTCATCAGATTGTGTCATCGCCTTCTCGTTGGAGAAGAAGGTAGTCCCCAACATATTTGCCATTTTGTTCGAAGTAACAAAAGATTGAACGAACTTTTTGCTGTATTGAACGTATAAGGTATCTGTATACAAAGAAGAAAATCCTAAACAGGATATTCTAAGTACAGGGATAAAAGGTTTCTGGAAAAGTGTGACATGGTGATCGAGCACTTTAGCAGATCCTTTACTCCATTGACGATCTGACGACGAATCAACCTTGCTATGGCTCTCTAGCGCCTTTGATGGGACTTTGGGGTCACCGATCAAGAGGCTGTCTGGATGAGAAGATCCCTTGAAGATGGTGGGTTGGTTGGTCATTTAGTTGATAGGTGGATGAGGGTGGTCGACTCTTCGTGGATGGAGATCACTGCTCCTTTAAAGATTGTCGATTGTCAATGTTCTTTCTGTCTTTTTGATGCTTTGGTAGAAGAAGAACTCCTTCTATTTATAGTGAACCGAACACATATGCGATGTGCACTAGGGTTCTTGAGATATGAAAGAATATGTCATCATTGCACGGTACGGGCTTCTGCTGTGCTAACAGGTGGCGGATATCGAGATTCTCTTCAAACGAGATCTCTGGTGGTTATAAACATAACCGAAGGAGGTGACACATGGCGCATACCGATTTGCTTGCTCGGATACAGCCGAGTAAATCTTAGGATGTCATCTTAGATTTGGATTCTAATTGATCCTCATCTAAGATTTAAATCAATCTGATATGATATCAATCATGATTCAATCTTAACCTTCTTTGCAAGAGGCAGTTTAAATAAACCAATTGGGGTAGACCCATGCTTCCTGCGCCTTTGGTGAGGACAAAGTGCTGCTGCGCTTCTGTGGCGACGAGTAGATCGTGCTTCTGGAGACGACGGAACCTCTGTGCTTTCAGGCAACGAATGGACTTGGCTTCGAATGACGACGAGACTTCTGTGCGTATAGAGTAACTTACGAAGCTGTGTTTCGGGCTACCAGAGTCACTGTGATGTAGGCGACAAATAGGCTTGTGCTTCAGGTTGGCGAGGTTACTGTGCTTTTGGAGCGACAGGTTGAATTGCATTAGCTGTGATGGGATTTCCCAAGTCTCTTGTAGAGAAGTGACTTAAACATTTGATCCGGAGCAGATGACTGTGCCATAGGAATGGAGATGGTGTGAGCATATCACCATCCTGCACCTAATATGGATGCAGTTAAGTAGCTGTGCCTATGAATAGTAAAGGTGTTGGCTGCGAAAGGAAGGGTATGACATCCTTGTGCGTCTGATATTGGCGCAGGCAGATAGCTGTGCCTCTGGAGTGCAGATACTGGCTTCTGGAATAAAAGAAGGGAAGGAGGGCCCTACCACCATCTTGTTCATGTGGTTGGCACAGGCAGGTGGCTGTACTTCTGGCTTAAAGGCTCTGGGTTCTTCAAAGTGCTGGGTTGCTGATATGCTTCTGAGAGGCTGTGCCCACAAGAATATTATGACATGCTTCGGTGGAGGTCAATCCTCCAGCGTATGTATCGAGAAGAAGGAAGGTTGCTCTTCAATGAAGACTGCATCTATTGTAGATCCCTCTAGGCTTCTGTCGAATCTATACAAGATCTTTTGTAGAAGAACAGAATTAGTCTCTTATGTACGGTCTTGATGTGTCTGTACTAGACTTTGGTAGACATGACAATGAAGGGACTTCTCTCCATATCTTCTGTTTTGTCTTTTTAGCACTGAGCCTGAGTCTTTTGCATCTTCTGCGCTTTGGCAAAGGAATGTCTTCATCTGATATTTTTTATGCTTCTACATATACGTGCCAGCTATGTATCAAATAGACTCCAGCCCAGTTCGAATACATATAAGCTGTCTAAGATAGGGTCTAGAATGGCAAGTCAACTATATCTCAATCCACAGATAATAATCTCAAGTGGGAACCATTGCACTAATGCTGATAAAACAATAATACTCTGATGCCACTTGAATATAAATACAAGAATAGATAATTTGTAGTAAGGTTGGCCAGACCTTAATACAATCACTTGAACAAGCTCATAACAGAAAGTAAGCTTGTAAAACTAGGCTATACAGCTGAAGATGTCATCATAAAATGTAAATGATGAAAGAATGATAAAATATCACTATCAATACCTGAATACGGGAGATATCATCGTCCATAAATCTATCATTCTATTTTAGCAGTCTCAATAAATACTTGGAAGAAAATTAGCAATAACCTGGAGAGATCACTAGGTCCTCAGGGGACTAGCAAGACACATAATATACAAGTCTACTTTGACAGTTTAAACATGCAATAAAAATAGGAAACAACTACTAGAAATAGGATAAAGATCACAGGAAAGAACTTTATAGAACATGACATGTCATATGAAAATTAATACTAAGAATGACTACAAATAAATCGAATGACCGTAGCCCTGCCGTGGTACTCCCGGTCCTATAGCTAGTATCTCTACCGTGGTAGTCCCTAACTATAGTGAGTCTCTATCGTAGCCCTGCCGTGGGTCTCCCTAGTCGAGAGTGGTCAAGTAGTCGATCCTAGTATCGGCAGAGGGTCAAGTCAAGGTAACATGAATACGAGATCAAGTCAAGTCAAGTCAAGACGCTCAAGTAGTAGTGCTATCGAAGTCCTGGGTGAAGCTATAACTAAGGGTGACAATAAGTGATAACAAACCAGACACAGAGAAATAAATCATGGCAAGATATCAAATATGGAAAAGTAAAGGAGACTTGAACAAGAAAGAATAATAAGAGCATGCATGTAAATATCTGTACAAATTTTGTGTCACGCCCCAGAACCAGAATACTGGCAAGTGGGGACGGACAAGGCCAGCTAAGTAATACCAAAGTATGCCAGTACTCTGAAATCACGCATACGCTGTCAAGACATGGGGGTTACTTCTACAAGCCGACTGTCGATCCTAGGTCAAGCAATCCTAGATATCTTAACCACAGGCAATTATACAAAATACAAGAAGTATGATCATCAGACATACAATAGTAAAGCATCCCAAACCATATATACATGGATGATCATGAAGCTAGTAATACAAAATATAGAACTAGCAAGAGTAATAGTCACACATGATAAGCTCTAGCTATAGTCTAGAATACGCACATCATGTTTTGGCCCGTGGGCTAAATATCAAGAACCAAAACACGAGCTAAACACATGCTCGAATGCTAAATTCCACAAAAGAATAATATACATATCAAGTGGGAGAATGAAACAAGAAACCCACTCAGGTACTCTAGTGCTTCGGATGGTCTCCGTCGAGTAGATGGTACGGAAGATCCTTCGGGCTCCTCTATCAGATATGGCCAAATAAAACCAGTGGGGTCAGACCCCAAATAGCTAGTACTACAAAGGAAGCCAAACTTACGAACTAAAACCAGCAATAACTAACATATCAATGGTTAGAGATACAAATAAGTAGATATGGATCGAGACTCGTGCACTAACAAATGCACTTATCTCGAGAATAGAAAAGACAATAAGCAAGGCAACTTGGAGCATAAAGTAAATCATATGTGACATAATATAAACTGTAGACTTGTGAAATAATAAGAGAACTTGTGACATAACTAAACCATGTAAGAGAAATGATACTTGTGAGCATGTACGATAACTGGAACCTGTGAGCATGTTATATAACTGGGAGATGTGAGTATGTAAGCACTATAAAGAACGACAAATGATAAGATGACTTAGGAACTATTTTGAAAGCCAAGTTACAGCCCGTAACCAAACAAGGACCGGCATTGTAACCCTTCTCATGAACAGAACTTAGTCTCCGATCATTTATCGACAAAAGTAAAGCATAAACAATAAAGTACTGAAATAAACAAATCCGAATACTGCCTGACAAAACTAGACTGAACTTGACTCCATCCATCAATAACGGCCAAGCAATGAGTACTGGCTATATACATTAGCTAACTAGGGTTATCACAAGCCTAGTTAATAACAAGATGCAATTGAGATATTCCAGCAGTCACAAGTCCTGCAGACTATCCATGTTATCCTTACACAGGTTAAGAGAGTTGATTAGGTGACTTGGAGGTGCAACACATGACAGGGTGCTGGAAATGCTCCCTACTCGTCGGCAGGCTACAAGTCCAATTAAAGCGCCCATATAACGGGATCGTATGTGACTGGAAAATCTATCTATATGAACTAGTTGATCAATCTAGTCATTAACCTAGTCAGATTCAGTATGAATCCCTGACCAGTGGTAACCACGAATTCATGTCCTAGATATAATGCAGACGAGACACGTAGCTTGTTCACACATACACAATAAATTCAACCACGGTGTCCAAAAGAGTTACATTAGCAAGGGGGAAATAGCCGTCGCAACAGCATCATGAATAAGCATGTCATGTTAGGTTTACTTGTCATGTAAAGAGTACTTGTCAGGTGTGCGCATCGATGGGCTACTTTTATGTAAAGCAAAGAAGTGACATGTAACATGAGCGTACCACAATAGGTCACTATCTAGAATAAGTAGAGAAGAGACACGTAGCATGAGTGCACCACGGCGGGCCACTATCTTGTAAAGCAAAGAAGTGACATATAACATGAGAGCACTACAACGGGCCACTATCTAGTAAGCAAAGAAGACATGTAGCATTAGTACGCCACGACGGGCCACTATCATAATTAAGCAAAGAAGAGACATAAATCATGAGTGCACCCCGATGGACCACTATCTAAGAATAAGCAAACATGATAATAAAGATCGCATGTAGAAAGAATTAGATAAAAGACGTTTCACAGCATGGAAGAAGGAATAAATAAAAAGTACTACTTGACATAAAACAATAATTGAATATGTGCTTGTATTAAGAATATAAGAGGGTACAATTATTCTTTAATTGTACAAAATCATCTAATCATGTTAAGAAATACATTTTTGTTTAAGAAACATCAAATTTTGCCAAGTACAAAAAACATGCTGTAATAGCCACCTAATAAAATATTATTTTTACTGTTTATTTCTCTATAATTATATCTGTTAATTTTTTTTTAAATTAATAATTATTATTATTATTTACCATTAATTTTATTATCATTATCTTATTTTTAATTAAACCTAATTTTTTTTCCTGAAATAAAACTTTTATGCATAAGCCCTTGTAAATATTGCAAATTGCAATTAACCATGACACCTAATCTATACATATGTCCTCATGCATGAAGCATGGGCAAAATGGTAACTTCACTTGGGGACACATGTCTATATACATGGAATATTGGTAAAAAAGAAAAAAAAAGGAAGGAAAATATACATATATATATATATATATATATATATAGAGAGAGAGAGAGGAGAGAGAGGGCTCTCAGCCTCTCACCCGTACCTTCCTTCTCTCTCTCGGTTCTCTTCATATCTTTCTCTTTTTCTCTCTCTCTCGGTTTTCTCTCTCTCCCTCTTGGCTTCCTTTCTTCCCCTCTCTATCTCTCTCCCTCTCGATACTCTCTCTGTGTCTCTATTTCTACTGCTACTGCTGCTACTGCGCTGCCACTGCTGTGTTGTTGTCGTGCCGCCGCTAGCGCACTGCCGGCCACGCACCACCCTCCACCATCATCTCCTCCTTCAACTTTCCACTTCCTCTTCCTCTTTTACTTCTAGGTTAAGAAATTGGAGAAGATGAAGTAATCCCTAACCCTTTTCTTCAAACAAAAAAAGAGGGAAATTGGAAAAGGAGAGGAAGAATTTGTTGGAGGAAGAAGAAGGAGAAATTGGAAGAAGAAAAAGAAGGCTCAAACCCTAGTTCCAATTTCAAATCAATTTTATCAAGGCAAGTCCTCAACTTAAATTCCGCCATATTTTTATTCATTTCATTTTCAGTTATTTATTATTATCTCTTGATTACATAATATAGTTCAATTTTGAATTATATTTTGATTCCACATAAGGAAATTTGGCATGATATTAGGGCATAGGAATATGTTTAGATAAAATGGAAATTCATCTTACATGTACACAAAATGTTTTAACGTTTTACCTACGAATATGATTATTAAATGGTTATGGTTATTAGCAAAACTTGGTATGAATTTTTATATGTGGTAGCTTATAACCAATACGGAAATCCAACCTTAATCTATATAGTTGTTACGGACTAAAGGAGAGGTATACACATCTTCAAATTTGAACTTATAAATGTTGTAATATAATTTCTATTAAAAAGAAAAGAAAAGAGTAACTTAGTTCTTGTCATCTTGTACATATTTGATAATTTTGACTTAGCCTAAAATATGAAAATTACTATAGAATAAATATTGTTCATAATATTTTAAATTTATTTAAATTCTGTCCTGAATGTATAATAGATTAAATTAGCATGAATCCTTACCAACAATAGCTAAAATTAGTGTTTATAGGCACCCCAATACATAGGTAATTTTGGCTTAAAACTTTATCCCAATATAGACTATTCTAGACCCCTGAGTTATAAACTATGATACAAACAAATTAGTTTATAATTTCTACAATTACTTACTTGTACTTCGACCCAAAAGAATTGACTATAAGAAGGTATTAGAATGAAACACTTAAGTATCAAATTTTAGGTCGAATCAGGTACAAAATTTGAATTGGATCCTATTGGTTTGTAGTTTAATTATAATTGGCTTACACTCTAGTGTGGAGATTTTTAAAATTGTTCCTAAATGAATGTGGTGTTTCTAAGATTGATTGTAAATGACAGTTCTATACTTACTCTAGGACTAGAGACTTTAGAAATTACTAAAGGATCAAGGCTTTCCATATTCTTCGATAATTATTATTTACTAGGAAATTTTTATAAAAAGAATTACCAAGAGATTCCTAATGAATATTTTACCAATATTATTAAAAATTGGAATGTCATCTAATATGTATAAAATTTTAGATGTTGGATTTGTTTATCTCTATGGTTCTAATAATTGTGGTTCTCTGATTTTGACATAGCATTCTTGACAATAGCCAAGTCAAGATAAATAGCTTGCTTATCAAGGTAATAAAGAGATTTTCTTTCTTGAATTATGTATATACTTATACTGCGTGGTTACCGGTGTTGTGAGTTGCTCCACCGAAGGGGTCGATGTACCCGGGATGTCATATATTGCGTGGTACCGGTATTGAGGGTTGCTCCATCGAAGGCGTCAGCGAACCCGGGTTTATGTTTTATATTAATGTCTATTGTGAAAAAATTTTGGGCCCCAAAATACAAAGGAGACTCTGCCGACATTTTTGAGAAAATTCCAGAGTTGGCCATTTTGGAAAGTCGAAATGTAGCCATTTTGGAAAGTCGAAATGGTTGAATCATAGTTCCTAATTTTATCAAATTTTCTAGTACAAATATAACCATAAAATCCTTGAAAGTGTTGCCTTAATTTTCTATAATCGTCCGTCGACATCCCCGACAGTACCAGTATCATCGAGAGAATCTCCGTAGGGATGACGACCCATCCTCTGATGTTGATCTTGCTCTTGCTCCTCTCTATTGCGACTCTTCTTCTTCTCTCCTTTATTTCTCTCTAGTCGGATGGGTTCTTTTCTTAATGGAAAAGGCTATTTAACCCGCTTGTTTCGGAGGTATAATTCGCTTGTGGGGGTGTGACCAAACAAGGAAAAGACTATTTGGAAGTTTTTTTCTTAATATTAATACTAGTTCCAATAATATTATAAATTTTAAATCAAAATTTGAATTTTAACTTTAACTATTTTTAAGTTGTGAATTTAAATCTAATTTAAATGTTAAATCAAAAATTAATTTTAATTTTACTATTAATATTAGTTTGAATAATATTGTAAATTTTATAACAGTAATGTCGCTAGTATTAGAAACTTAGCTGATGTCACGTTGCTCGGACTCGGTTAGTGTTCATCTAAACTCGTACACTAGAACTAGTCGAGCTCGATCCTTTCACGTGGGTAATGTAAAAAATGATACGTGATGATGGTAGTTATTAGTAAAACACATTCTCATCAAATAAAGTTTTAGTGATCACAGGAATGCATCCGAAATGAGGCCAGCTGTAAACCCTAGGAATGCACCCAGGACTCATAAAATTTGTGAAGGCCATCTGCAAATAAAAAGAATACACCAAAAAATCAAAATCATCTGTGAAGCCAACTACAAATCAAATAAATGCTTCAACCAAACAGATCATAATCAAATTAAGTATACTTCATTCCAAGTCCAATAAACTGCATAATCAACGTTACAATAATCTGTCCAATCCACGTTAGTAATTCAACATAGAACCTGCATAATTCACATTAAAATAATAAAAAAATATTAGACCTACTCTAAATCTAAGACTATATTATATTACCAAACAAATAATGAACCATGCACCGAAACGGTGCTTAGTACAAGCAAAAAGTTTAGTCTTACAATATTTCAAACACAAAATTTTGTTTGACCGCCAAGACCAACAAATATTCAGAACCATATTACAATTCAAATATTACTTCCAAATTGAAATAAAAGTTTCAAAACTCAAAAGATGAATCTTCATCTCCATCTCCATCTTCTTTTTCTTTTTTCTTCTTTTTTTCTTTCTCAAAATATCCTTCACCTACACCTTGAGGGACGGAATAAGAAATTTTAGTCAGTATGGACTCACTGTATATGTAGAAATAATATCCAGAAACATAAATAGAAGTTTCAAAATGAGGGCTAGCATTAGAGTGTCAATGTGCATAGTGTGTGTTTTTACATAAGAGTATCAATGTGCACACTGCAGGTTCTAACATTAGAGTATTAATGTGCACAGTACAGCTTCTATGATGCGACCCCATTTTATATCTATCACTGATTAGTCAGTACACTCTCCAGTTAGCTCATGTGTTAGGTTACTCTCAAGGACTCGTCTCTGGTATCAGGATACCAAGCAAGTTTAAGTGCCCAGCTTACACTTAAGTACAACCTATATTATAACTAGTGTGCTCATGCTTATAATACCAAATATCACTGACTAAGGGAGTGTTCCAGCTCTGTCCTAACTCTAGTATCAGACATACATTACATGCCTTGAGGCATTTCTACTCTGTACATGCATTGGACCATCATTTGTTCAGTCCTAAATCACCATTTAAGGGTGCAATTAGGCAGTATCAGTGCAAGTATTAGAGCATCAAGTAGCAGAAGTATCCGTGTAATTTTAACTATTCGGTTTAGCTGTGTATCAGAGCATCAATTAGCAGAGAATCAGAGCATCAAGTAGCAGAGTATAAGTGTAATATTAACTTTTATTATAAATTATTTGCAGTATCAGAGCATCAAGTAGCAGAGTATCAGATTATCAAGGATATCTAGAGTAGCTTTGATTCAAGAGCATGTGCTTCTGTCCTAGAATGTTTAATGTAGAATATATGGGCGAAGAAGTTTTGATATATCGTTAAGCATAAGAGATAAAGATTCGGTTTAGATGAGTTGAAGCTCACAAGTGTATACAATGTACACACTAATAACTGGATTGGAGCCTTAATTTAAATACAAATGATTCCCTGAATTCTTTCTTTAGTGATGATACTGATATCTTCCTATTAGCAAGTATATACAGTTAGCAAGCAAACCTAGAAGTTAGATAAGAAAATAATATAACATGGATAGCTAGATCAGTTAGTAGCAAAGTATAAATGTGTATATATGTGTCCTTCACATATTAGAGTATAAATGTGTATATTAGATTACGGAATCATCAAGAGTAGTAGAATAAGAGAAAAAAAAATGAAAAGTAGTACCAGTTGGGGCTAGCCCCATTTACCTTCTTCACGAGGGAAGGGAAATCTTATTCTTCGTCGGCAAATTCAACCTCTATCTGGTTAATCTTATCCAGAATTAATTTTTGGTTGTCGAATATAGTCTTCATCTCTTTGAAGACATTCTCAAAGTTTGCAGCAACAAAATTATATAGATTATCAACCCTGTCCTTAGTGTTTGGGATTCCATAAGTTGATAGTTTTCCAGATGTTTATGGTTTGCTTGCTGCTGCTGTCCATTTTTCAAACATTCGAACGAAGGTTAGTTTACTCATGGGACCTTTGTTTTTAATATAAACATCCCCTGCTAAGCTTGGGACATAATATTTACTAGCCATTGAGCATACAAATCCCCTAAAAGGGAGAGCTGTCCTTGCAGTTGGTTTTCCTACGAGATGCATCATTCTACTGAACATGTAAGAACCTTTATCCATCGTTTTTTTCTTCCCCATGTAATAAAAAAATTTACTCTCTCGGGATGGATAGAAAACTCATGTCCAGTAGGGTTGAGTGTTTGACATACGTAGGCATGCAACAATTTATACAAAGTTTTTAATTGATCTTTGTATACATTTTGAGGGGTCTTGGCACCCACTGATACACCTGTAATCTCATGAATTACATCCCTCATGGAAAAATTATTAATATATTTCATATCAAACTCAAGAACTGGATCAAATCCATAATATTCATTGATGCCCTAATCAGTTTCCCTTCCAGAAACACCATTTGTTGATCCTCTTCTTTTTCTTTAATTTTAGCCCGAAGATTTGAGTAAAATTCTCTTACTATTTTTTGGAAGATTTTTTCCGAGATAGGATTTGTTCAGTTTCTCCAACTGATAGAATTTTAATATATCCAGGAAAGCTTCGTCTTCGACATCAGCCATCATAATTGATCTTTCAGGCATAACAACATTTTTTTAAATATTTATTGTAAGTCTTCTTAGATTTAGAGTCTGTAAAAAATTTTACCTCCTCTCCATCCTGGGACTTATTTGATGATAGCTCTTCCACTTCATCTTCATCTTCATCTTCCTCTTCTGATGAAGATTCATAATCCTCAGAGTATGTTAATGACTCTGTATCCGTTGCCACCTTAGCCTTCGCTTTAGTACGCCTTCGATCTTCATAAGTTGAGTTTTCCGACGACTTTGTATCGAAGATACATTTTTCGGTCTTTGTCGAGCAATGAGTTTTTTAGCCTTTTTTGCAGGTGGCTTGGCTGCTTTCGCCTCTGCCCTTTCGGCCTCTGCCCTAGCGGCCATAATCTTGGCTTTCGCTGCCCTTGCAAGTTCTACCCTTGTGGCGTGTATCGCATCCCTTTGTGAATTCTTTTCCTTTGGAGACGGTCGTTGTTTCTTCGGCGGCATTTTGATAATTTTAAGCAGTCGTTTGGGGAGGATTTGGAGAGAGTTTGGAAAAAGAAGAGGGAAAGGTACAGTACTTTAAAAACCCTAACAATCAGTTGCTGTAATTAACATCCATAGTGAACTAGTTTCAAGTACTATATGACATTGGGAAGTGGGAACCTATGAGTAGTGTTGAGTCTTAAATTTTTAAGAGCACGACACTTCGGATTCTGAGACCCAAATTTGAAAAACTAATTTGTATGTACTTGAAAAGAGTATAAGACACTCAAAGTTGTCGTTTATTTTTCTCTGCATATAGTTAAAAAGAACTATTTACAAAACAAAAATATTGAAATACTAAAAGCCAGATATTGTAAGTACCTAGCTACCCCTAATAAATATATTACTTCTTGTATTAGAATAGACATGTAGGGAAAATATTTTATTTCCATGGAAAATATATTTTTTGTCATTTTCAGTAAGGCTGTGTTTGATTGGCTTTTTTTCGATGGAAAATATTTTCATCACAAATTTTCCACTAATTGTAGTGTTTGGTAGCTTACATTTTCCACGGAATCATTTTCCAAAAAGCTATCATTTTTCATATTTTCTTCTAAAATGTTGGAAAATGAAACTTGTCCAACCCATAGAAAAATATAATTTTCCATGAAAATAACTATTTTCGTGGAAAATAATGACAATCAAACACCCAAATTACGTATTCCAAAGAATTTTTTAAAATTCTATGGAATCTTTTTCCCATAAAAATAATTTCATGTAATTAATTTATATTTTCACCTTGCAATCAAACACACAATATTTTTATACTGGTTTTTATAATTAAAATTGTTACTTAAAAAATAAATAAAATAATTATCGTTGAATGATGGATTTGACGGCAAGAACTTATCGCTGGCAGTGTAATCAATTGTATGACGTAACAAGACTTGATGGGCCGACAGCAGAAACCAAATTTACTTAACAAAATAATATATTTCATTGAAATCCCAGCTTCTTCGCCAAAACATTCCCCAGCGAGGGAGACAAGAGGAGGAGGAAGTAAACTGAACAAAAATTGAACAAAAAAAAAGAAAAAGAAGAGGTCTAGGTAGACTCCTCACTGGCCTCGCGAAGGACCTCTGCAAAGTCCTCCAGGGTGCGCAAACCCGCACGATGGAGGAGGCGACGTAGGCCTTCCCTCTTCTCCAGACTCTTTCGTTCCTCCGGAGTGATCAGCAGTATGTCGAAGTTGGGCACCGGATCGAGAGGTCGAGCAATGACCTCAAGGGACAATCCAAAGGAGGAGAGGAAGTCAGCAGCCTCGGTGAGCCAGTCCGTTTTTGGCTGCCTCTTTCGTGCTTCAATGGCCGCATAACTCTCTGGCCAAGGTTCCCAACCAAGAGATTTTTTTGGAGCCATGTTTAATGTGCATCCTACCATATGAATATGGATAAAAGTAGTTATATATATACGTTTCCCTAACGGACTCTTCATATTCCTAATTGGAAAACATGGGGGTAATTTGACTTAAATAAATACCTAGTACTACCATTTTTCATCAAATGTAAGTCTCGGCTTAGTTGGTTGTGCTGTTTGGCTTTTACATGGAAGGCCTAGGTTCGAATCTGATGTATGGGTTCTGTAGAATTTTTCTATTATTATCATTTTTGGGTATGCTTTTAACAAAGTATGGTATATTTAGGACGGAGAATGGCCATTCTCTGGTATTTTAACACGGAGAATGGCCATTCTCCGTGCTTTTAACAAAGTATGGTATATTTAGGACGGGGAATGTTCAAGTATCTCATTCATTTTTCATCAAATGTAAGTCTCACCTTAGTTGGTTATGTTGTTTGGCTTTACATGGAAGGCCTAGGTTTGAGTCTGGTGTGTGGGTTATGTAGAAATTTTTATTATTATCATTTTTTGGGTGTTATTATATGCTTTTAACAAAGTATGGTACATTAGGACGGGGAATGGCCATTCTTCGTACTTTTATTACGGAGAATGGTCACTCTCCGTGCTTTTAACAAAGTATGGTGCATTTAAGATGGAGAATGTTTATGTATCTCATTCATTTTTCATCAAATGTAAGCCCCAGCTTAGTTGCTTGTGTTATTTGGCTTTTACATGGAAGGCCTAGATTCGAGTCTGGTGTGTGGGTTCTGTAGAATTTTTCGATTGTTATCATTTTTTGGGTGTTATTATATGCTTTTAACAAAATATGGTACATTTAGGACGGGGAATGGCCATTCTCCGTGATTTTAACACGGAGAATGGTTATTCTCCGTGCTTTTAACAAAGTATGGTACGTTTAGGACGGAGAATGTTCAAGTATATACAAGATATTAATCATAATTTATTATTTTGAGTTCGATCTATGTAAAGATTTAATGTAATGCAAATCAAATTAACAACATAATATTATAAAAATTAAGAATTCTAATTATAATCAAATTTAATTTGTTCTAATACACAAAGAAATCTGAGTATGATTAATCTAAACTAATTTTGATTCCTTTCCTTTTGCAGCCTATAATAATACAAGAACCTTGTTAAAAATGTGGAAACACATTTTTGATCTTAGCCAACACATTTAGCTCGCATCATAAACCTTTATGACGTTGTTAAAAAATATTAGATTCAATCATAATCCTATATAGCCTTATAATTTAGCACACATATAACCTTACAATGAATAAGAATCATTTAATATTAACCGTCTGAATAATTATATGACATTTCGTAATCCAACCACGGTTTATCACCTAGTTCAAGTGAATCATCATTCTCCTCCTCCCATAGGTTCTGATCCTCGAAGGGATCTGTTACAAAATCTACCAAACCATGTATGTACTTGAGGTCCCCATCTATTCGCACATTCCAGCATCCTCTTAGGTCGAGTACGCGAAGATACGTGCACTCTGTCATGATTGCTTTCAGCCCATTATCGTCGAACATGCCAAACTTTACCTCGAGGTGCTCGAGATGCGACATCAAAGAGGCCACGGCCATGGCCTTTGACTTGTCGAAGGTGTCCTTCTTGAATCCCTTCATGATCATGAACTGCGAAGGTGGCACGTTCCTCTTGTAATGCCCCAGTCCCAATATACGTAGGACTAGGAACGTAGACATGCCAGCTGTATACATACGAAGTACATGGCCTTGTATGTATACATAAGCTATAAAATGCAGTAATCCAAAACAAACTAAATCTCATCCACAATGAAAAGAATAATGATATAAAATCAACTCGAATATTAATGATACAATCGTTGGGCAGATACAAAGTCCACTACCAACTATCTCAATGAAAGAAATATACAAGAATCGATCAATAAGATGGCAAGACGAACCAAGCGCAATCATCTTCGAAGGAATGGAGAAGACCATGGCCTTGGCTAGAATACCTGCGGAAGACATGAACACACACCTGGGGAAAAACCAGGTCCTCAGACGGACGTAGCAAGATACAGGAAGAACAGGCTAATATAAACTGTCAGAATAAAAAAATAATATATAAAAGACTATTCTAGACACAAATATGCAAAGGAGATTCTAACCGCCTAACGTGCAATTTAGAAGACAACTTTCATGCACATGGGTGGGATTTTAGGCTATGTGTAGGTAACTGGCATCCAGTCATCTGTATCCGTCCGTAACGTCCAAAATGTTAGAGGGTATCTGCAAATATATTGCCACAGTTCCATCCGTAGACTGTGGTTTACCTGTTTGGATTCCCATACGCACTAGCGACTGTCCTCCCCCAATATTTCCTACACTGTTCAAGTCATGTCCATGGCTCGTCCAGTTTTGTAACTGCTTGAGTCTCTAAAACCCTAGTCATAGCAGTTACGAATATCTACCGTCACACG
The DNA here is from genome assembly GCA_029216955.1 of Iris pallida. Lineage (NCBI taxonomy): Eukaryota > Viridiplantae > Streptophyta > Magnoliopsida > Asparagales > Iridaceae > Iris > Iris pallida. The sequence goes on along the minus strand of JANAVB010043592.1, from coordinate 21,324 downwards.
ACTTTAGAGATAGCTAGTCAATAAGTTGTGACCCTAACAACATGTCTCAAACCGTGTAGTGTGAGTGTCATAGCCAAAGGAGATATAAGGATATCCCCCAACAAGAAGGTAGTCAGCTAAAACTAAGTTAACATGCATAAAATAAAGTAACGACTAATAAAGTCGCTTGCACCCAAGTGTGGCTTCGACGCGCAGTTTATAACAAAAGAAACTAACAATATGAAACAAAATAAATAATACAGAAAATAAATAATTTGACAGTTAATTAGCAAGGTATACTTGTCTGTTGTGACGCCTGGTGAGCTGCCTGTTATGGTACAATAAAGGTGACACAAGATCGACTTTGGTGTAACAACTAGTCATGGTGACCTCGGGTGGTGGCACAGACTGTTCCATTGGGTCCATAAGGGTCAAATTAGTTAGGGTGGACATAAGGTAGGCTTGAATTGGGCGAATGGATAGGAATAATAGGACTGGTTATGGACAGGAGGAAATTCAAAATAAAATTGGATAAATAATATATACGAATTTTGAAAGATATTTATAATACTTGGAAGATAGAGTTTTATTAGTAAAAGTAATTTTGCTAAGCACTTGAAATTATGGAAAATTGACTTAGGCTAAAATTCTAAGCTTGTACAAATATAGTTTTAAGTAGAAACTATATCTCGTTTAAAATATTGTTAGGTAAATACAAATTAATTCTAGAAATTTTATAGGGCACAAAACTCATTTTTGTCAAATGTAATTTGTCTGGTCGAAACTATATATATTATATATATATATATATATATATATATATATCATATATATATATATATATATATATATATATAATATATATATAACATATATAGTATATATATATATATACTATATAGTATAGATATATATTCATATATAGTATATTAATATATGTATATAATATACATATGTATTTTATATATATATATATATACTATATATATATCTATATCTAATAGATATACATATAATACTATATATATATCTATGTAATATATATAGTATATATTAATAGATAATATATATAATATATATACATATATATATATATATATATATAGTATATAATGTATATACTATGTATATATATGTATATATATGTATTATATATACATATATATATATATATAGTATATATGATATATATATATATATATATATCAATATATATATATAATATACTATTATAGGTATATAAAAAAAAAAATCTATATACATATAGTTATATATATATATATATATATATATATATATATATATATATATAATATATATATATATATATATATATATATATTATATATATATATATATATATATATATATATATATATATATATATATATATATATATATATTAAGTTACTACAAAAATATGACTATATAGTTAGAAATATTTCAATATATTGAGAACCAAATAAAAATATTGGTATGAATGGAAAGAATAGTGATTATTAATAACAAAATACTATTATAAAAAATATATTAATAATAGTAAATAAAAATCTACCTTTAACTTACTAATATTCAAATCCACTGGTATATATATAAAATATATACCCTTTTTATTATAAAATAATAATGTTAATAACATGACTGTCGTAAAGAAGCAAGTGAAACAAAATAATAATAAAAACAATTTCTTAATAATAATAATAATAATAATAATAAATAACAGATAAAAAAGGAAAAAATAATAATATTAATAATAATAATAATAATTAAAAATTAAAAATAAAACTATTACTACTGTTCTTTCCAAATCGAAGAAAATCAAACAAAAAAGAAGAAGAAGAAGGATCAGAAGAAGAAGAGGAGTGGGAAGGAAAGGAAAAGGGAAGAGAGGAGTGGGCGATCATATGAGAGGCTCAGATCCGGTGGAGGGGCGGCGCCAGCGGAGATGGGCTCGGGCTGAAGGAAGAGGAAGAGCGGTCGGAGGGTTCGAGCGGAGGAGGTCGGTCGGCAGGTTCGGAGCTGCACCGGCGGCAAAGGACGGCGCGTGGTGGAGGCGGTCGGGAGAAGGAAGGAGCGGCTGGGATCTCTTGGCGGCGGGCTGAGCGGATTCGGGAGGCGTAGGCGAAGAGAGGGAGCTGGAGATGCTCGGTCGGGCATCGGCGACGCGGCGACGGTCGCGGCAGCGAAGGTGGCTGCCGCGGCGACGCATAGAGGAGCGACGGCCTGACGCGGAGGAAGGCGAAGGTGGCACGGCGGGGCTCGGGCAACGGCAGCGGACTGGTAGGGTTTCTATTTCTCCTTGGTGGTGGGTTGGGGGTTCCGGTAGGGGTTTGGGGGTTTCCGGCCGGTGGCCGTGGCGGTGGTCTGGCTTGGAGTGAGCGATCGATCCGATTTCGTATCTGGGCTGCGCTCGGGGTTTGGGGAAGTCGCAGAAGGTGGTGGTGGTGATGATGATGTCGACGGCGATGGTGGTTTACGTCGATGATGGCGGTGATTAGAGCAGATGGTGATGGTGGTATAGATGGACGATGATGGTGGTGATTGGGGCTGGCCGGGATGAGGTGATGGCTGGAGATGGCTACGGCGACGATCGATCGTATAGATGGTGCTTGGATGGTGGCGCTATGACAGTGACAGAGAGTGGTGGTCGTGTGGGGTGACGGCAAGTAGTTGGTGTTGCTGGTGGCAGCCCTGGTGTGGCTGGCCAGTAGCCAGGGTATGGAGAGGAGGAAGGTTATGGGGATTTCGGTGGCGATCGGCGAGGCTAGGGGAGGAGCGGGGAGGTGGTCGTAGGGCTCAGGTTAGGTTAGGTAGACGGAGTTAGGTTGACAGGGAAAGGCCAGGGAGTCGAGGCCGAGGACAGTGGTGGAAGGCGGGAATTAGCTAGAATAGATTTAGGTTTTGATTGTGTCGGGGTTTGTCCGACACGGAATTTATACAGTGTATATGTACTTGTGGAATAAGAATTGTACACGTACACGGACACGATACACGAAGGGTTGGGGAATTATTTGTGGAGAAAATTTGTGAGAAATAAAAATTTATGGAGGAGTACCTGCCTATTTATAGGATATGGGAATTCCCAGTTGGATAAGAACTAGGAATATTTAAACCCAAAAATAGATAATTCATCTATTAATTTAAAATCAATCAAATCCAAATCCAAATACAAATCCAATTTTAAATTTAATTAAATTCTTTTAGTTTAAAATCAAATAGGATAAATAAATTTTCAAACATAGATATTATTAGATAATTCCATAAAATCAAATTAAAATTTAAATTGCCACAATAAATTTCAAATATATTTTCCAAAAATACTAATAATAATAATTTCGAAAATCACCATAATTATTTAAACATCAAATATGAAAATATATCTTTTACTAAATTGAGATAAATTTTCAAAAATTAAAATATTAAATTCATGTATTCGCATGCAAATATAATATTAATTTATAAGTTACAATTTATACTAGTATTATGAATAAAATATCTCGAATACCATTTTCATATATAATAAAATAATTAATTTCGAAAATTGTACTATTGTTTAAAATAACTAATAAATATTTACGAAAATGGGTATGCACAATAATATTCATATAAATATACCTTTAACCAAAATAAAATATTTAATTATGCTATATTGAAATAAAATATATGTCTTCTATATTAGTAAATCCCATAAATAAAACTTTTTCAAAGTATGTACCTCGCGCAAAATTTTCACTCGACGAGCAAATATGAAAAACGTAAATTCCCGTGCGACGTACAATACGACTATGCGACGTATAAATACAAAAAAAAATTAGTACTAAAAATATAGTGAAAATTTAGGAGTTTTACACCTCTTTAGCGTAACTAGATGCTGGCAACGACTTTCGAGGAGTTTGATGCCCTTGGACGTAATGTGGAGGCAGTAGCTGATGTCGAGTTCTGTCAGAACCGAAAAAAACTCTAAATGTTCCTCCAATATTTTATCACTCACCTTGCTCATTGGAATTCGCAGGACCCATAAAAATTTTCCACTGTATTATAAATAGTGGTATAACCAGGAAAGCAAAAAAAATCAAAATTAACAACTTATAACTTATGAAACAAAATAGATTAAAAATATCGTGTACTGGCCTTGAGGAAATAAAGGAGAAGGCCTCTTTGCCGAGTTTATAAATAGAGAGGGAGGTTAGATTTCCCTCACTGCGTGCCACTAGCTTGTTCACCGCCTCGTCAATTTTTCAGGTTAGGTTAACCCTGTGGCACCACTGGGTCAACTTGACGTCTGACCAGAAGCAGGAACAGTAGAGCTAACGCCTTCCACCACGACTGGCAAACGAAAGACAAGCGGACGACCTCCTCAGACGACATCTTCGATAGTACCAAAACCATGGTTAGGATCTCTTTGGAGATTTTGGCCCATCCACAAATATAGGTTTTACTCTTCTCCATTTTGAGTGTTCTGAAGGGTTGTGAATTTTAAATAGTTTGGATGTTTAGTTTGGTTTTGAAGGCTGGCGAAGATGAATAGTTTGGTTGTTTGGCTGTATAAATAGATCTTTAAAGGGTTATGAAGAAGAAACCAATTTTTCGTATCTCTCCCGGGCCACTCTTCTTGTATAAATGTTTATCACCATTAATTATGGTGAATGGCACTGATACCGTAAATATGAGTGGAATTTCTACCACCGAAATTTATCTTATAGAAGGTAAAATGTCATCATTGTGTGGGAAAAACGTTGAAATCTCTTGGATATTATTACACTGAGATGTTGTATTAATGTTAAGAGTTTATTTTTGTTCACCCACAAATACTAGGATGTTTGTTCACCCTTTACTAAAAAATTTTACACATGACAAATTAAAGGTGAAAACCACTTTGGTGGGTGAACAAAACCACTTCCAAAGTGGTTTTGTATGGATGAAATGAACTCCAAGTGAGTTCAATGAACTCGTAATGTTAATCACTGATACAGCCAGTATCAGGGCTATTTGCACTGTCAAAATTCGTCTTCACACAGTCTAAAAACATTAATTTGGATAATTTTGTAATTTCTCCAAAATGAAGGATATCAATAGATCAGATGATACCAAGACTAAGAATATTACTAACAATTTAACATTAATAATCCATTGCATTGAGGATAAAATACTGATATCATATAAATAAGAAAAATACAAAGAAATGCATGCATGCTAATGTCAGAAGAACCATTCACCCCAAGACTGATTGATGACACTATAAAAATTTGTCAGATTAGCAACATTTATAAACGTCGCTAATCTCAGCCAAAACATCACTAATTAAGTTAGCGACGTTTTGGAAATGACGGAAAAAAGCATGTCGCTAATCGAAAAAACGTCGCAAAACGTCGCTATGTCGATGTAAATTAGCGACGGTCATAACGTCGCTAAAGAGCAACGTTATTAGCGACTTTTCTTTGTGGTCGCCGATTAGCGACACATTAGCGACATTTTTACGACGATGTGGTGACATCAGATTGTCTGCCACGTCAGCAATTTAGTAACGTTTTTAGCGACGTATACAAACGTCGCTAAATCGTAGCGACGTATATAAACGTCGCTAAATCTTAGAGACGATGTAAACGTCTTTAAAAATGTCGCTAAATTGGAAAAAAATAAAAAATACAGAATCCAGAATACAAAATACAGAATCCAACAGAAATCCAAAATCCAAAATGCAGAATCCAGAATACAAAAAACACCTTGGTTCGTCGACCCCTTCGGTGGAACACTCAACAACGGCACGCACAATACATTCCGAAATAGATAAAACATATAAAGAACAAATAACATCCTTAACAACTGATATAAGGTACAAATATAAAGAACAAAGTCAATATCCTTAAATACGTACAAAGTAAAAATGTAGAGTACAAAGTCCAAAAATGCAAAAACAAAACTACTGATCGCATGGCGCTGGAGCTGGAGCTGGAGCCGGAGCTGAAGGAGGAGCGCCACAGATGACTGTCGTCGTAACGCAAGGATCGTCTGATACTCCTTCGGTGACAGGCTGACGAGCATGTCCTCCCGTGCACCGTCGGATGTAGACGATGCTCCCGACGTACCAGATGGTCGCTCCGTAGCCATCTCGCAGAACTGCTGCATCTGCTCGACCAACCGCTGTGTAGTCTCCTGTGTAGCACAGGAAATCTATCGTAGCACCTCAGTCGTCTCCTCAAGCCTCTCAAAATGTGAGATGAGCGCAGGATCATCCGTATGCGGCTGCGGCTGCGACTGCGACGCCGCCATCCTCTGCAGCATCTCGTCACACAAAGCTGCAATCTGCGCATCGATACACTACTGGGCTAACAGCGACTCCTCAGTATGTCCGGGGTCGAGCGCACTAGTGGCGGTCCTAGAAGCCTGTGACGCAATGAAGGCACCAAAGGAGCCCGTACCATAGTACGTACCCCTATGCATGCCACCAACGGCCTTCATCCACGGCTCGTCATCTGACTGAGCTGCTGCGGCCGGGGGATGCTGGAAGGTGCTAGCTCCAGCTCCCTCTGACTGTGTCGACCCGGCCTCCCTAAGCCTGAAAAACTCGGCCTAGAATAACATCTATATGAATTCTCTACTTAACTAAAAATTAATAGTAATGAACTAGCATTAAATAAAACTTACGTATAACATCTATATGAATTCTCTACGTCACTAAAAATTAATAGTAATGAACTAGCATTAAGTAAAACTTATGTAGGTGTCCCGAGCCTTGTCGTCGACGAACCGCTCCCCCTTCGTATGCGCAGTGAGGAACAAGGTCACCATATTCGGGTCCTCTTCCAAGTCAACCTATTATAAAATTATTATATGATTTGTCAGTTAAGTTGAAAGAAATATATTACTATAAAGTATTAATTATGGGTATACGGTGAGATATGTACCATATGAGTGAAGAAATCCATGATGGACCGTGACCCACCACACCACTACGACCCCGTTTGTCGTGCTATTTTGTTCTTCGCAGACTTCTCCTTGTAGGTTCCCTCCTCGAATCTTCTCTTCATTTCCACCCAATCGGCAGCAGAGATCCAACCCTGAATAGGCTCTCCCCGGCGCTTGCGACCCTTTTGGTCGAGGATCGTATTCTAAATAAGCTTGCTGGCGATGCTGGAAAAAATAGACTCGACAGCAACGGCACGGTGGGGAGGGAAGAAGTAAGTCCGCTGAAAAAATTATAGTAGTACGTAAGTTATAACATAACATATTAAATTTTAAAAGGAAATAAACTTTTACGTACCGGGAAGTGCTCAAACCAGAAGGCCTTCTTGTCGGCCGGGACATCCCTCCAATTGATAAAGGGGCCCCCGTAGTTCTATCGCAGGAATGTACCCAGCGACCGGTGTACGGAGGAGGGATAATACCTGTAAAATGGAAATTAAAATTTATTAAACAAGTTTATAATAAATTTAAACAAATTAAATGCAACAATTTTACTTACCGCCTGGTTCGAGTAAAGGCCCAAATTTCCAACCTCAGATTTCTCTCTGGGCGACACGGAGGATCTGTCTCAAATAGGAGCTGCAGCCTGCCCCTGCCCCGCCCCCTGCCCCTGCCCCTGCCCGCAGCCTGCCCCTCGGCCTTGGCCTCGCCCTCGACGTGGGCCTCGCCATCGCCCTCTCCCTCGCCCTCGGCGTGGGCCTCGGCCTCGGCCTCCTCCTCAATAGTGGGGTCGGCCTCTGGAATACTCGACGGTACTGGCGGCGTAGAAGTAGAAGGCCCTAGCCTGGAACTGCTAGAGCCGGGGCCACTGCCGACAACTAGACCGCTAGTGTATACTGGAGCACGGGGGGATGAGGAGGACCCGGTAGGAGGAGTGGTAGATGGAGACCGTCCTACTCGTCGACTCCCACCGGCACCGGTACCAAAGGATCCACGTCGAGCCACATCTAAAAAAATAAATATTAGAGAAAATTAAAACAAATATAAATATGAAATAGAAACTAAGCTACCTGGCCACAAAAGTATAAACAAAAATAATCACCAAACCAGACTACTAGCTAGACCACAAAAGTATATATAAAAATTAAGTGTCATAATCAACAAACCAGACCGCTAGGCCATAAAAGTATTACAAATTATGTCAACCGGCCAACAAAAGTAGACCATACTACATCTGAAAATTAAACATATTCAATCCTCTTCTAAAAATTCATCTTGTTCCTCTTCCTCTTCCTCTTCCTCTTCCTCTTCCTCTTCCTCTTCACTTCTATCAACTTCATCTTCCTCTTTGATACTTTTACCTCTTCCAATTGATGAAACATGTCATGAGGAACTTCCGCTGAGTCCATATCGACAATATTTATAATAAGAGGTAGTTCGTCTTCCTGGTAAGCTATCTCGTCGACATCGAAGGTATTTCGAGCTTTAGTCTTATAAACTGCCCACCAATCTGTTCTTCCGGCTCCTCGTTTTAGATAGCTGGTAAAGTAAACTAGTTGAGCCTGGCTTGCTTGAACAAACGGCTCATAAGCTTGATATCGACGGCGATAATTTATGTCGACAAGACCATGTTTGTCAACTCTCCAACCTCGACCTTGGATCAGATCGAACCAGTCACATCTGAACAAGACGATCTTACAAGGTTCTATGGCATAATTGTATGTCAGTTCCACAATCTCCCGTAGGACGCCAAAGAAGTCATTGCCTGGGTCGACGTCTTTGTAGTTTGAAGATTTTATGCACAAATAGCTATTCTTCATAGAATCCAGATCCAAGAAGTCATCTCTTATTCGAGCATTGGTTGACTTGAACCTGAAGCCATTTACGCAGTAACTTGGCCAGGTCTTCACATCATAAATTGGTCCCTTGGCTATAGTTTTAATATACTCATTCTCAAGGATTGCCTCCGGACGATCAACCTAAATACCAAATAAACGATGAACTTCATTATTCTGTGCAAGAATATACGTACAGAAAAGTAAATTGTGAAGATATCCTTACATATGCTCCCAACCAAAAAGGAAAATGAAGTCTCATTTGCTTTACTGCTTCCTCCTCGGTTGCATACGGATTGCTTGACGTTACCTCATCCTTAAACATGCTGAAAAGCAATGAACCATAGGTATATTAGTTATATTGAGAAGCAACGAAGCACGCAAAATAATTTTACTTACCCCTCTAGCTTGTCCACTTCTTCCTCGTCGCAGTTGAGCAATACATATAACATTGCAACCCTAACCTCGTCGTCATTCAGATATCTTTTTTTTATTTTACAAGATGGTTTTTCGTAGGCAGTAAATACTTTCAGCTTTGTCTTATTACCATCTTCATGGCCGTCGTCATTTCTGGGAGTTCTTATTCTGTTTGTAGCAATATGAGGCTGGAAATACATGGAACAGAAGTTCAAAATCTCCTCAAGGACATATGCTTCAAATAGAACCCTCCACCCGTGCCTTATTTTTTACCTTCCTCTTCAGGTAGTTCAACTATCGCTCGAACGGTACATCCAACGATAACCGACAGGTCTAGCGACAAGAGCCTCATGGACAAGATGAATCGGCAAATGCTCCATTGAATCGAAGAATGCAGAGGAAAAACTCTCTCAAGTTTGCAAAGTGTACCACAATGTCCTTCTCTTGCTTCTCTAAACGATCGACGAGCAACTTGCTAGAACAAAGATCTCTGAAGAATATGCTAAGCTCTGTTAATGGATCCTAGACTACCGGCGGTAATAATTCCCGAATTGCAACAGGAATTAACCTCTCCATGAATACGTGGCTATCGTGGCTCTTCATTTCGGTCAGTTTACACACCTTTATGTTGACACATCTTCTTAGATTGGAGACGTATCTGTCCGAAAATTTTAAGTCCAGGATCCATCTACAAAGTCTCACTTTGTCCTCCTCGTCCAGCGAGTAGATTGCCTTAGGCCGCAAATTTTTCCCCTTCCTGTTGTCTATCATGTGTAATGTAGGGCGTCTGCATTTTGACTAAGTCCAACATGGCCTTCTGATTGTCTTTTGTCTTTCCCTTGACGTCCATTACAGTATTAATTATGTTATCAAACACGTTCTTCTCGATATGCATGACGTCAAGGTTATGTCTAATTAGATTTGTGCTCCAATATAGCATATCCCAGAATATACTCCTTTTGGTCCAGTTATGATCTTCGCTAAATCCCTCGCAACGGCTGCTCGTTGTAGGATCTTCAATAGCACTTAGGATTTCCTTTACTTGCTCCCATGTGTCCTCTCCGGACCACATTAGTGGTAGATCATCCTTCTCTATAGCACCGGTACGAAAAGCAGTTCTGTTCCTACAGTACGGATGGTCTTTCGGCAAGAACTGTCGGTGACAATCAAAGAAGCATTGCTTTCCTCCGTGTCTCAAACGAAAAGCCTTAGTGCGGTCCATGCAATATCGACATGAAAGTCGACCATGAGTGCTCCAAACAGATATATTCCATAAGCTGAAAAGTCGTTGATTGTCCACATTAGTGTTGCCTGCATCTGAAAATTTTTTTTTTCGAAGCATCATACGTGTACGCCCCTTTCTATAGCTACTTCAGCTCATCTATCAACGGCTGTAAGTACACGTCGATGTTCCTCTTCGGGTTGTTCAGACCGGGGTGATAATAGTTAAGAACATGTAAGGTGTCTTCATGCACATCCAAGGCGGTAGGTTATACGGAGTGAGGATTACCGACCAGCATGAATATTGGGAGCCTGAAAGTCCAAATGGGGTTAAACCATCATAGCAGAGCCGCAACCTTACATTACGTGCATCAGAAGCGAAATTAGGATATGCTCAATCGAAGTGCTTCCACGCTTCTCCATCAGATGGGTGATCCAACACTCCTTCGATCTGTTGTCGCTTGTGCCACTCATATTTTCGGCAGTCTCTTTCACCATGAACAACCTCTGCAACCGCGACGTCAACGGCAAGTAGTGCATTGAAGCAGTCGGTCTTCTAGACTTGCCTGCAGCAGTTGGCTTGTAGCGATAGTACCACAGAATCGTACACTGTTGCATCCTTATCTTCTCTATAGTAAAGCATTAATCCGTTCTGACAGCAATCAATCTTCTCGTATCCCATCCAGAGGGATCTCACCATCCTCTTAGAGCAGTAGAAGTCTTTCGGTAACTTGGCACCCTCCGCAAGATATCTGTAATCAACTCGAGCACTCTATTGTAGCATTCTTGCGACATGTTAAAGTCAGGCTTTATGCTCAAGAGCCGAGTGATTACCTCTAAGGGTGAATGGTCCTGACAACCAGGGTACAAAGGAGTCCTTGCATTTGCTCGTGTCACATCCACGACACATCCTGTCTGACTCTAATAAATGATAAATCTAGAAGTCCAGTCAAACATATACATATGAAAGCCCATCATCAGTAAACATCTAGAGAACTAATTCGGTCGCTATATGCTATGTAATACAAAACTGTGTATCATGTCTACGTGTCAGCAAGGATAATCATGAAAGAGTACTGATAATAAATAGTAAAGAATGTTGTAGTATATCAAAAGTAAATGACTGATAAAGAATACATGCTTGTAGATATGTTAGCCAATAGGCAAGGTATACTTGCCTGGGTTTGTCCAATGCCGCTAAGACTGTGATTCCCTGGGTTTGGTCCGGGCCTAGGTAAGACTAATGCTAAGGTTCTACGAAATCTACCAGAGCCCACAAACAACCAAGTATTACAAACAATATGTATACATCTACGTATAGAAACAAGGTCCTTTTATGATTTTCTTTAAGAAATATTTACTTAAATTACTCCATAATAATAATATAGATAATCATAATAAGTTTGTCAAATGAGTGATTTCTTATAATAAAAGTGGATATTTATGATCATTAAGTTTGGTTGGCTGTTTCTTTATTAGATAAAATGGTATCAACATTAACATAAAAAATTACCTTACCACGAAAAATGCTAACTTTTAAAAATAAATTTGGTTTGTAATTTGCTACATAAAATAGTGTGAACAATTGTAGAACGCTTTGCACACACATCGTGTGTGCCATGACACTAGTGATTATATCCAAATAGGTTTTATACATACAGATATAATTCTAAAGATGTATATACATACAATATATGTATACATCGACACATTTTCGAACCCTAACCCTAACCCTCCCTCCAGCCCCCGCTCCTCACCCCAGCCGCCCTTACCCCCCTGCCCCTCCCCCCAAGCCACCCCCACTCACCACCCGACACCCCACGGCCCCTGCCCTCCCCCCCCAAATCCCCTCACCCCCCAACAACCCCCAGCCCCCCTCCTCACCCCAGCCGCCCTCACCTCCTGCCCCTGCCCCTCCCTTCGAGCCACCCCCATCACCACCACCCGCATCCCCCGCCCCTCCCCCCAGCCCTTCACCCCCCAACCACCCGTACCCCACCCGTGCCCCTCCCCAAGCCACCCGCACCCCCAATCACCCACAACCAAAATAGAGAGAGAGAGAAGGGGGAGTTACGTACCGGAGAGGAGGAGAGTTCGCCGGGCCGGTGGGGAAAGTTCGCCGTGCGGAGGTAAAAGTGAAGGGAGAGGTTAGAGAGTAAAAATAGAAAATGGGGGGAAATGAATTCGGGGGGCAGATTTTAATTAAAATTTAGCGACATTGTGAGGAACGTTGCTAAATTCGTTGCTATTAGCGACGTAATAGTGACGTTTAGTGACGAAAAGCTCATTTAATTAATATACATCGCTGGCACGTCATAATTGTCGTCGCTAATAGCGACGATTAGCGACGTTTAACATAAACATCGCTAAATTGCAAGAATTAGTGACGTTTTAACTAATGTCGCTAAATTACGTCACTATAGTAGATTTAGTAGTGTGAGATCTAAATCACTCTACATCGTATGCACGTTCCCCTGGGATTATATCAAAGGGTCGTTTAAACGTTTGTATTAAATCATAAATTTTTCTCAGGTCGTCATTGAGGTACACATTGAAGCACCCACGTATGTCGAGCACATGAAGACCCTAGTTGCATATGATAGATCGCAGCGTGTCTCCGTTGAACATGCCTGATCCCATCTCTAGGTGGAGATGCGGCATCGAATCGGCCACCCTTTCCCTCTATCTCGTTGAACGTATTCAGCACGAATGTTCCTGACCATGAAATATGGAGGGGGTATGCTCCTCTCAGCTTGACCAGACGGTGGCAATACTTGCCGAAAAAATATTCCAGTCGACGTGATATAGAGGCAGTAGCTAATGTCGAGTTCTTCCAGTACCGGAAGAAACTCCAAGTGTCTCACTAAAGTTTCATCACTCACATAGTACTTCGGAATGTGCAACACCCTTAGAAATTTTCTACAGTATTATAAAAAGGGAAAATATCAATAGAAATTAACCAAGTATACATAAAATTTTGTAATAGAAAAAAATAAAGTATTTGAATAAGACAAAATAAAATTTTGCACAGGCCTTATATGCAAAAGCGAAGGCGGCTTCGTCGAGCTTGTATGCGAAGAAGGACAGTAGAATTCCCGTATTGCGAGCTACGAGCTTCTTTACGGTCAAACTAATCTCTGCGGTTTGCTAGCCCTTCCGGCACCATTGTTCCAAGTCCACGTTGGACCAATAGTAGGGACCGTTGAGCGCCTTCCACCACGAACGACAACTGAGTCCATGTTGCATATGACCTCGTCCGTCGACATCTCCGACAGTACCAGTATCATCGAGAGAATCTTCGTAGGGATGACGGCCCATCCTCTGATGTTGATCTTGCTCTTGCCTCTCCATTGCGACTTCTTCTTCTCTCCTTTGTTTCTCTCTAGTCGGATGGGTTCTTTTCTTAATGGAAAGGCTTTTAACCCGCTTGTTTCGGAGGTATAATTCGCTTGTGGGGGTGTGACCAAACAAGGAAAAGACTATTTGGAAGTTTTTTTCTTAAATTAATACTAGTTCCAATAATATTATAAATTTTAAATCAAAAATTGAATTTTAACTTTAACTATTTTTAAGTTGTGAATTTAAATCTAATTTAAATGTTAAATCAAAAATTAATTTTAATTTTACTATATTAGTTTGAATAATATTGTAAATTTTATAACAGTAATATCGCTGTATTAGAAACTTAGCTGATGTCACGTTGCTCGGACTCGGTTAGTGTTCATCTAAACTCGTACACTAGAACTAGTCGAGCTCGATCCTTTCACGTAGGTAGTAAAAAAATGATACGTGATGATGGAAGTTATTAGTAAAACATTCCCATCAAATAAAGTTTTAGTGATCACAGGAATGCATCCGAAATGAGGCCAGCTGTAAACCCTAGGAATGCACCCAGGACTCATAAAATTTGTGAAGGCCATCTGCAAATAAAAAGAATACACCAAAAAATCAAAATCATCTGTGAAGCCAACTACAAATCAAAAATGCTTCAACCAAACAGATCATAATCAAATTAGTATACTTCATTCCAAGTCCAATAAACTGCATAATCAATGTTACAATAATCTGTCCAATCCACGTTAGTAATTCAACATAGAACCTGCATAATTCACATTAAAATAATAAAAAATATTAGACCTACTTTAAATCTAAGACCATATTATATTTCCAAACAAATAATGAACCATGCACCGAAACGGTGCTTAGTACAAGCAAAAAGTTTAGTCTTACAATATTTCAAACACAAAATTTTGTTTGACGCCGCAAGACCACAAATATTCAGAACCATATTACAATTCAAATATTACTTCCAAATTGAAAAAAGTTTCAAAACTCAAAAGATGAATCTTCATCTCCATCTCCATCTTTTTCTTTTTTTTCTTTTTTTCTTTCTCAAAATATCCTTCACCTACACCTTGAGGGACGGAATAAGAAATTTTAGTCAGTTGGACTCACTGCATATGTAGAAATAATATCCAGAAATAAATAGAAGTTTCAAAATGAGGGCTAGTATTAGAGTGTCAATGTGCATAGTGTGTGTTTTTACATAAGAGTATCAATGTGCACACTACAGGTTCTAACATTAGAGTATTAATGTGCACAGTACAGCTTCTATGATGCGACCCCATTTTATATCTATCACTGATTAGTGAGTACACTCTCCAGTTAGCTCATGTGTTAGGTTACTCTCAAGGACTCTCTCTGGTATCAGGATACCAAGCAAGTTTAAGTGCCCAGCTTACACTTAAGTACAACCTATTATAACAGTGTGCTCATGCTTATAATACCAAATATACTGACTAAGGGAGTGTTCCAGCTCTGTCCTAACTCTAGTATCAGACATACATTACATGCCTTGAGGCATTTCTACTCTGTACATGCATTGGACCATCATTTGTTCAGTCCTAAATCACCATTTAAGGGTGCAATTAGGCAGTATCAGTGCAAGTATTAGAGCATCAAGTAGCAGAAGTATCCGTGTAATTTTAACTATTCGGTTTAGCTGTGTATCAGAGCATCAATTAGCAGAGAATCAGAGCATCAAGTAGCAGAGTATAAGTGTAATATTAACTTTTATTAAAATTATTTGCAGTATCAGAGCATCAAGTAGCAGAGTATCAGATTATCAAGGATAGCTAGAGTAGCTTTGATTCAAGAGCATGTGCTTCTGTCCTAGAATGTTTAATGTAGATATATGGGCGAAGAAGTTTTGATATATCGTTAGCAAAGAGATAAAGATTGGTTTAGATGATTGAAGCTCACAAGTGTATACAATGTACACACTAATAACTGGATTGGAGCCTTAATTTAAATACAAATGATTCCCTGAATTCTTTCTTTAGTGATGATACTGATATTCCTATTAGCAAGTATATACAGTTAGCAAGCAAACCTAGAAGTTAGATAAGAAAATAATATAACATGGATAGCTAGATCAGTTAGTAGCAAAGTATAAATGTGTATATGTGTCCTTCATATTAGAGTATAAATGTGTATATTAGATTACGGAATCATCAAGAGTAGTAGAATAAGAGAAAAAAAATGAAAAGTAGTACCAGTTGGGGCTAGCCCCATTTACCTTCTTCACGAGGGAAGGGAAATCTTATTCTTCGTCGGCAAATTCAACCTCTATCTGGTTAATCTTATCCAGAATCAATTTTTGGTTGTCGAATATAGTCTTCATCTCTTTGAAGACATTCTCAAAGTTTGCAGCAACAAAATTGTATAGATTATCAACCCTGTCCTTAGTGTTTGGGATTCCATAAGTTGATAGTTTTCCAGAGTTTATGGTTTGCTTGCTGCTGGTCCATTTTTCAAACATTCGAACGAAGGTTAGTTTACTCATGGGACCTTTGTTTTTAATATAAACATCCCCTGCTAAGCTTGGGACATAATATTTACTAGCCATTGAGCATACAAATCCCCTGAAAGGGAGAGCTGTCCTTGTAGTTGGTTTTCCTACTAGATGCATCATTCTACTGAACATGTAAGAACCTTATCCATCGTTTTTCTTCCCCATGTAATAAAAAAATTTACTCTCTCGGGATGGATAGAAAACTCATGTCCAGTAGGGTTGAGTGTTTGACATACGTAGGCATGCAACAATTTATACAAAGTTTTAATTGATCTTTGTATACATTTTGAGGGGTCTTGGCACCCACTGATACACCTGTAATCTCATGAATTGCATCCCTCATGGAAAAATTATTAATATATTTATATCAAACTCAAGAACTGGATCAAATCCATAATATTCATTGATGCCCTAATCAGTTTCCCTTCCAGAAACACCATTTGTTGATCTTCTTTTTCTTTAATTTTAGCCCGAAGATTTGAGTAAATTCTTTACTATTTTTTGGGAGATTTTTTCGAGATAGGATTTGTCAGTTTCTCCAACTGATAGAATTCAATATATCCAGGAAAGCTTCGTCTCAACATCAGCCATCATAATTGATCTTTCAGGCATAATAACATTTTTTTAAATATTTATTGTAAGTCTTCTTAGATTTAGAGTCTGTAAAAAATTTTACTCCTCTCCATCCTGGGACTTATTTGATGATAGCTCTTCCTCTTCATCTTCATCTTCATTCCTCTTCTGATGAGGATTCATAATCCTCAGAGTATGTTAATGACTCTGTATCCGTTGCCACCTTAGCCTTCGCTTTAGTACGCCTTCGATCTTCATAAGTTGAGTTTTTCGACGACTTTGTATCGAAGATACATTTTTCGGTCTTTGTCGAGCAATGAGTTTTTTAGCCTTTTTTGCAGGTGGCTTGGCTGCTTCCGCCTCTGCCCTTTCGGCCTCTGCCCTAGCGGCCATAATCTTGGCTTTCGCTGCCCTTACAAGTTCTACCCTTGTGGCGTGTATCGCATCCCTTTGTGAATTCTTTTCCTTCGGAGACGGTCGTTGTTTCTTCGCGGCATTTTGATAATTTTAAGCAGTCGTTTGGGGAGGATTTGGAGAGAGTTTGGAAAAAGAAGAGGGAAAGGTACAGTACTTTAAAAACCCTAACAATCGGTTGCTGTAATTAACATCCATAGTGAACTAGTTCAAGTACTATATGACATTGGGAAGTGGGAACCTATGAGTAGTGTTGAGTCTTAAATTTTAAGAGCACGACACTTCGGATTCTGAGACCCAAATTTGAAAAACTAATTTGTATGTACTTGAAAAGAGTATAAGACACTCAAAGTTGTTTTATTTTTCTCTGCATATAGTTAAAAAGAACTATTTAAAACAAAAATATGAAATACTAAAAGCCCGATATTGTAAGTACCTAGCTACCCCTAATAGAATATATTACTTCTTGTATTAGAATAGACATGTAGGGAAATATTTTATTTCATGGAAAATATATTTTTGTCATTTTCAGTAAGGCTGTGTTTGATTGGCTTTTTTTTGATGGAAAATTTTCATCACAAATTTTCCACTAATTGTAGTGTTGGTAGCTTATATTTTCCACGAATCATTTTCCAAAAAGCTATCTTTTCATATTTTCTTCTAAAATGTTGGAAAATGAAACTTGTCCAACCCATAGAAAAATATATTTTCCATGAAAATAACTATTTTCGTGGAAAATAATGACAATCAAACACCAAATTACGTATTCCAAGGAATTTTTTAAATTCTATGGAATCTTTTTCCCATAAAAATAATTTCATGTAATTAATTTATTTTTCACCTTGCAATCAAACACACAATATTTTATACTGGTTTTTATAATTAAAATTGTTACTTAAAAAATAAATAAAATAATTATCGTTGAATGATGGATTTGACGGCAAGAACTTATCGCTGGCAGTGTAATCAATTGTATGACGTAACAAGACTTGATGGGCCGACAGCAGAAACCAAATTTACTTAACAAAATAATATATTCATTGAAATTCCAGTCTTCGCCAAAACATTCCCCAGCGAGGGAGACAAGAGAGGAGGAAGTAAACTGAACAAAAATTGAACAAAAAAAAGAAAAAGAAGAGGTCTAGTAGACTCTCACTGGCCTCGCGAAGGACCTCTGCAAAGTCCTCCAGGGTGCGCAAACCCGCACGATGGAGGAGGCGGCGCAGGCCTTCTCTCTCCGACTCTTTCGTTCCTCCGGAGTGATCAGCAGTATGTCGAAGTTGGGCGCCGGATCGAGAGGTCGAGCAATGACCTCAAGGGACAATCCAAAGGAGGAGAGGAGTCAGCAGCCTCGGTGAGCCAGTCCGTTTTCGGCTGCCTCTTTCGTGCTTCAATGGCCGCATAACTCTCTGGCCAAGGTTCCCAACCAAGAGATTTTTTGGAGCCATGTTTAATGTGCATCCTACCATATGAATATGGATAAAAGTAGTTATATATATACGTTTCCCTAACGGACTCTTCTATTCCTAATTGGAAAACATGGGGGTATTCAATTTGACTTAAATAAATACCGAGTACTACCATTTTTCATCAAATGTAAGTCTCGGCTTAGTTGGTTGTGCTGTTTGGCTTTTACATGGAAGGCCTAGGTTCGAATCTGATGTATGGGTTCTGTAGAATTTTCTATTATTATCATTTTTGGGTATGCTTTTAACAAAGTATGGTATATTTAGGACGGAGAATGGCCATTCTCTGGGATTTTAACACGGAGAATGGCCATTCTCCGTGCTTTTAACAAAGTATGGTACATTTAGGACGGAGAATGTTCAAGTATCTCATTCATTTTTCAAATGTAAGTCTCAGCTTAGTTGGTTATGTGTTTGGCTTTACATGGAAGGCCTAGGTTTGAGTCTGGGTGTGGGTTAGTAGAAATTTTTATTATTATTTTTTGGGTGATTATATGCTTTTAACAAAGTATGGTACAATAGGACGGGGAATGGCCATTCTTCGTACTTTTATTACGGAGAATGGTCACTCTCCGTGCTTTTAACAAAGTATGGTGCATTTAAGATGGAGAATGTTATGTATCTCATTCATTTTTCATCAAATGTACGCCCAGCTTAGTTGCTTGTGTTATTTGGCTTTTACATGGAAGGCCTAGATTCGAGTCTGGTGTGTGGGTTCTGTAGAATTTTCTATTGTTATCATTTTTTGGGTGTTATTATTGCTTTTAACAAAATATGGTACATTTAGGACGGGGAATGGCCATTCTCCGTGCTTTTAACACGGGAATGGTTATTCTCCGTGCTTTTAACAAAGTATGGCACGTTTAGGACGGAGAATGTTCAAGTATATACAAGATATTAATCATAATTATTATTTTGAGTTCGATCTATGTAAAGATTTAATGTAATGCAATTCAAATTAACAACATATATTAAAATTAAGAATTCTAATTATAATCAATTTAATTTGTTCTAATACACAAAGAATCTGAGTATGATTAATCTAAACTAATTTGATTCCTTTCCTTTTGCAGCCTAATAATACAAAAACCTTGTTAAAAATGTGGAAACACATTTTTGATCTTAGCCAACACATTTAGCTCGCATCATAAACCTTTATGACAGTGTTAAAAAATATTAGATTCAATCATAATCCTATATAGCTTATAATTTAGCACACATATAACCTTACAATGAATAAGAATCATTTAATATTAACCGTCTGAATAATCATATGACATTTCGTAATCCAACCACGGTTTATCACCTAGTTCAAGTGAATCATCATTCTCCTCCTCCCATAGGTTCTGATCCTCGAAGGGATCTGTTACAAAATCTACCAAACCATGTATGTACTTGAGGTCCCCATCTATTCGCATTCCAGCATCCTTTTAGGTCGAGTACGCGAAGATACGTGCACTTGTCATGATTGCTTTCAGCCCATTATCGTCGACATGCCAAACTTTACCTCGAGGTGCTCGAGATGCGACATCAAAGAGGCCACGGCCATGGCCTTTGACTTGTCGAAGGTGTCCTTCTTGAATCCCATCATGATCATGAACTGCGAAGGTGGCACGTTCCTCTTGTAATGCCCCAGTCCCAATATACGTAGGACTAGAATGACATGCCAGCTGTATACATACGAAGTACATGGTTGTATGTATACATAAGCTGTAAGTGCAGTAATCTAAACAAACTAAATCTCATCCACAATGAAAGAGAATGATATAAAATCAACTCGAATATTAATGATACAATCGTTGGGCAGATACAAAGTCCACTACCAACTATCTCAATGAAAGAAATATACAAGAATCGATCAATAAGATGGCAAGACGAACCAAGCGCAATCGTCTTCGAAGGAATGGAGAAGACCATGGCCTTGGCTAGAATACTGCGGAAGACATGAACCCAACACCTGGGGAAAAACCAGGTCCTCAGACGGACGTAGCCAGATACAGAAGAACAGCTAATATAAATGTCAGAAAAAAAATAATATATAAAGACTATTCTAGACACAAATATGCAAAGGAGATTCTAACCGCCTAACGGCAATTTAGAAGACACTTTCATGCATGGGTGGGATTTTAGGCTATGTGTACGTAACTGGCATCCAGTCATCTGTATCCGTTGTAACGTCCAAAATGTCAGAGGGTATCTGCAATATATCGCCACAGTTCCATCCGTAGACTGTGGTTTACTGTTTGGATTCCCATACGCACTAGCGACTGTCCTCCCCCAATATTTCCTATACTGTTCAAGTCATGTCCATGGCTCGTCAGTTTTGTAACTGCTTGAGTCTCTAAACCCTAGTCATAGCGTTAACGATATCTACCGTCACACGACTTTAGAGATAGCTAGTCAATAGTCGTGACCCTAACAACTGTCTCAAACCGTGTAGTGTGAGTGTCACAGCCAAATGAGATATAAGGATATCCCCCAACAAGAAGGTAGTCAGCTAAAACTAAGTTAACATGCATAAAATAAAGTAACGACTAATAAGTCGCTTGCACCCAAGTTGTGGCTTCGACGCGCAGTTTATAACAAAAGAAACTAACAATATGAAACAATAAATAATACAGAAAATAAATAATTTAACAGTTAATTAGCAAGTATACTTGTC
>JANAVB010043591.1:32500-34098 GCA_029216955.1 Iris pallida | reverse complement strand
CTGTGCACGGCGTGGGCCTGACAGGCCTATCGGCACCACGGACAGAAATGCAAGCGGTGCAGCAGTTTCTGAGCATGCGAAGATTCTGTGCACGGCGTGGGCCTGAAGGCCCTATCGGCCGCACGGGACACAGAAACGCAAGCATTGCAGCAGTTTCTGCGCGACGAACAATTTCTGTGCACGACGTGGGCCTGACAGCCCCTATCGGCCGCACGGGACAGAGGAATGCAAGCGTTGCAGCAGTTTCTGCGCACACGAACAATTCCTGTGCACGGCGTGGGCTTGACAGGCCCTATCGGCCGCACGGGACACAGAAACGCATGCGTTGCAGCAGTTTCTGCGCGCACGAAGATTTTCTGTGCACGGCGTGGGCCTGACATGCCCTATCGGCCGCACGGGATCGACCGGGTGCGCATATGCTGCGGTTTGTGTGCCTCGCGGCACTTCGTTTGCCCCGCGGCAGATTCCTGCCCACGGCGTGGGCCTGACAGGCTGCATCGGCGAGCACGGGCGCGGCCTGCGGCTGCGCGCGGAAAAATGACAAGCTCCTCAAGCACTTTGGTCCCCCGGAATCATCCCCACAATAAAACTGCAAATCTATTATAGGGGAGTAGGTGGTGAAGGGGGGATGTTCGTCGCGCGCGCGCACGGGGGGGCGCACGGCGCGTCGAACGGCTCCACGCTCGCGGCCATTTAGCGAGCGCGCGCTTGCGAATTTTGCTTGCGCGACGATTCGCGGCGTTTTCTGTCGCGCGACAATTTCTGCCCACGGCGTGGGCTTGACGGGGCCTATCGGCCGCACGGGACTGAGGAATGCGAGCGTTGTTGCAGTTTCTGTGCACACGAAGAATTTCTGTGCACGGCGTGGGCCTGACAGCCCCTATCGGCCGCACGGGACCGAGGAATGGAAGCGTTTGCAGCAGTTTCTGCGCGCACGATTAATTTCTGTGCACGGCGTGGGCCTGACAGGCCCAGTCGGCCGCACGGGATCGAGGAACCCTCAAGTTGCAGCAGTTACTGCACACGCAACCAGTGTCCGTGCACGGCGTGGGCCTGACATGGCCTATCAGCCGCACGGGGGACGGAAATGCAAGCGTTCCAGCAGTTTCTGCGCATGGGAAGAATTTCCGTGCACGGCGTGGGCCTGACAGGCCCTGTCGGCCGCACGGGACACAGAAACGCATGCGTTGCAGCAGTTTCAGCGCGCACGAAGATTTTCTGTGCACGGCGTGGGCCTGACAGGCCCTATCGGCTGCACGGGATCGACCGGGTGCGCATATGCTGCGGTTTGTGTGCCTCGCGGCACTTCGTTTGCCCCGCGGCAGATTCCTGCCCACGGCGTGGGCCTGACAGGCTGCATCGGCGAGCACGGGCGCGGCCTGCGGCTGCGCGCGAAAAATGACAAGCTCCTCAAGCACTTTGGTCCCCCGGAGTCATCCCCACAATAAAACTGCAAATCTATTATAGGGGAGTAGGTGGTGAAGGGGGGGATGTTCGTCGCGCGCCACAATCCCGTGCGCGCGGGGGGTGCACGGCGCGTCGAACGGCTGCCCGCGCGCGGCGATCCAGCGACCGGGCGCTTGCTGGCTTTGGGTGCA
>JANAVB010043591.1:20000-22500 GCA_029216955.1 Iris pallida | reverse complement strand
AATAAAACTGCAAATCTATTATAGGGGAGTAGGTGGTGAAGGGGGGGATGTTCGTCGCGCGCCACAATCCCGTGCGCGCGGGGGGTGCACGGCGCGTCGAACGGCTGCCCGCGCGCGGCGATCCAGCGACCGGGCGCTTGCTGGCTTTGGGTGCACGACGGTTCGCGACGTTTTCTGTCGCGCGGCAGTTTCTGCCCACGGCGTGGGCCTGACAGGCTGCATCGGCGAGCACGGGCTCGCGGCGGCGCGCTGAGGCGACCAGCGCATCGAACGGCTGCACGGGCCGCCCGCCTCGCTCGCGTCCCAGCGCGAGGCGAGGCGTTGCAGCTGTTTCTGCGCGCGGCGCGCAGCTCTCAGCCCGTGCGACAGAATCTGCCGCAACTCGTGCCAGTTTCGAACCCCCCCGACCGAGCGGGAGGTTGGGCGCGTTTTCCCCAAAAATGACAAGCTCCTCAAGCACTTTGGTACCCCGGAGTCAGCCCAACAATAAAACTGCAAATCTATTATAGGGGGAAGCGAGTTGAGCTGAAATTTGGGCGGCGCAACAAATTTTGAGTAGGTGCGGCTTTGCGGGCAAAATGGGATGCTGTGCGAACGAAATCCCCCACGACCCTATCGTTGACGCGCCCGGTGCAGCAAGGCCCGCTGCTGCACCACGGACCCTTGTGCGAAGCTCCCGTGCGAGGCCACGGGACGCGGGTGCGCGGCAGAAACTGCCCGTGCGAGGCGGAAAAAATTGCGTCGCAGCAGGAATGCGATGCCGTCCGAACGAGCTTATCGTCGCCTCGCCCGGTGCAGGTCGACCCGCCCCGCGACCGTGGACCCTCGTGCAGCGAGCTTACCGATGTCGCCTTCAACGGTGCAGCGCGACCCGTCGCCTCACCACGAGATGCTGGAAACGAGCGAATTTCCTCGTCGTGCTCGGCGGAGCGCCCGGGGCAGCTGCGAAGCTGACCCGATTCGTGCTCCCGCGGGTCGAGCCATACGGCTCCCCGCGGGGGTACGATTCGGGCAGCGTGCGGCAGCCCCGGGTGCGGCCGTGTCGGCACGTGAGTGGTATTGGACCCGCTAGCCTCGGCAGGCTCCCTGCTTCCGTGCAGCCAACTGCCGATGCGACGGCCCCTTCAGTCGGTTCCCGGCCTCGCCGGCGACACCCGAGTTGCCCGTGCAGCAAACCCGATCGCATTCGGGAAACGCCCCGTTGAGTATGTTCCGAGCCGTCCCTTCCGCCTCGTGCGGGAACGGGAGGGCACCCGAACTCGCGCCACTCGATGCCCCCGAGTCACGGCCCTACGTCGGCTCGTCTGGACCGGCTGGGCACTCGGTGCGCGCGTGTGTAGGGCTCGCGGATGCGGTGGACGCGGAGGGGCTCGGGGGCGATCCGCCCCCGGCCCCGGACCCGAACGGTTTACTCTACGCCGCTCTCGACGACACGACGGCCGGCCCCGCCAACGTCCCTCGCCCCGCGAGCGGCCGGGCGGAGCCGGCGTCGACGAGGACGTGCTACCTGGTTGATCCTGCCAGTAGTCATATGCTTGTCTCAAAGATTAAGCCATGCATGTGTAAGTATGAACAAGTTCAGACTGTGAAACTGCGAATGGCTCATTAAATCAGTTATAGTTTGTTTGATGGTACGTGCTACTCGGATAACCGTAGTAATTCTAGAGCTAATACGTGCAACAAACCCCGACTCTCGGAAGGGATGCATTTATTAGATAAAAGGTCAACGCGGGCTCCGCCCGTCGTTCTGATGATTCATGATAACTCGACGGATCGCACGGCCTTCGTGCCGGCGACGCATCATTCAAATTTCTGCCCTATCAACTTTCGATGGTAGGATAGTGGCCTACCATGGTTGTCACGCCCCGATCCGGGAAATCGCTCGTCCTCGCTAGATTTAACCCGAATCATCGCCATCGCTGGGGCGTGATGCCGCACGAGCCTGGAGTTGCGCTCGTGCAAGGCAAGATAACAGGTTCACATAGAACTATCTCAAATCGATAACATAAGCAGCGGAAGAAAACAAGTGAAACATAAGAATCTCTTTTATTAATATTGAACTGAAGATTACAAAGGCTCTGAATAGCCCAACACAAAATGCCAATTGGCTACAACGCTCATGGTCTCTCTAGCTCACAAAGGATTACATTGCTCCATACATTATGCCTCTTTATAGCCACCAAGTAGTCCTCGGCCGAACATCTTCATGTCGCAAGTCCGAACGCATATGCGGAAGCTCCTCTTGAACGCCAAGGACTCCATGCCTCGGCACGTCCAAGCCAAGCTCCGCCCCGAGCTAATCATAACCTGAACCTGCACATAAACTAGTGGGGGTTTAGTGCTGGTTCAGGTTATGATTAGCTCGGGGCGGAGCTTGGCTTGGACGTGCCGAGGCATGGAGTCCTTGGCGTTCAAGAGGAGCTTCCGCATATGCGTTCGGACTTGCGACATGAAGATGTTCGGCCGAGGACTACTTGGTGGCTATAAAGAGGCATAATGT
>JANAVB010043590.1:0-46191 GCA_029216955.1 Iris pallida | reverse complement strand
GACTGCATGACAACATACACTTGTAAGTAATAGAAACAACTTTTGTCATCAAACTACTCGAGTTCTAAAAGTACATCAAACATGGAATCTATCCTATATATTTGACTTCCGCAAAGTTTTGATGATATCAAAGATATGAGTAAAGGAAATCAACTGTATCAATATCAATATGCGGCAGCAGATTATGTTGGACAATATTCAACTCATGCTAAAATCATGATAACAATCACACGATAACTTCAAACTCCTCAATACTTGAAGACAATTTCCAAGAGAAACCAGGCCCTGCTACGATCATGATAACATTGACCTCAGAAACCATGAGTTTGTATATATTGCATATGCTACATCCAAGGAAATGTATAGATGCCCAACAAATCAACTGGAATAACATTAAGTGGGCCATTTTATTCTCAAAACAAGTAGGACTGCCAGGAATAGGGCAGTCCTAATGAAAATTAGGACTGCCACAGTCCTGGCAGTCCTTTTCTGAAAGAGGACTGCCAGGACTATGGCAGTCCTAATTTTTATTGGACTGCCACATTCCTGGCAGTCCTACTGTCGAGCAAGCCAAAATCCACTAACGAAATCCTATTTGTCGTGTTCTAGGGTTAGGGTTTTAACATAAATTTCGGGTTTCATGTGTTCGAAAATAAGGGAAGAGAACGTACAAGAGATTATAAACCTATTTTATAAATTTTTTTCAAGAATTAAACCAATTCTAGGGTTTCAAATATAATGTAAAGAAATTTCGAAAAAATTAGGGAAAGACGTACCTGGATTCGGGTTGCTTTGACTTGCGTGTCATCTCTTCGAGAATCTTCGTGGAGGATTTGAGAATGGAGTGATGGAGAAGAAGAAATTAGGGTTTAGGAGATGAAGAGGGAGAGGGGGAGAGCTTTCTTTGTTTTCTTCTTGAGGAGAGAGAGTGAATAATGAAAATAAAATGAAATGTTTGGGTTTGGGGGGGTTGGGCTGCCCCTAGCAATTTTTGGGTGCCCCCTAGCAATTTCTCCACATTGATGGGCTGCCCCCTAGCAATTGATGCCCCCTAGCAATTTTGGTAGTTCCCATAGAAATAACCTTTTTTTATAGGAATTATTGCACACTTGCTACACAAGTCTAAAGCAACAAAAAAAAAAAAACTAATTTATATGCTGCAAGGTTGTTACATAGCTACATATCTTCAAGGAGTCCATTTTTGTTCACCCACCAAAACTAGGGTGGGATGTTCACCTCCCACTAAAACAATGACACGTGGGTAAATAAAACGGGATGAGATTTGCTGTCCCAGATTTGGTGTCCACTCCCATGTCTCCTCTCCTATGTATATATATGGGGATACCCTCATTTAAAAGTGTTATTTCTTTACAAAAATCAGTAGGACCCACATACACATAGGAGAGGCGACAGAGAATGTGGACACCAAATTTGAGACATCATATCCCGTTCAGAATAAAACCACCTACAAAGTGGTTCGTGTGGAATGAAAATGGCACATGTCATTTTCTTAGTGGGGGTGAACATTCCACCTAGTTGTAATGGGTGAACAAAAATGGACTCTATCTTTAAGATGTCTCTTCTAACTACTAATAAATACCTACCGAACTCAACTGTCTCTTGTGGTTAGTGAAGAGAGGTACAACCTTCTTGGCTAAGCGGACGGTCTCGGGATCGAACTGCAGAGGAGATGGGTGCATGCAATGTAGTGTACATAAAGTTCCGTGCGTTACGACAAAAAAAACTACTAATAAATACTGGCCTTCTTGATAAAAGAAACTTCATTGTTCATAGAAAGAGGAGCCATATGCACATAAAATTCTGTTGCTACTTAATAATTACCATGAGAAGTTGAAGAAGAACCTCTTCCACATTCCATCCCCATCCCCTATATATAAGAACCCACAACTCCCTCCCCATGCATCACCACCAGCACAAGGAAGAAGAAGAGCTAGACCTCTCAAACTAAACAATGGGAGAACACGAACTAGTGGACGACTTCTACTTCTCGGCCCTCTTCGACGCCGAGGACCTCTTCCCGATCTCCGACGAGAAGTACGCCTACGAGCTCCACCTCCAAGAAGCCCTCGTCTCCGCCGCCACTCGTGCTCGCATGCCGACTGTCCACGCAGTGAAGAAGGAGGTGGAGAAGGAGGTCAAGAAGGAGAAGGGCGAGCAGTCCTCCTCCAACCCCGCCGCCGCCGCCGCTGCCGCCGAAGAATTAGCGGTCTGCAAGATCTGCATGGACGCGTCGCCGCTCAACGACATGTTCGAGAACAAGAACTGCCCGCACGTGTTCTGCCGCCAGTGCCTCGGCCGGTACATCGGCACGAAGCTCCGGGAGAACATATCGTCCGTGAAATGTCCCGAAGACGGCTGCAGGGGGCTGCTCGAGCCCGAGCACTGCCAGGGGCTCGTCCCCAAGGAGGTCTTCGAGAGGTGGGGGAGCGCCCTCTGCGAGGCGATGGTCCTCGCGTCGCAGAAGTTCTCCTACTGCCCGTTCAAGGACTGCTCGGCTTTGCTGGTCGACGACTCTGGCGAGGCGGTGGGCCAGTCCGAGTGCCCGAGCTGCCGCAGGCTCTTCTGCGCGGGCTGCAAAGTGGCGTGGCACTCCGGGATCGGCTGCGACGAGTTCCGGAGTCTGGGGGCGGACGAGAGGAGCAGGGAGGACGTCCTGCTGATGGAGGTTGCGAGCAAGAAGAAGTGGAGGAGGTGCTCCAGCTGCAGGTTCTATGTGGAGAAGAAAGATGGGTGCAACCATGTAACATGCAGGTTTGTAGAGCCTTTCTCTTTCTACATCATTTCCATGTTGGGTCGGTCCAAGGGTAAGTCTGACAAGACTTCGGACTCAGAAAACCCTCCTAACCTAACCCTCCTAACCTCCAGGTCCATCGTGATCTACAAGAGGTTGTGGTTGCATGTGACCCCTAGAACCAACCCACAACAAGAATAAAGGGGCAACCAAAATAAGCTTCGGCTCGGACAACCCAACCTCCCGAGCCGGCCCTGACTACGTGTTGCACTGACAAGCGCAAGACACAACATGATTGAAGACACGACACAGCACAATATAGGCATTTCATGTATAACGTAGGGATTTTATTTAAGAAATTAGAAACTACGGGAAGAAAAAAAAGATAATTAACGATAACTTTGTAAACTGATAACTTTGAAGATCAATAGTTTGATGCAGCTAGAAACTATCAAAGTTGTGGGCTGAAAGTATAAATTCATGAAAAATCCTAAACTGACTACGGGAGGGGTGACCGCAGGCCTGGCCCGCGCCTACGTGTCCTCCTCTCATTCGCCCCCCTCCCCCTGCACCCACATGGGCCCCACCTCCGAAAATTTTAGGCCCCCCTCCAATGTGGGGTCGACACGTGGCTACGGTCAAGGACCGCGGTATATTAAACGTAACTTGTTAATTGCAAATTACATTTTAGTTATTGCATTGAACATAAATTATTTCTCACAAAATAGTAATTTTTGTAGAACAATATCCTTGTTTCTAACTCTTCTGCTGTCTACATATACTTGTTTGTAGGTGTGGGTTTGAGTTCTGCTATGGATGTGGAGTGCAATGGAGTGGTGCTCATGCTTGTGGAAACTGAATTGATGGAATGAGAGTAGGGGGGACTGAAGATGCAATGTTCCTCTATTTTGTTTTGTGTCATTATAGACATTGAAATTATTTCCTCTGGTGATATTTTCTTAGTACATCTTAAGTTGCTATGTAATGCTTTATGAACAATATCCCCACCAATTTGAGAAAATCCTCTCCTAATTGTGCTTACAGTATTTATTTTACCAAGTCTTCATTTACACTGTTGATACCTGAATAAATTAGGAGGATGAACAATGCAATATATTTGGTGGACTAAGGCCCTGTCTGGGACTCTGTTCTGATGCCAAAAAACTGAGTTTTGGTATTAAAACTTTGCTGTACTTTGTGTGAGCATTGTTTGGGAATTTGGTTTTAGTTTGATTTTATCAATTCCAAAGTAATGTATTTTATTTATAAGATTAATAAACTAATTTAATGCTACCTTCATAAAAGTTGAATCACCTCATTTTCTCTATGATTCAAGGAGACATGTATATACCAGAGCATCCTCCATTTGGGCCTTTCAGATACTTGACATTTGAATTTTTTTTTTTTTTTTTGGATAATCAGCAGCTTAATTTTATTTATCTAGAGGTCCATTATTTTAAAAATTTTATGGTTTATTTTTTGGAACTATTGTTTTAGCATCTAGATTTTGTGAACAATATTTGTAATTTATTAATAATGATCCCAATGTCGATTGCAAATTTATGTTCTATTTTTTTATTATTAAATCTTTTAGATTTTTTGATACCTGATATATTTAGTGTAACTTTTGCAAACTGTCACATTGATAAGACATTATTTCCGATGTTAGGAAAAAAAATAAAAAGAAGATAAAATAATTTGTTCTACAAGAACGTCTTGAATTATCGTGAAATGCTCCCACTTTCTGATTTCTACTATATTAGAAGAATTTGTTGGAAAAGAAACGCGAAAACCTTTCCCCAAACCGGAGAGTACCTGCGAGAGGACCGAGCAATACAACGCACGAACCCAAAAACAAAACACACAAAACAATCCACGCAGACACAGAGAATTTTTGACGTGGAAAACCCTTGCGAGAAAAACCACGGGACGATCGGAGTCCAACCCTGAGAAGCCTCCACTAATGGAATAGAAGAATTACACCCTCTACAAACTCCTCCCGATCCAAATCGGATCCCCACAACACTCAGAGATAAGAACAATGATTACAAGACTACGAAGAGCGAGAACGACGAGTAGAGATTACCCGAACACGATCTCCTTCGAACAGCGACCTTCAATCCTCCGTCTTCTTCTCCGAAGTTGTAATGGCACTCTTGCCTCCTTCCTCTCTCAAACTTGTGTTCCTTGCGATAATGATGCGTTCTGAATTAGGGTTGAGAAAACTCAATATAACTCCCTAATCCCGCAGCAAACCTGGACCGTTGGATTAGATCCAATGATGAAAACTCATCCTAAAATCTGCTTCAGCCCCCGACGACACAGAGTTCGGCCAGAACTCTGTGTCGAGCAAACAGAACCTCACGCCAACATTCTGGAAGCGCCAGACCGAGTTCGGCCAGAACTCGTCCTGGGACCGAGTTCGGGCCGAACTCGGATCCCCTGCTTCCAGCAGCTCCAGCAGCAACAGCAGCAACTTCGTCGCCTACTTCCCGAGCTTCTCCGACATCGGACGGCGCTCGTCGCACTCCGGGGCCTTCTCCACATAGGTTGGGAACCCCACCCACTCCAACAAATCTCCCCCTTCACAACTATGGGGAGGATGTCGTCATCCCGACGACCTGCCTGCAGTACTCAAACTTCCCCCTTGGTAGAATCTTCGTGAACATATCAGCTCCGTTGTCATCTGTATGCACCTTCTCAAGCTCCGCGTCCTTCTTCTCAACCACATCCCGTATCCAATGATACCGGGTCTCGATGTGCTTGGACCGGCTATGAAACGTCTGATTCTTCACAAGGTGGATCGCACTCTGACTGTCGCAAAGCAAAGTATACTGCTCTTGCTTCAGTCCCATTTTCTGCAGCAGCTTCTTCATCCACAACAGCTTCTTGCAAGCCTCCGTCGCCGCAATGTACTCTGCCTCTGTCGTCGACAAGGCAACACACTTCTGCAACCGCGACTGCCACGATACTGCTCCTCCCGCAAACATCATCACGTAGCCCGAAGTCGATCGCCTCGTGTCTACATCTACAGCCATATCAGCGTCGGTATACCCAACCAGCTTCGGCTCGTCACCACCAAAGGAAAGTCTCCAACCAGCAGTGCCCTGAAGATAACGTAGAATCTACTTGATCGCACTCCAATGTACCCTTCCAGGATTTGAAAGATACCTGCTAACCGGAACAACTGCATGAGCAATATCTGGCCTCGTACACACCATAGCATACATCAGGCTTCCCACAGCTGAGGCATATGGAACCCGCTCCATATCTTCCTTTTCGTCCTCGGTAGATGGACACTGTTCCTCAGTGAGCTTAAAATGAGCCGCGAGGGGGGAACTCACTTTCTTTGACCCGTCCATCCCGAAACGCTGAAGTACCCGGTGAATGTACTTCTTTTGGGACAAGTGTAGCAGCTTGGACTCTCTCTCTCGGCTGATCTCCATCCCAAAAATAGTCTTCGCTGTGCACAAATCCTTCATAGAGAAGGCCGCGCCCAGCTGGCGCTTCAACTCCGCTATCCTAGTGGCATTCCGACCCACTAATAGCATATCATCAACATAGAGCAATAAGATGATAAAATCATCATCGGCAAAATACCTCACAAATGCACAATGATCCGACGTCGTCCGTGCATAACCATGCTCCCCCATAAACGACTCGAACTTCCTGTACCACTGCCTCGGAGCCTGCTTCAGACCATACAAGCTCTTCCTCAACCGGCAGACCAAATGTGACTTGTCCTTCTCGCAGAATCCCTCTGGCTGCTCCATGTACAACTCCTCCTCAAGATCACCGTGGAGGAATGCCGTCTTCACGTCCATCTGCTCGACCTCCAAGTCGAAACTGGCTGCTAATGCTAGCACCACCCGAATAGACGAATGCTTGACGACAGGCGAAAAGATCTCATCATAATCCACGCCTTTCCGCTGACCGTAGCCTTTGACTACCAGCCTCGCTTTGTATCGAGGGCGAGTAGCATCATCCGTCTGCTTCACTCTGAACACCCATCGATTCTTCAAAGCCTTCTTGCCCTTTGGCAACCGCACCAGATCATAAGTGGAATTGGTGTGCAAGGAACTCATCTCCTCCTGCATAGCCACCATCCACTCCTGCCTGTGTTCGTCTTCCATAGCCTCTGCGAAACTTTCGGGCTCCCCCCCGTCAGTCAATAGCACATACTCATCCGGTGAGTATCTCGTAGATGGTCGACGATCCCTGTCACTCCTTCTCAGTGGAGCCACTGGTGCTGGCTGTATACCGACAGCCTCCGCCCCTTCAGGAACTACCTCTCCGGCATGCTCATCCTCCTGAGGGACACCCTGACCACCATCAGCAGGCTGATGATCATGGTTGGGAGCAACTCCATGTACCGGCTCCCCCATAACTGGATCCTTTGCGATGTTCTCTGGAAACTGCTCGAAGCGAAATGACTCTAACTCAGGCAATTCCTCAGCCTCAGAAGGCGTCTTGGAATCCTGAGTGTTGGTCATGGTCTGATCCTCGACGAACACCACGTTCCTGCTTCTGTAGAGCTTTCCTTCCACTGGGTCGTAGAGTCTATAGCCAAACTCACCCCGACCATAGCCGACAAAGACGCATCGCCTCATCTTCGGCTCAAGTTTGGTCCTCTCGTCCTTCGGTACATATACGAAGGCTTTACAACCAAACGCCCGCAGGTAACTGTATGACGGCTCTTTGCCGTACCATACTTTGTCAGGCACATCACCCTGCAAAGGAGCACTAGGAGATAAATTAATAATATAAGCAGCTGTGAGAAGAGCCTCACCCCAATAACTGCCCGGCAAGTTTGCTTCTGACAGCAAACACCGCACCCTCTCCATCAGTGTCCTGTTCATGCGCTCCGCTACACCATTGAGCTGAGGTGTCTTTGGCGGAGTCTTCTGGTGTCGTATCCCTTGCTCTCTGCAATACGCATCAAAGGGACCGATGTATTCGCCGCCATTGTCGGACCGAACACACAATAACTTCTTGTCCGTCTCCCTTTCAACAGAGGCCTGAAACTCCTTGAAAGTAGGCAGCACCTGATCCTTGGTCTTTAAGGCATAGACCCAAACCTTCCTGGAACAGTCATCAATAAAAGTCACAAAGTAAGAAGCACCACCAAGAGATTTTACCTTCATAGGACCGCAGACATCCGAGTGAATCAACTCGAGCAACGCCGGCTTCCTCGAACTTGGGTGACTTTGGAAAGACACCCTATTTTGTTTCCCAGCTAAACAGTGCGTGCATTTCTCCAACTTTGTAGACTTGAGCCCCGGAATCACTTTCCTGTTCACCAAGTAGCTCATCCCCTTCTCGCTGATATGGCCGAGCCGCCTGTGCCACAACTCGGTAGACGCATCACTGACTGTGTTCACCTCCTGTGCCCCCTCTGCGCTCCCCTCCATATAGTAGAGACCGGACTTCTTGCTTCCTCTGGCAATCACCATCGAACCTCTGGAAAGCTTCCACTGACTATTCCCGAAGAGACTGAAGAATCCCTCGTCATCCAACCTTCCAACCGACACCAGGTTGAAACGGATATCAGGGACATGACGAACATCCTTGAGAACAAGAACCGCACCCGTCTTCGTTCTCAAATGCACATCTCCAGCGGCAACCGCCTTCGACACATCTCCGTTGCCCATCTTCAACACTCTACAGTCGCCTGTAGTGTAAGTGGCAAACAGTGCCCTATTGTGAGATACATGTGCTGAAGCCCCTGAGTCCACCAGCCAAGAATTGTCATCGCAGGCGAGGTTAGTAATGACCTCATCACCTACGACGATCACATCGCCTCCATGCACCGAGGCCGCCGCTGTAGTGTTCTCCTCTTGCTTCCCCTTGTCGCCCTTCTTCTCTCTCTTCCAAGCAAAATAGTTTCGCTTGATATGGCCCTTCTTACCGCAATGGTAACACTCTGAGTCCTCGTAACAACCCTTGGACTTCCCCCTGCTCTTGTCTCTGCCACCACCTGGACCCCTGCTTTTGCCCCTTCCGCGGCTCTCTGAAACAAGTGCCTTTGAGTGATGGGATGTGGATGAAGTGCCCTGAGAACGTCTCCGCATCTCTTCATTCAATACCCCGCTCTTGGCAAACTCCAGACTGACCACGCCCTCTGGAGCAGAAGCGATCATAGATACTCGTACGGTCTCCCACGAGTCTGGCAATGTACACAGCAGCCACAGTCCCTGAACTTCGTCGTCGAACTTGACTCCCATAGAAGATAGCTGGTCAACCACGCCCTGGAAATCACTCAAGTGATCCGAAATAGACGCCCCATCTTTGTACCGCTGTCACGACCCGCACCCGCTAAAAGGGCACGTGACGCGACAACGCCCAGCCCTCACCGAAAAATCGGCTGGAATGCTGTGGATTTCTCTACTTCTAAACAGTTTATATATATAACAAAACCTGTCGAGAATATGGTCAACTCCGAACGGAGGACAAGCAATGAATATATATATGAGTACTCAATCACGACTCTAAGATAACAAAGTAAAGACTGAAATAAAAAGACAACAAGACGATAAAATAATATATAACCTGTCAAGTCCAACACAAAGAATATATACAGTCCAAGTCTCTAATACAGTCCATAGTAATAACAGACTCAAAAGTAGCTGGAGACAAAGTCCAGTATAAAAGACCTACTCTAACTAAGTAATAGGTAGGGTCTCGTCAGGTGGAGCTAAGCCCTGCTGGACCAAGGTCTCCAGGTCTAGGTCCACTACGTCATCCGGACCGTAGTAGGTAGAATAGTCTCCCTCGTCTACATCTGTAATATTTTCAACATATCCTGTCAGGATGGAACGAGTACAATCTACTAACAACAGTTCACAAGATATGACAAAAGCTATAAGACAGTAAATAGAGAGTATATACAAGAAAATCATGGAATGTACATGCGAGTATCATGGCAAGGTAAGCTGTAAAACTAGAGCTAGAACAAGGCAAGTAAACTGATCATGGCATGTACAAGAATCAAGAATCATATCTCTAGGTGTGTGAGTACTAGCTACAATATGTGGCCGGATTGGGTCTGCACAAGGTTATGATCAGCCAATCCCACGTGGAGTGTATGATTGGTAGCATTCAAGGTCTACAAGAATAAACAAGGTGGATAATGACCACACATCTACACTAGTACTCCCCGTCCCCGACTGGTAGAGTGGATCCAAGCAAGACACGTTATGACACGGGATTCTACGAGAAGGGAGCAAGTCTTCTCGAGAATCGGTGTCCATATACTGCACAAGAACTACAAGGGGGCTTGCACAAGATATACCAAGATAACGAGGAATAACATCTCATGTCGGGATCCATGAATACCAATCCGTGTGACCAATGTGTCGAGAACAAGCATATCCACACTAATTACATGAATCATAACGATCATTATAAATTGAAAAAGTGTCAGAGAATGTACTCGCCTGTAATATGGTATGATATGTCAACCGGAGCAAATGCAGCATCTCGAGGACCTATAGAGAACAAGACGTATCAATACTCAATCTAGGAAATAAAGTCAAATCAATTTAAATCCTATTAGGTCATTCTAGGTCAAGTCACGTCAAACTAGACTATACGAGGTCAACCTAAGTCATTTTAGGTCTATTTGGGTCATACTGGGTCAATGCAAGTCAAACGGAATCAATCTAGGTCAATTTGAGTCAACGGTTGACTTTTTGGTCAACCGGTCAACTCTGGTCACCCGTGGTCAACTTTGGTCAACCCTAGGTCAACTCTAGGTTACTGGTGACTAACAGTTGACTTTTGGTCAACTGTCCAAGTTAGATGGAATTTGGGACCAAATTGGGTAAAGTGTTAACCCATAGTTGACTTTTGGCCTAAAAAGTCAACCGTGGTCAACCGGGGTCAAAACTAGGTTTAGACAGCTAATCCTACTCATTACCAACCTATACAACCCATATCCAAGTCCATCTTGGACTCGGAAACTCAAATCTTGGCCGTGGGCCAAATCTCTATTTTACCCTTTTTAAGGGTAAAATTCTACCCTCGGCGATAATCTAGATAGCCTACCTACGCTAGTTATTTTGACCCGATCTTCCTAGGGTAGTAGGGTACTATCCTATAGGTTCGTTATCTACCAAAATACCTAAGTAAAGTGGACGTTTAGTCCACCTTACGGCCCATTGCAGAAATCTCGAATATTTCGAGATACGCACCGATACGGCGCGATACCGGCGCCCTACGACCCCGATTTCCACTCGGGAGCTTACCCGCAAAATCTAAATCACGTAACCTAGGTCCACGTCAAGTTTCATCGCGATCCGATGCTCCGGGCTCAATTTCGCCCTCTAACTCGATTTCTAACAAAAATGCCTCTATTAACTCTCGTTCTATTTTTCCCTCTTTGATTCTCGTTCTAATTCTTCCTCTTCTCTACTTCTCTCATCTTCTTCTTCTTCTATAATTCCTCTTCTTACTTCTCTTATTTTTTCCTCTTCTCAAATTCTAAATCCTAAACTCTTCTTTCTAAATTCCTTATCTAAACTTCTCTATATAATCATATATATATATCTATATATATATATGTACTTACATATACTAAATGGGGGGTTTATAGTGTGTATAGGGGGTCACAGGGGGGGGGGGAAAAAGGAGCTGCCTGGGGCAGCTCCTGCTGCTGCTGCTGCTTGCTGCAGCTCTTGCAGCTGCTGCTGCTAAAGCCCCTGCTGCTGCTGCTGTTTTAGCCACTGTTGCTGCTGCTTTGGGGCTGCTGGTGCAGCCCCCTAATGCTACTGCTACTGCTACTTCCTTCTCTCTCTATATATATATATATACATATATATCTATAAACCTATCTATCTATCTATCTATCTATCTATCTATCTATCTATCTATCTATCTATGAATATATATATATATCCATATATCATATCCTCTCCTCCCCTCTATATATATATATATACACCCACACACATATACATATTTACACACACACACACATATACATATTTATACACACACCTATACATATATATATATACACACATATATATATATACCTACAACCACACACACAACTACTCACACACTCACACAACACCACCACCACCATCACACTCTCATCCCTCTACACACACACACAAATTCATATATAATTATATATATACATACTCATATATATATATATATATATATATATATATATATATATATATATATATATATATATATATATATATATATATATATATATATATATATATATATATATACCACTCTAATTAGAAAACCCCCAAATTAATCCTAACCTAGATTTCTAGGGAATCCTACAAAATTTGTGGGCAAGATGTAGAGAATCTTCCCCTCTATAATTATTGTGAAGACAATAAATAGAGAAGAGTGATAAATAGGGAATAAATTACATACCTAAGGTAGGTTTTCTTTAAGGAAGACTTTGGGAAGAAGAAGGAATTTAGAGAGAGAGAGAAAGAGTGACTTAATGAAGAAGAAAGAAGGGGGGGGGCTCTTTTCTTGGCCGGCCATGTGGGTAGGGAGGGTTTGTGGGTTTGGGTAGTGATCCAATAACACTCCAAACCCATAGACTTAGGTTTAATTGGTTCGGGTTTGGTTCGGTCTAATTTAATCAACTAATTAACCTCTAAAATGACTAATTAAGCCATGAAAAATTGGGTTTAAGATTTCTAACCTAATTAGGATGGTATGTGGGCCAAGTCCAGCTAGAATGTGGGTTCCACTAGGGTCCAGGCTACCCGGGTCTCCAAATTGGGTCCGAATTGGATAAAATTCAAACCGACTCAAATAAATTCCTAAAAATCATATAAAATCAAATAAAATTCCTAAAATATTTTAAAACTTGAAAATGACGAAAATACCCCTAATTTGAAAAACTGGGGGTGATAAATATACCCTCCTTAAAAAATTTCGTCCTCAAAATTCAAACGGTCGTACTCTTCTCTAGGTCAAGCACCCCACAATCAAGGTCTACTAAATTTTTATCCTAAGTTATATAACATGTAACCCAGGAAGTCAGAACACATGCATGGTTTTATATCTCTACAGTATCGTGTTATAGCAGTCTTCATTGAGGTTTCCTATTTAATCTAGCATGATCATCACATATGCAAACTAAAGGTACTAAGAAAGCAATCATCAATCAATGGGCAAAAAGAACAGGTAAAAAGAAAGGACAAGATCCTACCTCCTAGTCCAATGCGTGCAGGATCCTCAACTGCCATCGCAAAAACCCTGTCCTGGCGGGGTATATCCCGCTGCTGGTGGAGGGCGTGATGCGGTGCCATAGGTGGCCTACCCTGTGCTCCTTGAGCTGCACGGCGATGGTTCGTAGGACAATCTCTCAACTGATGTCCAGCCTCCCCGCAATAGAGACACAAGCCCAGCCTCTTCCGGCAGACCTCCCAGATGTGACCGGGCTTCTTGCAGTAGCCGCAAGGAGCCCCATGCTGTGCCTGCCTCTGCTGAGTGTGCTGCACCTGCTGCTGGACCGGTGCTCTGGCCTGCACCTGCGGCTGGTGATGCTGGAACGACTGATGCTGAAGCTGAGGGCGCTTAGCAGGCCCTGCGCTGCTACTGGCCCCAGAAAATACATCTCGATCCCTCTTCGGTTTCAAGCCCAACTCCCTCTCTGCCTTTCGAGCCTCTGCGTAAACCTCCGCATATGTCGCGTAGAAAGAAGGGATCAGGATCTTGATATCCCATGCCAATCCCTCCCTGAAGCGCTCCGCTCGGATCACCGGGTCACTCACCATATACTCGGCGTATCGGCTCAGCCGGCCGAACTCCGCCGCATACTCCTCTACGGTCATGCTGCCCTGCTGCAGGTTCTGGAACTGCCGCACCAGGCCAATCTTGTCCGTAGGGAAAAAGAACTTCTCTCTGAACAGGGCCCTGAACTCCACCCAAGTATGGCCCTCTCCTGCAAGAGTCGGCTCATTCCGGAACCATGTCCGGGCAATATCTAACAACTGCAACCCAACCGCCTCGACCCTCAGGTCGGCTGCCAGGCGGCAGGCCCCCATCTGGCGCTCGGTATCCTCGAGCCAGTCATCAGCATAGATAATGCCCTCAGTCCCCTTGAAATCCCTCGGACCAAGCTTCTTGAAAGCCTGGATATCCCCGATCTTCGGCTGTTGCTGCTGCTGAACCTCCCTCTGTGGAGCCTGACGCTCCACTGCCGCCATAGCCAATCTGTGCGCATCCTCCATGCCCTGGCGTATGACCTCTGTCTGCCTCAACTGAGCCTCGTGCTGAGCCTCGTGCTGAGCCCGCTGGGACTCAAGCACCTGGTGGAAGAACGCTAGCATCTGCCCCATGTCTGTGGGCAGAGGAGGCAATGGAGGAATAGCTCCCATCATCACCGGAGGAGTCCCCTGCTGAGGAGGAAGAATACCCTCGGCAGCTCCCACTGTAGCCCCTGGCACTACGGGAAGAGCACCCGTAATGGCCCCAGGGACGGTCATAGAGGTAGCTGGGGGAGTACCTCCAAGAGCCCCAACAGAAGTCCCATCAGCCGGGGAAGTGACCGGAGCCTGTCCGCCAGAGGTGGCAGACCTCTCCGTCTCCCCGTGCTCCTCGCCAGGAGAATGAGTCATCAATATCCTGGAGACAAATTGAGAAGAAGATATCAATATGGCACATGAGGGCAATATCAAAGGAGGACAGCTAGAATGCATTAAACCAATATCAAAGACGGTAAGCAAGATAAGCAAGGAAAGATCCTACTGTGATTGAGTACTCTTAGCCTATAGCCTATCCTAGATACGTACCGCAAGCTCGTAATAGCACTCTAAGTCGAGCGCCACTACGACATCGCACTAATTGCGACTTCAGGACCTGCGTGGACCACCACTAAAACGTGTCACGACCCGCACCCGCTAAAAGGGCACGTGACGCGACAACGCCCAGCCCTCACCGAAAAATCGGCGTGGAACGCTGTGGATTTCTCTACTTCTAAACAGTTTATATATATAACAAAACCTGTCGAGAATATGGTCAACTCCGAACGGAGGACAAGCAATGAATATATATATGAGTACTCAATCACGACTCTAAGATAACAAAGTAAAGACTGAAATGAAAAGACAACAAGACGATAAAATAATATATAACCTGTCAAGTCCAACACAAAGAATATATACAGTCCAAGTCTCTAATACAGTCCATAGTAATAACAGACTCAAAAGTAGCTGGAGACAAAGTCCAGTATAAAAGACCTACTCTAACTAAGTAATAGGTAGGGTCTCGTCAGGTGGAGCTAAGCCCTGCTGGACCAAGGTCTCCAGGTCTAGGCCCACTACGTCATCCGGACCGTAGTAGGTAGAATAGTCTCCCTCGTCTGCATCTGTAATATTTTCAACATATCCTGTCAGGATGGAACGAGTACAATCTACTAACAACAGTTCACAAGATATGACAAAAGCTATAAGACAGTAAATAGAGAGTATATACAAGAAAATTATGGAATGTACATGCGAGTATCATGGCAAGGTAAGCTGTAAAACTAGAGCTAGAACAAGGCAAGTAAACTGATCATGGCATGTACAAGAATCAAGAATCATATCTCTAGGTGTGTGAGTACTAGCTACAATATGTGGCCGGATTGGGTCTGCACAAGGTTATGATCAGCCAATTCCACGTGGAGTATAGGATTGGTAGTATTCAAGGTCTACAAGAATAAATAAGGTGGATAATGACCACACATCTACACTAGTACTCCCCGTCCCCGACTGGTAGAGTGGATCCAAGCAAGACACGTTATGACACGGGATTCTACGAGAAGGGAGCAAGTCTTCTCGAGAATCGGTGTCCATATACTGCACAAGAACTACAAGGGGGCTTGCACAAGATATACCAAGATAACGAGGAATAACATCTCATGTCGGGATCCATGAATACCAATCCGTGTGACCAATGTGTCGAGAACAAGCATATCCACACTAATTACATGAATCATAACGATCATTATAAATTGGAAAAGTGTCAGAGAATGTACTCGCCTGTAATATGGTATGATATGTCAACCGGAGCAAATGCAGCGTCTCGAGGACCTATAGAGAACAAGACGTATCAATACTCAATCTAGGAAATAAAGTCAAATCAATTTAAATCCTATTAGGTCATTCTAGGTCAAGTCATGTCAAACTAGACTATACGAGGTCAACCTAAGTCATTTTAGGTCTATTTG
The DNA here is from genome assembly GCA_029216955.1 of Iris pallida. NCBI lineage: Eukaryota > Viridiplantae > Streptophyta > Magnoliopsida > Asparagales > Iridaceae > Iris > Iris pallida. The sequence continues at coordinate 30,241 of JANAVB010043590.1, read as the reverse complement.
GGTCATACTGGGTCAATGCAAGTCAAACGGAATCAATCTAGGTCAATTTGAGTCAACGGTTGACTTTTTGGTCAACCGGTCAACTCTGGTCACCCGTGGTCAACTGTGGTCAACCCTAGGTCAACTCTAGGTCACTGGTGACTAACAGTTGACTTTTGGTCAACTGTCCAAGTTGGAATTTGGGACCAAATTGGGTAAAGTGTTGACCCATAGTTGACTTTTGGCCTAAAAAGTCAACCGTGGTCAACCGGGGTCAAAACTAGGTTTAGACAGCTAATCCTACTCATTACCAACCTATACAACCCATATCCAAGTCCATCTTGGACTCGGAAACTCAAATCTTGGCCGTGGGCCAAATCTCTATTTTACCCTTTTTAAGGGTAAAATTCTACCCTCGGCGATAATCTAGATAGCCTACCTACGCTAGTTATTTTGACCCGATCTTCCTAGGGTAGTAGGGTACTATCCTATAGGTTCGTTATCTACCAAAATACCTAAGTAAAGTGGACGTTTAGTCCACCTTACGGCTCATTGCAGAAATCTCGAATATTTCGAGATACGCACCGATACGGCACGATACCGGCGCCCTACGATCCCGATTTCCACTCGAGAGCTTACCCGCAAAATCTAAATCACGTAACCTAGGTCCACGTCAAGTTTCATCGCGATCCGATGCTCCGGGCTCAATTTCGCCCTCTAACTCGATTTCTAACAAAAATGCCTCTATTAACTCTCGTTCTATTTTTCCCTCTTTGATTCTCGATTCTAATTCTTCCTCTTCTCTCATCTTCTTCTTCTTCTATAATTCCTCTTCTTACTTCTCTTATTTTTTCCTCTTCTCAAATTCTAAATCCTAAACTCTTCTTTCTAAATTCCTTATCTAAACTTCTCTATATAATCATATATATATATATCTATATATATATATGTACTTACATATACTAAATGGGGGGTTTATAGTGTGTATAGGGGGTCATAGGGGGGGGGGGAGAAAGGAGCTGCCTGGGGCAGCTCCTGCTGCTGCTGCTTTGGGGCTGCTGGTGCAGCCCCCTAATGCTACTGCTACTGCTACTTCCTTCTCTATATATACATATACATATATATATCTATAAACCTATCTATCTATCTATCTATCTATCTATCTATGAATATATATATATATCCATATATCATATCCTCTCCTCCCCTCTCTATATATATATATACACCCACACACATATACATATTTACACACACACACATATACATATTTATACACACACCTATACATATATATATATACACACACATATATATATACCTACAACCACACACACAACTACTCACACACTCACACAACACCACCACCACCATCACACTCTCATCCCTCTACACACACACACAAATTCATATATAATTATATATATACATACTCATATATACATACACATATATATATATATATATATATATATATATATATATATATATATATATATATATATATATATATATATATATATATATATATACCACTCTAATTAGAAAACCCCCAAATTAATCCTAACCTAGATTTCTAGGGAATCCTACAAAATTTGTGGGCAAGATGTAGAGAATCTTCCCCTCTATAATTATTGTGAAGACAATAAATAGAGAAGAGTGATAAATAAGGAATAAATTACATACCTAAGGTAGGTTTTCTTTAAGGAAGACTTTGGGAAGAAGAAGGAATTTAGAGAGAGAGAGAAAGAGTGACTTAATGAAGAAGAAAGAAGGGGGGGCTCTTTTCTTGGCCGGCCATGTGGGTAGGGAGGGTTTGTGGGTTTGGGTAGTGATCCAATAACACTCCAAACCCATAGACTTTGGTTTAATTGGTTCGGGTTTGGTTCGGTCTAATTTAATCAACTAATTAAGCTCTAAAATGACTAATTAAGCCATGAAAAATTGAGTTTAATATTTCTAACCTAATTAGGATGGTATGTGGGCCAAGTCCAGCTAGAATGTGGGTTCCACTAGGATCCAGGCTACCCGGGTCTCCAAATTGGGTCCGAATTGGATAAAATTCAAACCGACTCAAATAAATTCCTAAAAATCATATAAAATCAAATAAAATTCCTAAAATATTTTAAAACTTGAAAATGACGAAAATACCCCTAATTTGAAAAATTGGGGGTGACAACCGCAGACCCATCATCGTCCGGATCAGGAACAACTTGTTTACCCCGGTCTTCTTCGCATACAAGGATTCCAGCTTATCCCACAACGTCTTCGCGTGCTCAATATTGGCAACGTGATTGTACACGTTCTCATCAACAAACTGTCTTATGTACCCACACACCTGTATATGCTCGAATGTCCAGTCCTCCTCGGATTTATCACTGGGCCTCTCGGATGCAAACACGGGTAGATGCAGCTTCTTGACAAATAGCAAATCTTTCATCTTGCTCCGCCAATAATGATAGTTTGTGCCATTAAGGTTCACCATGCGCACCGGCTTCGCGTCCATCTCTCCTCTCTGGTTCCTCTGTCAACTCCTGACATCCTTTGAACCCAAAGCTCTGATACCACTATGTTGGAAAAGAAACGCAGAAACATTTCCCCAAACCGGAGAGTACCTGTAGTGCCCCGTTCCGCAAAGGCACTAGATAAACAGAAAGATCGGATTGCTGGCTCTGCAACAGAAGACGATTAATCTAGGTGAGTGGACGAAGTCTCATTTGCTGATTCGCTTACGCCTTAAGAATCTGAGTTTTTGATTGAATGCTTTTGTTAATAACAAGACTGAAATCTTGAGTATGCTTAAAAGAGAACCTGCCCCTTGTCTGCTAAGAAAAGAGATCTGTATCCTGCCTGAAAAGAAGATAGAATTGTTTATGACTTGCTCGATTTATGCATGATTCATTTGATATCGCATGCGCATTGGGGAATCCACTTAGTGACGAGCTGAACCCTAGAGAGTCACAGCGGCTAGCGACGAGCTGAACCCATGAGAGTCACAGCGGTTAGCGACGAGCTGAACCCAAGAGCGTCACAGCGGCTAGCGACGAGCTGAACCCATGCGAGTCACAGCGGTTAGCGACGAGCTGAACCCGTGGGAGGCACATCGGCTAAGATGGAAATGATTGTGGCTTTTCAAAGATGTGTTTTCAAAAGAATGTAAACTGACTAATGCATTCATGAAATGAATCTAGGTAAAGAGTAGCAAGAGCACATCACAAGAAAATGTTTTCTCACTAAATGAACAGTGATCGTTTCAGAAAAATGTAGCTCATTTGTTCACAATTCACCAGTATGCTGATATACTGACCCACCATCAGTCTGCATGCAGGTGCACTATGCATCGAAAAGGATAGTCCGAAGCGATAGCCCGAGCCTCATCCTCAGGAGCCAGAAATCAGAAGAGATGACATCTGTGCAAGAGTTTGGTTTTGTATATAAAAGGATGTAATGTATGGGAACGGGATCATTGTAATCTGTAAAGTTATGAGAGAATGTAATATTGTATCAGAGAGAATCGAGAGCTTGTAATCTGTTCAAATGAAATCAATAAAGAGAATTGTTTCTTGTTACCATTGTGTTCAATGTATGTATTCTGAAATATGTCCGCTGCTGCTTCAATTATCTGCGATACGTTCCGCTGCGTATTGTCAACCTTGTCTATCTTGTCTTGTTCCAGGTCTTGGCCTTGTGCAAGCGCAACTTAGGCTTGCACGGTATCACGCCTTAGCGAGGACGAACGGTCCCAAAGAGCCAGAAGCGAGGACGAAAAGGACTCTGCGGGATCGGGGCATGACAGAATGGTATCAGAGCCACACGATCCTCTGGCCAATTTTGATTCAATTGAATTTGTACATGTCTTTTGATTGAAATTCCGTTGCCTACTCGATATCAATAATGAGATGAACGTTCCATACTAAAAGTCCGTAAATATTTTTTGATGGTGAAGGATGAGGACTATCGCTGCTAAGGATATCGTAAGTTTCTCCTTAAGTTTCGAGGACAAAACTTCTTTTCGGTGGGTAATTATGTAGTGCCCCGCTCCGCAAAGGCACTAGATAAACAGAAAGATCGGATTGCTGGCTCTGCAACAGAAGACGATTAATCTGGGTGAGTGGACGAAGTCTCATTTGCTGATTCGCTTACGCCTTAAGAATCTGAGTTTTTGATTGAATGCTTTTGTTAATAACAAGACTGAAATCTTGAGTATGTATAAAAGAGAACCTGCCCCTTGTCTGCTAAGAAAAGTGATCTGTATCCTGCCTGAAAAGAAGATGGAATTGTTTATGACTTGCTCGATTTATGCATGATTCATTTGATATCGCATGCGCATTGGGGAATCCACTTAGTGACGAGCTGAACCCTAGAGAGTCACAGCGGCTAGCGACGAGCTGAACCCATGAGAGTCACAGCGGTTAGCGACGAGCTGAACCCAAGAGCGTCACAGCGGCTAGCGACGAGCTGAACCCATGCGAGTCACAGCGGTTAGCGACGAGCTGGACCCGTGGGAGGCACAGCGGCTAAGATGGAAATGATTGTGGCTTTTCAAAGATGTGTTTTCAAAAGAATATAAACTGACTAATGCATTCATGAAATGAATCTAGGTAAAGAGTAGCAAGAGCACATCACAAGAAAATGTTTTCTCACTAAATGAACAGTGATCGTTTCAGAAAAATGTAGCTCCTTTGTTCACAATTCACCAGTATGCTGATATACTGACCCACCATCAGTCTGCATGCAGGTGCACTATGCATCGAAAAGGATAGTCCGAAGCGATAGCCCGAGCCTCATCCTCAGGAGCCAGAAATCAGAAGAGATGCCAAGAGATGACATCTGTGCAAGAGTTTGGTTTTGTATATAAAAGGATGTAATGTATGGGAACGGGATCATTGTAATCTGTAAAGTTCTGAGAGAATGTAATATTGTATCAGAGAGAATCGAGAGCTTGTAATCTGTTCAAATGAAATCAATAAAGAGAATTGTTTTTTGTTACCATTGTGTTCAATGCATGTATTCTGAAATATGTCCGCTGTTGCTTCAATTATCTGCGTTACGTTCCGCTGCGTATTGTCAACCTTGTCTATCTTGTCTTGTTCCAGGTCTTGGCCTTGTGCAAGCGCAACTTAGGCTTGCACGGCATCACGCCTTAGCGAGGACGAACGGTCCCAAAAGAGTCCGAAGCGAGGACGAAAAGGACTCTGCGGGATCGGGGCGTGACAGTACTTGCTAGAGGACCGAGCAATACAACGCACGAACCCAAAAACAAAACACACAAAACAATCCACGCAGACACAGAGAATTTTTGACGTGGAAAACCCTTGCGGGAAAAACCACGGGACGATCGGAGTCCAACCCTGAGAAGCCTCCACTAATGGAATAGAAGAATTACACCCTCTACAAACTCCTCCGATCCAAATCGGATCCCCACAACACTCAGAGATAAGAACAATGATTACAAGACTACGAAGAGCGAGAACGACGAGTAAAGATTACCCGAACACGATCTCCTTCGAACAGCGACCTTCAATCCTCCGTCTTCTTCTCCGAAGTTGTAATGGCACTCTTGCCTCCTTCCTCTCTCAAACTTGTGTTCCTTGCGATAATGATGCGTTCTAAATTAGGGTTGAGAAAACTCAATATAACTCCCTAATCCCGCAGCAAACCTGGACTGTTGGATTAGATCCAATGATGAAAACTCATCCTAAAATCCGCTTCAGCCCCCGACGACACAGAGTTCGGCCAGAACTCTGTGTCGAGCAAACAGAACCTCACGCCAACATTCTGGAAGCGCCAGACCGAGTTCGGCCAGAACTCGGCCTGGGACCGAGTTCGGGCCGAACTCGGATCCCCTGCTTCCAGCAGCTCCAGCAGCAACAGCAGCAACTTCGTCGCCTACTTCCCGAGCTTCTCCGACATCGGACGGCGCTCGTCGCACTCCGGCGCTCGTCGCACTCCGGGGTCTTCGCGTCCATCTCTCCTCTCTGGTTCCTCTGTCAACTCCTGACACCCTTTGAACCCAAAGCTCTGATACCACTCTGTTGGGAAAGAAATGCGGAAACCTTTCCCCAAATCGGAGAGTACCTGCGAGAGGACCGAGCAATACAACGCACGAACCCAAAAACAAAACACACAAAACAATCCACGCAGACATAGAGAATTTTTGACGTGGAAAACCCTTGCGGGAAAAACCACGGGACGATCGGAGTCCAACCCTGAGAAGCCTCCACTAATGGAATAGAAGAATTACACCCTCTACAAACTCCTCCCGATCCAAATCGGATCCCCACAACACTCAGAGATAAGAACAATGATTACAAGACTACGATGAGCGAGAACGACGAGTAGAGATTACCCGAACACGATCTCCTTCGAACAGCGACCTTCAATCCTCCGTCTTCTTCTCCGAAGTTGTAATGGCACTCTTGCCTCCTTCCTCTCTCAAACTTGTGTTCCTTGCGATAATGATGCGTTCTGAATTAGGGTTGAGAAAACTCAATATAACTCCCTAATCCCGTAGCAAACCTGGACCGTTGGATTAGATCCAATGATGAAAACTCATCCTAAAATCCGCTTCAGCCCCCGACGATACAGAGTTCGGCCAGAACTCTGTGTCGAGCAAACAGAACCTCACGCCAATATTCTGGAAGCGCCAGACCGAGTTCGGCCAGAACTCGGCCTGGGACCGAGTTCGGGCCGAACTCGGATCCCCTGCTTCCAGCAGCTCCAGCAGCAACAGCAGCAACTTCGTCGCCTACTTCCCGAGCTTCTCCGACATCGGACGGCGCTCGTCGCACTCCGGGGCCTTCTCCACATAGGTTGGGAACCCCACCCACTCCAACAGAATTATCACTACACCAAAACATGTATTTCGTAACACAAATTTTTTATGATTAGTAACGGTTATTATGGCGGCATACTTGTAACGATAATAAATGTTACAATAGTTGATAAACCGTTACTAACATTCTAATTTTATAGTTTTTACTATTTTTGTAGCAGTAAAAACTGTTACAAAAGTTTAATACACCGTCAATTTAAATCGGCAAATGTTAAAGGCTACCCCATTTTTACTAAGGGAAACCCATATACTAAGGGCAACCATGACTTTGTATTTTTTTTACTAAGAGCAACCTAAAGTTCACAAGTTTACTAAGGACCACCAAGAGGACTTTGGAGGAGGACTGCAGTGACCGCCGCAGCCCCTCCCCCCCCTTCCCGCCACAGCCGCGCCATTAACGAAGCTCCGAAGAAACCCTAATTCTCGAACTTAACTTCTTGACCCTAATTCTCAAACTTCACTTCTTGAAACCCTAATTTTCCACAAGATCGGCGATCCGAAAGAACTGATCTTGATCTAGATCTCGATCTCCCAATTTTTGTGTGTGCAAAATTTGAATTTTTTTATACGAAGAACTACAGAGAAATTTTGAAATCAGCAGTATTTCATAAGAACTCCTTTGTCGGAGAAGTGGAAATCTATACCAAGAACACGAACTGCGTCGGCACGTGGACCAGAGAGATCCGGATCTCTCACTTCTTCCCTTCCAGCGACCGGTGCCCGCCGCTGGCGGTCCTGGACACCGTCGCCGGCACGTCCGGCGTCGTGGATCATTCGCGGGGAAGACGGACTGCAGGCCTTGCCTGCAATCCTGTCTTTACTTTGGACTGCAAGCAAGCCCTGCAGTCACTGTAGGTAAAAAAAAAGAGAGAAAAGATTGTCAATCGAGGACTACAAGCCTTGTCTGCAGTCCTGTCTTCACTTTGGACTACAGGCAAGCCCTGCAGTCCTCGATTGACAGGAGCGGAGTGGCCCTTAGTGTTTTCAAAATGGAAAACTTGTAAATTTTTTTAAAGTTTTAAGTTGGTGGCCTAAGTAAAAAGGGGGTGGCCTTTAACATTTGCCTTTAAATCACATACATTCTATCTAACGGGAGCAAAGTATGACAAACAAAACTTTTTTCCAGTTCTTCGGCAGCCATTTCATCTCATCTTTCTCCCTCTCTTTTCTCTCAAAATTTTGCTCATTTTTCCCTCTCCTTTCTCTAAAATTTTGAGCTTCCTCTCCTTTCCCTAATGCCCCTTCTTCAAATTCAATTTTTTTAAATCTCTTTCGTCTCCACCAAAACCCTAACCCTAACCCTATCTTTCTTCCTCCCAAATCCTCTATATTTGTCTGCTCCATCTCCTCCTCTTTATGGGAGACAGAGGAACAGAGGTGGATCAGCGAAGGGCAGTGATGGATGCGCTTCCAGTGGCGTTCGGATCGAGGGCACGAAGCATCGTCCCGTGCCATGGGCACCTTCCATGGGTTCGCCTCTACTAGAAGAGGACGGAGAGGTGAAGGAGATGGGCCCTCGAAGGGAACCAGGTGATCCGTTCCTCCCTTTCTTTAATTCAAATTTAATTTCCATCTCAATCTTAAAACAAAATTTAACTGTGTTACTTGTTTAGAGCATCCACAGTGGAGACGTTCCAAATACATACTCCAAATTATTATAAATTATGTAAATTATTACTTTTGGAGTATCTTCTTGATATTGACACACAATGGTACACTCCAAATTAATCTCCTCTATATTTTTTCTTTTTATTTTTCTTTCCATGTTTGGTAAGATTTTTCCTCTCTTTTTCCTCTTTATTTTTCTTCCTTATTTGGTAAAAAATGGTTATTATTTGTGGGCCCATAAATTAATGTAGAGGAGCTACAACACGCTCCAAATCTGGAGTGTCTCTTAGTTTTCTAACGATTTTCAAGTATGGACAAGTGCCCATTGCAGCCTTCAAGTGCTACAAAATTTGAATAACATTAAAATGTAACACTTGAAATCTCTCCCACTGTGGATGCTCTTACATGGCACTGATATTATTTGTGTTTGTTATTCCTAAATCCTAATAGAAGTAGTTCATGTGGGTCTGGGAGTCTCAGAGGAATAAGCTAAGCTATTTGATGTTTTCGTCTTGAGTGTAGGTTTAGGAACGAGCTACCATATCCAACAGCACAACCAAAATTATCCAATCAACTAAAAATATTTGGAACATTTCATTTCATATAATACATCTTTTTGACTCTGTGTTATCATTATTTGACCAGCTTGTTTCTTTGTAATGTTTACTATGTTAAATAATTCCCCACAAAGTATTTTCTTTTCTTTTACCTAATATCTCTTCCGTTATAGTTACTTAAAGATTAGATTAAACATAAACACCATCTTAATGATGGAGAATGGTTGGAAATTTGAGTTTCTCGACGAATTTTTTTGTTATGTATCGGTGTAGAGAATTCTTATATAAATAGGTATTACCTACCGGTCAATATTCTTGTGTGTTTTGGTCTTGTCTCAGTTTTCGGCTATGCTAGTACAATATGAGATATCTATGGATTGTTAAGTATGCTACCTATTCATTAGATTTTTATCCATTAAAGAAGATGGGTCTTTTCATATTGGAGTTTCACAAAAGTTTTTTGCCGACTTCTGAGTCTTGCAGTTAATTTTTGGTTGTTGATGACATTAGCGTGTACAAGTAGGAGAACATGAAGCTGTTTACCTTTACTATTTTGCTTTTGAATCACTGGATTGTATGTTGTTCAGACATGCTTGTTTTTCGTTCATCAATACTCCTGACGAAAATTGTTACAAAATTTATTTTCGTAACGGTAATAACCGTTACAAAAACTGTTCCGAAAATTTGTCACTCCTAATTCATCAAGGTTATTACCATGACAACTTATTTGTCACAGTAATAACCGTTGGTAATTACATGTTTTGGTGTAGTGTATCCCTTTATTATTTATCTTTAATAATAAGTAATTCATTGCAAATGAATTACTTATCTATAAAGCTGCAAAAGTAAATAGGTCATATACACTAACTACAAATGAACATTCTTGAATAGAAGTACCAAAAGAACTAAATAAATAAATAAGTTACATGGAAGTCCTAAATGTTCTTACTATATTTAAAGGAGGCTAAGGGGCTTTATAAAGTATTGTTCCTACAAAGATTCAAAGATAGATTTTCTAAAAGGAGAGTTATGCTCGCTCATAGGGCTTAATTACACTTCAAGAGAGAAGAAGGTTTCTTATGGATCAAACCAGTTCAACCAGTGGTTTAATCCGAATAGAACCAGTTTTATAGGCTTATGTACAATTTTATTTGAATATATTACATAGTACACAACTACACATATACTACTTATACTAAAATTAGTCAAGAATCATACAAATAAATTTTTATTGCATGTAGAGTCCAAATCAAAAGTCAAAAGCTAACCCAAAGAATAGTTGAATTAAAAAAGTCAGGCCCAACCGGGTCAGACGGTTCAGTGGTAACCGGCCGGGTCGACCGGGTTACATAAAGGAAACCAATTTTTGGAAGAAGAAAAAAAACAGTGGATTAGTATTAAACCAGCCCGAAAAAGTTACTGGAACAAGTGTTGAACGGTTGAACCGGCCGGTCCGGTCCGATTTTTAATCAAGATATCTCTTCTAACTACATAGACCATCTCCAATGGTGATTTCTAAAATTGAGTTCTTATCCTACTTGGCATTGTACTTGAAAGAGATTTATATCCTAGTTGGAAGAGTTTCTACATAAAAATTGTAGACATACAAAAATGCTCTCCAATGGTTCTCCATTTCCATCCTATGTGTCACATAGTAAAAGGACCAATTTAATGGTCTGGGGCCCAATAATAATTGCCATGAGAGAGGAGAATTTCTATGAGAGTTTCTACATGTAGAAACCCTCTTAGAAAGTTTCTATCGTACATCATTGTTACCTAGAATAGAAATGGTGATAGAAATCATCGTTGGGAGAAGTTTTTTTTTTTTTTTTTTTTCTAAAATGGATTTCTTCTATAGAAATAGAGTTTCTATGGAAGATAGAAACCCGCATTGGAGATGGTCTTATAGATACCTTCTTGATTAAAGAAACTTCAGTGTGCATAGAAAGAGGATAGAGACGCATACAAACCTCTTTCCCCCCAGCTGCAGATAAGATTCTGTTGCTACTTAACTACGAATTTAACGAATCTTCCACATTCCATCCCATCCCATCCCATCCCACCCCTGTATATAAGAACCACGACTCACTCAACAAGCACAAGGAAGGAGGTGTTCGAGAGGTGGGGGAGCACCCTCTGCGAGGCGATGGTCCTCGCGTCGCAGAAGTTCTCCTACTGCCCGTTCAAGGACTGCTCGGCTTTGCTGATCCATGACTCTGGCGAGGCGTTGGGCCGGTCCGGGTGCCCGAGCTGCCGCAGGCTTTTCTGCGCGGGCTGCAAGGTGGCGTGGCACTCCGGGGTCGGCTGCGACGAGTTCCGGGAGTCTGGGGGCGGACGAGAGGAGCAGGGAGGACGTCCTGCTGATGGAGGTTGCGAGTAAGAAGAAGTGGAGGAGGTGCTCCAGCTGCAGGTTTGTATTGTAGAGCCTTTCTTTTTTCTACATCGTTTCCTTCTACGTACGGCTGGTACACGGGTAAGTCCGATAAGGCTTCGGATTTATAGAACAACCTTCCAGGTCCAGGACCAGCCTAAAGGGTTGAGTTGTCCTATCCTAAACTAATTTTGGTTGTCCCTTTATCTTTATTGTCAGCTGGTTTTCATGGTCATCCGTGATCCTGATCTTTGGTGGGATCATGCTTAGTCTGAGGTGTTGCCCTAGCAGAGGGGGGTTGTCCAAGTCCCAAGTCTTGTCTAACTTACCCTAGGAACGGCCTTGTCTAGGTCCAACGTGGCCTACAAGAGGTTGGGGTTGCAGTTGACCACCTAGATCAACCCACAACAAAGATAAAGGGACAACCAAACTAAGCTCCGGCTCGGACTACCCAATCTAAGGGACGGAGCCAGGACTCACGTTAGATAGGGCCCGAGCTCATGGTGTGAGGTGGGCCGGGTTGGACCGTCCCGGGCCCATTGTTGACCAGACTTGGGCCGGGTCGGGCTCAGCCCAGATTAAGGATCGAGCCGGGCTGACCCGAAATTAAAAAAAATCCAAACCTAGCCCGGACCCAGACCCGGATAGGTTCAGGCCGAGGCTGGCCAACTTTAAAAAAAGAAGATATAGTTGGACCCAATACATACCTTGAGACCCAGCACGAAAGATATTGAACCATGTTAAATAATTTTCGATAACTACATAATTGTTGATATTAAAAAAAATGTTTCGTCCCTGGTCAATAGTATGTATCATATGAAGGTAAAAGCTGAGGACATGACATTTAAATACTGATACTAGCAAAATTTTAATTATATTCAATTGTCTGTTGGTAGGAAAAATACAAGTTACATGGCATCTAAATACTGATACTAGCAAATTTTTAATTATATTCAATTGTCTGTTGGTAGGGAAAATATAAGTTAAATGTACAAAATTAAAAGAGTTTATAGTCTGTGTGTTTTGTATAAGCTAATACCTTTTGTTACCGTTAATTGTATAATACCTTGTATAAATCAATGTGCATACCTTCAATAACTATTAAATATTTTTTTTAGAAAAGTCAGGGGGCCAGGGCCCCCTTTGGCCCTAACATGGTTTCAACCCTGAACACCCCCCACCCCGGGGCGACCCAAACTAGGTTGCACTGACAAAGTGTAAGACAACATGATGGAGACACGACACAGCACGATACGGACATTCCATGTCGAGTGTCGGGATTTTCTTTAAGAAATTAGAAATTACGGGAAGAAAAAAGACAATTAACGAAACAACTCCTAAATAGACAATATAATAAAAGAAAAATAACTGAGCATACAAACTTCAAGTAAACTATAACTGATAGGACACTGCAACATAGACCGCAATTTTGGCCCGCAGTCCATGTGGCAGCCTCCAATTAGCAAGTCTATCTACAGTTGTCCCCACGCAAATATGGGGGACGAATGGATTTCGGCCACGTAGGCCCGTGGTCACGTCTACGGACAGAAACCGAGAGCCATTAATCATTTCTGTAACTGATAACTCCGTATATCACTAACTTGGTGCAGCTAGAAACTATCAAAGTTGTGGACTGGACGCATAAATTTATAGCTATTGAAATCAAACATAACTTGTTCAGTGCAAATTACCTTTCAGTTATTGCATTGAACATAAATTATTCCTCATAAAAATAGTAATTTTTGTAGAACAATTCCAATATCCTTGTTTCTAACTCTTCTGCTGTCTATATATGCTTGACTTGTTTGTAGGTGTGGGTTTGAGTTCTGCTATGGATGTGGAGTGCAATGGAGTGGTGTTCATGCTTGTGGAAACTGAATTGATTGAATGAGAGTAGGGGGAGTGGAGATACAATGATTCTGTATTTTGTTTGTGTCATTTTAGACATTGAAACTATTTCTTCTGGTGATATTTGTTGGTGCTTTCTTTACATGGAGAGAGCTTGCTCTCAACATGTCTTATAAAAGTTTAGTCCCACATCGAAAATGCACCATGAGTTATCTCAACATATATACTTGGTTGTGTTGTTGAGAGATGCACATGGGGTGGTGACCCTAAGGAGGAAACCATGTGGGTGATTTTACTAGGAGGTAAGAATAAGGCTCCAAGAATTAAGCATTAATGCTTTTTGTGTCATTCTCTTGGATTAATTCCATTTGGAGCTAAGTCCCAAATGGGCTTAGCGACTCGGACTCGGACTCGGACTCGGGCTCGGGCTCGGGCTCCTGGGCTCATGAGGCATAATGTGACATTTTGTTGGCGTACTTTGCACCGCATGTGGCTGCTGCTGCCGCATGGAGGACTCCGCTGACTGTGAAGGCTACAAGTCAGTTATGGAAAGACTGAGTAAATGCGATTAATTCAGATCCACACTTTTTGTGGGATTTGAATTAATTTCGTTTTCATTTTTGTGGAATTTGAATTAATTTCGTTTCCATCTTTGTGGAATTTGAATTAATTTCGTTTCTATCTTTGTGGGATTTGAATTAATTTTGTTCCATCTTTGTGGGATTTGAATTAAGTTCGTTGCTATTTTTGTGGGATTTGATTCAATCTTTCCATGACTGAAGAGGCGGCTAGGGTTTCACCCTCTCTCTATATATACTCTCTTCTGGCCTCCTTTGTGTACTATTACAAATTTTATAAGTCAGAAAAGAGAGAGAGAGAGAGATGGAGCTGTTGCCGCCATTGCAAGTCCATCCGAGGAGTCAGAACAGAGGTGACTTCGAGCGTTCCACAAGTTCTTCAACTTGCTGGTTCCTGGAAGCAATTCGTGTGGGGCGAATCTTGCTTTGAGCAACGGTATTTTGATACCCTAGCAACTTTTCTTCATCTCATCTTTCTCTAGATTATTGTAACTCGTTCTGTCCCAATTGCAACACGTTTGCAAGGAAGAACGAGAGATCTTCTCTTCTCTATTTCCCTCCTTCATATTATACTCTGGCTATTTGGTTTTTGTATCTTCGTAGATCTTGAATTTGATCACTACAAAGCTTTGTGTGACTCTCAGATCTTGATTACATTAGTTTTTCATCTTTAATCAAGCCCCGGGACTAACAATCTCAAAGCAAGATCCTTGTAGATGAAAAACATTAATGCTTCGCTCGTCCAATCGGACTACTGCAAGTTGAAAAAGTTCGATGGAGAGCATTATCAAGTCTGGAAGAGAAAGGTTTATCTAAATCTTCAACTCAAAGACGTTAATCATGTACTGTTGGAGGAATAACCTTCTGTTCTAGACACTGGGTCTACTGCCGCAATCAATACGGCTACCAAACTCCAGGCCAAATAGAGAAGGGAAAATAGCATATGCAGGCTTCTCATCCTGAATGCTATGGAGGATTCCCTGGCAGAATCCTACTCGAAGAAGGATTTGCCAGAGACATATGGGAGTCTGTGAAAAAACTGTATGAAGAAGACAGGAACAAGAGCAAGATGTTTGTGGTTGAAAAATATCACAAATTGCTCTTTGAGGACGAGAAGTCCATGTTGCCACAGGTGAAGAAATTTTTGAAGCTGCGTCAGAAACTGGAAGACGAAGAGATGCCCCTTCCCGACAAGTTTGTTGTTGGAGGGATCATCTCAAAACTTCTTGCTGGATGGAGTACCTTCTATACAAGGATGCTCAGAAAGAAGCTAGACATTAGCTTGGGAGATCTACTTCAAGAGATCCATGTTGAGGACGAGATGTGTTCCCAACAGAAGGTGGACACTCTGTCCAAACAGTTGGCTAAAGCCAATCTAGTGCAGACGAGAGATCCCAAGGGGAAGCAGGCGGCTTCTCATCCCAAGAAAAAGGACTTCACTAATCTAAAAGTGAAGGGTCCTTCATTCAAGCAACAGAAGTCCAAGTCCCACGTGACTTGTTTCAATTATGGCAAGAAAGGCCACTACAAGAGTGAATGCAGATCCAAGCCTAAACAATCAGATAAAGGTGAGCCTAGTACGGTTTCATTGGTTTCTAACATTGCTGCTATGATCGCACAGGTCACAACTGTGGGGTTGACTCTGACTGGTGGATAGACACTGGTGCGACTTGCCATGTCTGTTCTGGTAAGGAATGGTTCATCACGTACCAGCCGATATCGGAGAAGACTGTCATGGCAAACCAGGCCCAAGCTAAATTTTTGGGGATCGGGACTGTGGAGCTGAAACTCACTTCTGGGAACACTCTAACGCTTCAAGGTGTGAAGCATGTTCCGGTGATTGCCAAGAACTTGATCTCGGGGAGCCTGCTCTGCAACGCAGGCTTGAGGATGGACATCAATGCTGGTCAGATGGTGATGTCCAAGAAGGGAACATACTTCGGAAAGGCTTATCAAATCGAAGGAATGTTTAAAATTCAGCTTGTCAACTAGTTTAATGACATTAATGCAGTTGTATTTTCTGATTATTCTCTTGAGTTGTGGCATAATAGGCTAGGACATGTTCACTGTAAAAGAATTAACAAAATGTCCAGTCTAGGACTTATCTCCAAATGTGGGGGTAAGGTGGAGAAGTGTGAAGTGTGTGCTCAGACGAAGATCACAAGAAAACCCTTTCATCGGGTCAATCGAAGCACAGATCTTCTGGAGTTGGTGCACTCCGATATCTGTGACTTCAAATATTTCTCCACGAAGGCCGGGATGAAGTATTTCATAACCTTCATCGACGACTTCTCAAAATATGCGTTCGTCTACTTGCTCAAGACTAAAGACGAAGCTTTCGAAAAGTTCAGAGAGTTCAGGGCCGAAGCTGAACGACAGACTGGACAACAACTCAAGAGGTTGAGAAGTGATCGATGTGGGGAGTACAGGTCTCATGACTTCGCATCGTTCTGCAAAGTACATGGAATCATATGCGAGACTACTGCTCCATATTCTCCTCAATACAACAGAGTAGCAGAGAGAAAGAACCGAACATTAACAGAAATGATGAATTCAATGCTGCTTACTGCAGGTCTTCTAAAATGCTACTGGAGAGAAGCTGCATTAACGGCCACTTTCATTCTGAATAGAGTTCCATATGCAACTTCGGACGTAACTCCTCACGAACTCTGGTTCAAAGTCAGACCAAACTTGATTGTCATTCAAGTATGGGGGTGTCTGGCGTATGTGAAGCTCCAGATCTGAAGATTCAGAAGCTGGTGACAAGGACTATGAAGGCGATCTTCTTGGGGTATGTCGAGAAGAGTGATGCTCGGAGATTTCTTGATATTGAGTCAAATCATATCATCGAATCTCGCGATGCTGAATACTTTGAAGACAAGTTTGCAAAAGACAAAAACATTGTTCTTTCGGACATTTCGAAAAATGATGTTGGTGCAAATGAGACTGAAATCTCAAATGGGCCGGTAGTCCAAGAAGAAGCTGTTGTTGATGAAACGACTCTTGTACCAGAACTCGCAGAGCCGTCAGCAAAGCGAGCGAGGAGACCTAAAGACTTCGGAGATGACTTTGTCACCTATCATGTGGAAGCAGATCCGCTTACCTATGATGAGGCGATGAAGACCAGAGATGCTATCTTCTGGAAGGAGGCAGTGAATGACGAGTTTGACTCTATCACCTCCAATAACACATGGGTGTTGGTAGATCTACCTGAAGGAGAAAAGCCCATCGGATGTAAATGGATCTTCAAGAAGAAGATGAAGACAGATGGAACTATTGACAAGTTCAAGGCCAGGCTAGTAGCCAGGGGATTTTCTCAGAAATAGGGGGTATAGTTCTTTGACACGTACGCTCCAGTAGCTCGGATGACCACCATCAGGATGTTAATCGCTCTAGCAGCTATACATAAGTTGGTGATATATCAGATGGATGTAAAGACAACATTCCTGAATGGGGAGCTGACCGAAGAGATTTACATGCAACAGCCAGATGGATTTGTCGTCAAAGGTCTTAAAGACAAAGTCTGCAAGTTGGTAAAATCATTGTATGGTTTGAAGCAAGCTCCCAAGATGTGGCATGAGAAGTTTGACAAAGTTATTAGGTCAAACGGCTACAGAGTCAGCGAGATGGACAAATATGTTTACACAAAGTTCGCTGATGGAAGAGGAGTCATCGTTTGTCTGTACGTGGACGACATGCTAATCCTAGGGACGGATATAGGCTGTGTCACGGAGACAAAGAAGTTTCTCTCAACCAAGTTCAGTATGAAGGACTTGGGGGATGCATATGTCATCTTGGGCATAAAGATCATCCGGAGAGACACTGGAGTAGCGCTGTCATAATCTCACTACATTAAGAAGATGCTCACACGCTATGGGTATAAGGACCTTTCAGGGATCGATACGCCATACAGGTGTAATCAGAAGCTGAAGCCACCACCAGCGCCTCCCTGCTTGCCCGATCCGTCTTAAATATATGTGGAAAAAAAGGGAGAAAAAAGATGGTAGAAGAATTCTACAATAACTAATGCCATGAATATATGGAAGAAGATAAGAAGAAATGTTGGAAGATGAATCTTCAGATCCAAACTATAATGGAGCCCCGTCGATTGTTCTTCCGCGTATACAGAAAACAACACCGTTTAGCTTTGGAATCTGCAAGTAATTAATGCTTCCTTTGGAAATTGGAATTCTGGATACAAACAAACAGCATCATTTGGGCCTGGGAGCCTGTGGCCGAAACAAATAGAAAATGAGAACATAAATGGTGCCCCCTTTTCCGTTTGGGCCTTGGGCCAAAGCCCAGGCTGCCCTGCGTCAGGGCCGGGCCTGCCTCTTTTCCTTAAACCAACGTTACATAATAAGGCCTCGTTTGGTTCGCAAAATTTTCGAGTTGGGAAAGAAAAGTGATTACTTTTCTATGTTTGGATGCCAAGGTATTGTTTGGGAAGAGAGGAAAATGGGAGGAAGGAAAATTTTGAGGAAAAAATGGGAGGAAAATTAAAAGTAGTGGTGTTTGGAAAGAGGGAGGGAAATTGAGAGAGAGGAATGTGGGAGGAAAATTCATGTGGGGCCCACTCAAAAATTTTCCTCCGGAGGAAAATGGAAAGAGATGAGAGAATTGTGAAATAAATTACCTAACTACCCTTCAATAAAGTAGTTATTAATTATGATTTGAAAAAATTAAGGACTAAATGGTAATTATATCTTTCTCCATAATAAATAAAATATTATTTTTAAAAATTTTGTTCCTCTACTTTTTGTTTATCCAAACAAGTGAAGGAAAAATTAATTTTACCTTCATTTTACTCTCCTCCATTTTTCTTTCTCTCAAATTTTTCCAATGGAAGGAAAATTAGGAAGAAAAGTGATTTTATCCATCCAAGGAAAAAAAATCAATTTCACATTTCCAAACATCGGAAAAAAAATCAATAAGAAATAAAATTTTCCAAAAGAAAGGAAATGACAAGGAATTGATTTCCTTTCCCTTCCATTCCGCGAACCAAAAATGCCTAAGACCATCTCCAATGGGGGTTTATATCTTCCTATTTCTAAGGAAGAAATCCATTTTAGAAAAAACTTCTTCCAATGGTGATTTCTATCCTAGGTGGCAATGATGTAGGATGAAAACTTTCTAGGAGGGTTTCTACATATAGAAACTCTCATATCTCTCATGACAATTATTATTGGTCCCCACACCATTAAATTGGTCATTTTACTATGTAACATATACGATAGAAATGGAGAACCATTAGAGAGCATTTTTTTATGTGTACAATTTCTATGTAGAAACTCTTCCAACTAGGATAGAAAAGTACAATGCCAAGGAGAATAAGAACTCAATTTTAGAAATCACCATCGTAGATGGTCTAAGTAGAAACGTAGTTACATATGTTGCACTAATATGGACACATAGGGAAACAATATTGCCGTGTCCGTGCCATATATCAAAAAAATAACATATTGCCGTGTCCGTATGCCACGTAATAGATTTAAAACCAGTTATTCTTAGATTACTAACATATCAAAAAATAACTCCAATATATATGTAGCAAAGCAACTAAAAAAAACCTTCCTAGTATGCTCTTGAACTCAAACTTGTTACATAGCTACATATATCTTCATGATAACTTGGTATTAGAGCATCTCCAACCCTATTGTCTCGTTAAATGTTGTGAGTTTTAGATGGCTCCTATGTGGCACGAGCCACAAGACAATGTTTTGTTTATGCGGTAAAACTATATCTCAAAAGACAATGAGATAGAAAAACTTTCTCCAATGTAAAAGTATTGAGGAGACAATAAAAAGTATTTTTTCCAACTTCCAAGGCAACTTCTCCACTTCTTCAATTTTTTTATAAATATTTCTATTCATAATTGATGATGTGGAGACAAAGTCATTGTGAATTGCATTGTCTAGATCTAGACAACCATCTTCACATTCTCCTTACCATGTCAACTTCATGTTTTATTCTACATTTGCATTGGAGAAGAATTTTTGGAATGAAAGTTTGTCATTCCTATGTGGCAACCATTTTTTCTAAACTCACAATAGGGTTGGAGATGCTCTTATCTTTTCTAACCCTTGTTGGCAATTCGGATACACATACAAAGCTCTTTCCTCAGAGAAATTATTCTATGGGCGGAACTCACCGTGCACCTTCCAAACTAACCGTCAGATTGCATGGAAATTTGTGTATGAACACATCCCTATCCAATCTAACGATTGAGGACAAAGGGTGCACGGCAAGTCTTAAATTGCATGAAAATGCGTGCATGAACACACAGCCCTAGCCACCTAACGGTTGAAGACGAAAGGGTGTTGCTACTTAACTGCCATGAGAAGTTGAAGAACCTTCCACATTCCATCCCATCCCTATATAAGAACCCACAACTCACTCCCCATGCATCACCAGCACAAGGAGCTAGGGTTCTCAAATAATGGTTATGGGAGAACATGAAGTGGATGACTTCTACTTCTCGGCCCTCTTCGACGCCGATGAGCTCTTCCCGATCTCCGACGAGAAGTACGCCTACGAGCTCCACCTCCAAGAAGCCCTCGTCTCGGCCGCCTCTCTTGCTTGCCGACCAACTGTGCAGGCAGTGAAGGAGGAGGTGAAGAAGGAGAGGGGTGAACCTTCCAAAGCCGTCGCGATCAAGAAGAGGAGGGGCGAGCAGTCCTCCTCCAACCCCGTCGCCGCCGCCGCCGAAGAATTAGCGGTCTGCAAGATCTGCATGGTCGCGTCGCACGACATGTTCGAGAACAAGAACTGCCCGCACGTGTTCTGCCGCCAGTGCCTCGGCCGGTACATCGGCACGAAGCTCCGGGAGAACGTATCGTCCGTGAAATGTCCCGAAGACGGCTGCAGCGGGCTCCTCGAGCCCGAGCACTGCCAGGGGCTCGTCCCCAAGGAGGTGTTCGAGAGGTGGGGGAGCGCCCTCTGCGAGGCGATGGTCCTCGCGTCGCAGAAGTTCTCCTACTGCCCGTTCAAGGACTGCTCGGCTTTGCTGGTCGACGACTCTGGCGAGGCGGTGGGCCAGTCCGAGTGCCCGAGCTGCCGCAGGCTCTTCTGCGCGGGCTGCAAGGTGGCGTGGCACTCCGGGGTCGGCTGCGACGAGTTCCGGAGTCTGGGGGCGGACGAGAGGAGCAGGGAGGACGTCCTGCTGATGGAGGTTGCGAGCAAGAAGAAGTGGAGGAGGTGCTCCAGCTGCAGGTTCTACGTGGAGAAGAAAGATGGGTGCAACCATGTAACATGCAGGTTTATACATAGCCTTTCCTTTTTGTACATATCATTTCGGTCCACGGGTAGGTCCGACAAGACTTTGGACTTGTAGAGCAACCCTCCAGGTCCAACGCGACCTACAAGAGGTCTGAGTTGCTGGCAGGGCTAGCCCCAGGGTAAATTTGACAAGCCTTGGGGTTTGGGTAACCGCCTATCTGCTAGGGCAACCCTCAAGGCTCAGCATGAAACCCCCTCTCCCCACCCCCCACCCCCACCCCCACCCAAACAAAGATAAAGGGACAACCCAACCCAATCCCATCCCCCCAGGCCGACCCCGACTAGGTTACACTGACAAGTGCAAGACACAACATGATAGGGACACGACACAACACGATACGGACATTCCATGTAGAATAAGAAATTAGGAACTACAGAAAGAAAGAAAAAAGATAATTAAGGAAACAAGTTCTAAATATACAATGTAATAAAAGAAAATAACAAGCATACAAATGGTAGCTCCGTAGATCGCTAACTTGATGCAGCTATAAACTATCAAAGTTGTGGACCTGAGGCATAAATTCATAGCTACTGGTGTCAAACATGACTTATTCAGTGCAAATTACATCAGTTATTCCTCACGAAAAGTAAATTTTGTAGAACAATCAATATTCTTTTGTTTCTAACTCTTCTGCTGTCTATGTATGCTTGACTTGTTTGTAGGTGTGGGTTTGAGTTCTGCTATGGATGTGGAGTGCAATGGAGTGGTGCTCATGCTTGTGGAAACTGAATTGATGAAATGAAAGTAGGGTTGACTGACGATGCATTGTTTCTTCTCTATTTTGTTTGTGTCATTATAGACATTGAAACTATTTCCTCTGGTGATATTTTCTTGGAACATCTTAAGTTGCTATGTAATGCTTTATGAACAATATCCCCACCAATTTGAGAAAATCCTCTCCTAATTGTGCTTATAGTATTTATTTTACCAAGTCTTCACATGTCACCTTCATAATTTTTTTGACATAATATTTGTATTAGAGATCAAAATTTCTTAAATTAAAACTTGTCATTCCTACATGGTAACAATTTTTTCCAAACTCACGATAGGATTGGCGAAACCCATGAGTTTATACGAGTTAATGTATGATGTAATAATGTGTATGAGGATACCTTGAGGAGCCCACGGGTTTGTATGAGTTGTAATTTGTTGTGTATGAATAAAATTAGCTTTTTTTCATTATTTTTTCTTTTTTCAATACTTTTTTAATGTGTAAATTAGCTTTTTTCATTATTTTTTCTTTTTTCAATACTTTTTTAATGTGTGTGTATTAATTTTTTCCAATCGTAGTTTTTAATACTCCTAGAATCTCTTTTGATACTTTCTTAAAATATTATATTGTGCCACATTATAATATCAGAATTCGTTATCCCATATTCCTTCATTTGTCATCTTATTCTCAAAATTTAATTAAGCGCTCTTTTAAAATTCCATAGCTACTTACTTAAATGCTCTACAAATTAATCTAAATAAATAAATCCTACTTTACTGAGGGTTGTGCGTCTGTGCATCAATTGCTGCACGTACATTTTTGAGACGAGACTAGTAAATATACAGTAGTCGCATGCACAGGAGAAGGCTGTTTCTTATTCATTAGCAACAAAGAGTTTCTTGAATAAAGAGAAAAATAGGACTATTGCGTTCTCCAGTCAAGACTCAAGACTTTGACAGACTTAATTAGAAGTTTGTATATTCAAGATTACATGCATGACAACTTGTTTCCAGAAAATGTGCATAATATCTGGTTATCTTCCCTGTGAGTTTCTTTAAACCTATGTTACATAGGTACAAGCGTAGTTACATATGTTGCATGAATATGAACAAAATACGCATTCAAAAACAATATTATCTTATCGGTACCACATTGATTTCAAAAAAAATATATATATATTATCTTATCGGTACCACATTGATTTAAAAGCAGTTATTCTTAGATTTCTC
Organism: Iris pallida; assembly: GCA_029216955.1. NCBI lineage: Eukaryota > Viridiplantae > Streptophyta > Magnoliopsida > Asparagales > Iridaceae > Iris > Iris pallida. Next base: position 7,245 of record JANAVB010043590.1, on the reverse strand, counting down.
TTGCATCTCATCAATTCTTTGAATTCTTTGAAAGATGGATGTAGATGAATGTATCTATAGGAATCAGTTCGACTACATAAACTCAAAAAAAATAAAAAAAATAATAATAACTTGCAATACAAATGTGACACATGAATTTTACTAACATTAAAAGTATATATATTTTACTCTTTAGTTCTTGGGGAAAAAAATCAAGAGATGTATGTATATTTAAGAGTTGTTAATGGCCAGAAATTTTTTAAAATTAAGAACTCATGAGTTCCTCTAGGATTTTTTTTAGGTTTTTTCTATGGGCACTACCAAAATTGCTAGGGGCTAGCCCAAAATTTTTCAAGTTTATTACAAGTTTGCCATCCAAATTTTTTGCTAGGGGCTAGCCCAAGCACAACTATAAATACCAATTTTCATTTTCTCTCTCCTTCTTCTCTTTTCTTTTCTCCCTCAACTATTTTCTTCCCTCCTTCTCTTCTCTTAGGTCATAGAATTAAAACCCTAAATTTTTTCTTTTCTCCCTACATTGTTGGCAAATTGTTCTCTCCCTCAACTCTAGGTCATTGACTTCTCCAAATTTTTGGTAAGTCATCGAACTATAGTATGTTTCATGTTTTAAAGAAGAATTTCACATATTAAAGTTGAATTATGTGTTAAATATAGAAAAATATTGAACATGGATCAACCGGGATCATCAAACGTTCCCGCCACGTCCGAAGAACACGTTCCCGCCACGTCCGAAGACAACTTTGATGCATCGGAAGCTCTCTTGGTAACTACATTTGAACTTGAGCTCGGACCTAAACTTGTGCTGTGACACAGAGGACTGCCAACACTCAGGCAGTCCCGATCATAGAATAGGACTGCCAGAGTGGAGGCAGTCCTTCACAGAAGAAGGACTGCCAGGACCCTGGCAGTCCTACAAATAGGTAGGACTGTCAGGGTCCTGGCAGTCCTTCTTCTGTGAAGGACTGCCTCCACTCTGGCAGTCCTATTCTATGATAAGAATACAGAGTTCTATTGCAGTCCTTCACAGAAGACGGTCTTGCTATTAACACAATTTGCTATTTATGGACACCAATCTTATGCATGGGCCTAATCTATGAAACCTATTTACTTTAGAATTTTGTCTAATTGTACTAACCAAAGAACATTTATTGTAGGACTTGCGATCTTCCGATTTGGCGGGTACCGGCTCCAATTGCAGTCAATGTAGCCCATTTATTTTGGACCATCTATGTTTTGAATCAAGCGAGGGTGCGGTACATTGGTGTCGAGAAGTCGGACGGAAAAACAACATTGTTCTAGTGATATCCAGATCGGCCCGAAATCGACCGGGACGACAAACTGTGGTGGTGGGCTGTGAAAGAGGTGGTGTGTTCAGGATGCACAAGAAAAACACAGTAGAAGTTAGCCAAAGTAAAGTTCCAAGAAGAAATGTTGGAACGAGGAAATGTGGTTGTCCATTCACGATACATATCAGAAACTTAGAAGAGGGAAAATGGACAGTAGAAGTGAAGAATGGAACCCACAACCATGAGTTTGCCGAGACACTATTGGGTCATCCGTATGTCGGACGGTTGAACAATACGGAGAAGAAGATAGTCGAAGACTTGACCACCTCCGGAGTTGCACCGAGACAAATATATTCCGTCATACGACATGAAGATGAGAAGAACATGTCTACAATGAAGACAATATACAACGCCATAGCTTCCTCAAACGCTGTCCGGACGAAATCAAGAATGGCGATGCAAGAAGTGCTCAATTTGCTTGCCGATAATCATTATGTTGAGTTCCATAGAAGACACCCCCAGAGTGATGAAGTATTATCACTCTTTTGGGCTCATCCTGATTGCACAAATTTGGCCAGGTCCTTTGCCGACGTGTTAGTCCTTGATTGCACGTACAAGACAAATAAGTTCAAGATGCCTCTCTTTCATGTTGTCGGTTCACCTCTACTTGGAAAACATTTCCAGTGGCATTTTGCTTCATGAAGAGTGAGAAGCTTGAAGACTACACATGGACGTTGGAAAAACTGAAAACACTTTACACTGGTCATACACAGCCGTCAGTATTTGTTACCGACAGAGAGTACGCCCTTATTAATGCTATTCGTATTATTTTTCCTCAAGCGGATACATTGCTATGCACTTGGCATGTCAATCATAATATTCAAGCCCAATGTAAGTTAAGTTTTGGAAGCAGGAGGGTAAAATCGACATGCAGATTTTTGACGAATTCTACAATGATTGGAATTGTGTGTGGCGAGCATCTACGATTGCCAGTTACGACGCTGCATGGTACTTGTTCAAGCAAAAGTGGGAGGCGAGGGAGCCGGCATGCATTTCTTACATCAAAGATACATGGCTTGAACCGCACAAAGAACAATTCGTCTTAGCATGGTCGAATGTGGTGAAATATTACGGCACGACAACTACCAACCGTGTCGAAGGAGCACACTCATTATTGAAGAGGCACCTAAAATCATCTCTCGGCAACTTTGCCTCTGTTTGGCAAGCTATACATTTATCAGTAGACCGGACGGTGAATGAAATTAAGGCATCATTTGAGATGAGTTTGAATATAGTCAAGCATGAGCATAGAAAGGAAATACTCTTAAATGCTTTAATGCGCGTGGTATCTCACAAGGCGTTGGCCTTAATAGCTGATGAGATTGAAAGATCAAAGTTTGTCGGACTTGATCCCGAGGTTTGCGGGTGTGTACATCGACATACATTGGGCCTCCCTTGTGCACATCAGATTAATGAATATCGCCGTGAATCCATTCCTATTCCAGTTGAAGCAGTCAATCAACGTTGGAGGCAGTTGTCTATGATGCCTGTGGTGAAGACGGACGATGATTTCTTCTCTTTGCCACAACTGAAACTTCTCCACGCAAGGTGGTTAGCATCAGTAGTAGCGGAGCGGCAGTCCATTGAGCTTAAAATGCAAGAACTTGCATGTCCGGTCACTACTACAATGCATGAGCCGACCGTTGTTTCCAATCCTAAAGGCAGGCCTCACACAAGATTGACTAGTTCACAGAAAAGAAGGCTGGAGTCAACTAGGAGAGATCCATCGCACTTTGAGCATGTTGAACGAAGCTTACAGTAACCTTCGCCTGCACGGAAGGGCAAGCTTGTCGTTCGCCGAAAAATGGAGAAAATGGATACAGTTGCAAGCCAAACAATGAGTTTGTATATTGACAAATTTCAACCTGCGCTTCGAAGTTACATTTGGTCTATTGTCGATGTCCCCGGTGATGGCCATTGCGGATTTCATGTCCTTGCAATGCATCTTGGTTATGATGACAAAGACGGATGGAGACAGGTGAGGCAGGAGATGTACGAGGAGTTAGAGACTCGTCTTCCATTCTACTCCCGCATCCTAAGCGAAGAAACGGTTGCAAGTTTTTGTTAATTATCCCTTGTACCGACAGTGTTACCAGGACAGACCACTACATGTCAGTCCCGTCTGCCGGCTATCTATTTGCTAATAGGTACATGATACCTGCTGTAATTATCTCGCCGGATATTAACAATACATTCTTTCCGATGTGCGCTCCTCCGACGGACCACGAAGTGTCTAACCTATGTACTATAGGTCTGATCGGGGATCACTTCGTTGTACTAAAGATGATCGCTCATTCTCCGATTCCTCCACCTTCAACAGTTTGGTACAAAAGAGCACCGGTCGAAGCCATCGCTTGGACCACACCTTTCGTTGAGCAGATCAACCATTGTAAGAGGTTGTTGAAGATTGAGGAGCCAAGAGACTTACCTGCTGACCACTACGACGTCGAAATCGACTAAGTATAGATATATTTACAGTCTAACATTTTGTATATGGAGGACCACTTTTGTATACAGTGAAATATGAAGTCCAGTAATATATATATATAGAAAATTTGAGTTATATGTGTTTGATTTTGCGTACCTGTGTACTATATGTGCCTGCCTGTGTACTATATGTGTCTGCCTGTGTTATATGTGTTTATCTGTGTCTACTTGTGTTATATGTACCTACTTGTGTCTTATCTGTGTTATGTGAGTGTCCACTGTCACATCATTTTAGTTTGAAAAACTGTTACAGAGGATCAGTATCAGGACTGCCCCACCCATGGCAGTCCTACTTCAGTTTAGGACTGCCATGGGTTGGGCAGTCCTAACTTTGAGTCTCTGTGATGAATGTCTGTGTGAATAAAATTCACACAGAGACTCAAAGTTAGGACTGCCAGGGTCCTGGCAGTCCCACACTGAAGTAGGACTACCAGGACCCTGGCAGTCCTGTCTAAAACTTGCTGTAACAGCAAGTTTAGGATAGGACTGCCAGGGTCCTGGCAGTCCTACTTCAGTTTAGGACTGCCATAGGTTGGGCAGTCCTAACTTTGAGTCTCTGTGATGAATATCTGTGTGAAAAAAATTCACACAGAGGCTCAAAGTTAGGACTGCCAGGGTCCTGGCAGTCCTACACTGAAGTAGGACTGCCAGGACCCTGGCAGTCCTGTCTAAAACTTGCTGTAACAACAAGTTTAGGATAGGACTGCCAGGGTCCTGGCAGTCCTACTTCAGTTTAGGACTGCCATAGGTTGGGCAGTCCTAACTTTGAGTCTCTATGATGAATGTCTGTGTGAATAAAATTCACACAGAGGCTCAAAGTTAGGACTGCCACAACCATGGCAGTCCTACACTGAAGTAGGACTGCCAGGACCCTGGCAGTCCTGTCTAAAACTTGCTGTAACAGCAAGTTTAGGATAGGACTGCCAGGGTCCTGGCAGTCCTACTTCAGTTTAGGACTGCCATGGGTTGGGCAGTCCTGATACTGAGACTCTGTGTGATGATTTCTTTGTGGGACTCAACATACAGAGACTCAAAGATTCATCACAAATTGCCACAAAGTTAAGATTCAGCACAAAAGTTGAAATTGCCACAGAGTTCAAATTGCCACAGAGTTTAAGATTGCCACAAAGTTCAAATTGCCACAGAGTTCAAATTCATGACAAAAGTTGAAATTGCCACATAGTTCAAATATCCACAATAACTCATCAAGTGTACGTTACTAATCCACAACCAACTAAAGTTTGAAACATGAAAAAAATCAAAATCCATCTACATATCATGCTGGGCCTTGGAACGAGACTCCCTATTGTTCATGAAGGGGAAGTCGACCACGTCGTCGATGCGCTGAAGCTCGTTGGCGACGGCGACACAGTCATCACTTTGGCAACCTCTCCGGAGTGTCTGCGCCAACTCCTTCACCCTTTGAGACTGAAAATGAAAGTATAAATGAATTAAGTCTACAAACGTAAAAATCTCAGTCTTATTACAAATACGGAACTCACCATTCTCACCAACCCAGCATACAAGACATTCTTGGAAGGAAGAGCTCCAACTGCTCCGACGGCCACGGGACCCGGGTTGGTAGGGTTCGACAACTTAGGATGTCCGACCCCCAGGAAGTACTGCATGTAGTCTTCGCTGCAGTCGGCCATCTCGGTGACCGGTCGTCTATCAGATTCCCGAAGTACATGTCGTTGCCACTCCAAGTAACAGTCGGTCACCCAGTCGAATTCCGCCGGTTTGTAACTTAACGGTTGGGTTCCGCGCGGAGGCTCCAACAGCCGTAATGTGTGCTTCGGCACAGTTTGCACGAAGCCGAACTGACGAAGGACTCTTTCGGGCATATACGGCTCCGTGATTTCATAGCATGTGATCATGCCATGAAATAAAGAAACCAGTTGGATCTCACGATTCAACTCACGTAGATCCCGGTATGGATTCCAAAAATCTGTAGGAATGAAGTTAATAACAATACAAAATTAACATGAAAAAGTTAGTCAAATAATAGTACCTCTTCTGGCACCAAACTGTCTAATACTTCACGAATGGAACCCAGTGTTTGCCAACTTTTTGTTTCCAGCTGGGTTGCCCTCCATCGACACACTCGGGGAAGGTGTTCAAGATACGCTGGGTTTTCGTCAGCCCGTCTAAGCATTGGAAAGTGCTCGTATATCCATGCCTATTCAAACAACAAATAGTAAAAATTAAAACAACAAATGTAAGTATACAAGATTAAATTGTTAGAAGTTTTCTTACATGTAGCAGAGTCTGACAGCCGACCATAGTCTTAGTCCCGACACGGGATGCTATGCCGAGCTCGCGGTAAAGGTTGGCCAGGATACCGCTTCCCCAGGATATCTCGATGAAGTCATCTACTTCAGATAAGTTTAGCATGTACCGAGCATGTATCGACGTACCGGACTTGTCCGGAATGCCGACCGTTCCCAGGATGAACAACATATACGCACGAGCCACCGCGTCGACCGTCTCATCGTCGTCGTCATCAACCTCCATATCCATGAACTGGTCCACCAGAAATGATAGAGGAATTCCGTACGACTTCTTGAAGCCTGGTAGAGTTGTAAAACTCGTAGCCGTAACTCCAAGGTGATCTGAGACGAACTTGACGATCTTCTCGTACCATTTCACAGATTTCTCATTCGTGTAATGTTCTTTGGTCATTACACGCCCGGTCACTGGCAGCTCTAATATATGGTACACGTCGTCGAGTGTAATGGTCATCTCCCCGCAGGGGAGATGAAATGTGTTCGTCTCCGGGTGCCATCTCTCCACGAAGGCGGATATTAGGGCACTATCCATTGTTCGGTAGGTGTTTTGCGCCAAATTGTGCAAGCCGCTCGGTATGATTTTGCTCCGGACGGCCTCGGATAAGCTTGTAAACTGCCACGACACGATTTTCTTGCCGTGACTCACAGCCCTAAGGATACGATATGTCCTCTGTATACAACAAAACACATATCAATTATGAAATACATATTTGAAAAGTATACTACCGTTTACAAACGTCATGTACATACCGGGTTCTTCCATATTTCGTACGCAATGTGGTTCTCAAAAGAAACTAACATCGAGCAACCGGGCGGACGGACAGGCGGCTCAAAAGGACCGACCTCGTCAGAAGGACCGACCTCCTCAGAAGGACCGACCTCCTCAAATGGCGCAGAACCCTCTTGACGTGATAGGAGTTGGGCAATTGGCAGGTCGTCGTCGTCGTCGTCGGAAGGAGGCGTAGGAGTAGGAGCTCGTTGCTTCGACCGAGCTTGACGTGCCGGTGGCGATGTCCGAGACCGAGCTTCGGGCGCCGGTTCGGTAATTGTTATCGGAGGCTCGCGAGGACGCTCCGCACGTTCCTTCCGCTTTGACGCGGTGGGACGTATTCTTTTGTTCGGTG
>JANAVB010043589.1:12500-72252 GCA_029216955.1 Iris pallida | reverse complement strand
AGAAGTGTGCAGAGCTATTAGCTTAGCACATGAGCTGCACGCGCTCTTTAGCGTGCGTACGCAGACTTGAGTACGCTTCCCGTTGGAAGCGTGTTTCCTGTAGCGTGCGTGACTTTCACGTATGTTGCTTCCTTGAGCGTGCGTGACTTTTACGTATGCTGCTTCCTTGAGCGTGCGTGACTTTCACGTATGCTGCTTCCTTGAGCGTGCGTAACTTTCACGCAGTTGCTCCCTGTAGCGTGCGTGACTTTCACGTATGCTGCTTCCTTGAGCGTGCGTGACTTTCACGTATGCTGCTTCCTTGAGCGTGCGTGACTTTCACGTATGCTGCTTCCTTGAGCGTGCGTGACTTTCATGTATGCTGCTTCCTTGAGCGTGCATGACTTTCACGCAGCTGCTCCCTGTAGCGTGCGTGACTTTTACGTACACTGCTCCCTGTAGCATGCGTGACTTTCACGTACACTGCTCCTGTAGCGTGCGTGACTTTCACCTATGCTACTCTCTCAGCGTGCGTGACTTTTCGTACGCTGCTTCCCTGACCCCCAGGCTCTTGGAGTTTGGTCTTATTTCTTTAAGCTTGGCTTTTCTATAGTTCTGTATATTGATATTTTATTAGATATTTTATGCCCATTTTATATCCTTACGCTTTTTGTCATGAACTTGATTTTACTTAATATGTTTGGAATGACTATTGTACATGGCATGGTATGACAAGGAACTAGCATAACACGACAGTGACCCGTAGTGGTGCACTCCTGACATGACCAACCTGACATGATAGTGGCCCGTGGTGGCGCACTCCTGACAAGTACCCTGACATGATTTATCTTGATAACTTAACTTGACTTACCTTGACACCGTGGGTAGTTCTTTCTTGCTTGCTTGTTAAATCCACTTGTCCTGTCTTGCATCATGTCTAGGATGGGACTCCTGAGTACCACCAGTCAGGAGCACCTACTAAAATGAATTAAGGTTAATAACTAGAATAACTCAGTAGTCATGAAGAGATGACACAGCTACAGGCAATCCCGTTACCTGGGCGCTCTTGGGATCTGTAGCCTGCCATCGAGTAGGGCACATTTCCAGCACACCGTCGCGTGTTGCACCCTCTAAGTCACCTAAGGGTACAATTGTCTTCTGGGCGATGTACCCACCTGAATTCAACCCTAATCTTTCGTCCTGGGTAGCCTGGATGGTCTGCAGGGCTTGTGGCTGTGGAACAATCTCACTGTCTTGTTAGTAATTAGGCCTGTGATAACCCTATTAGTTAAAGTAGTAAGCCGTAGAATCTGCTTGGCCGTGATTGATTGAATGAGGTATAACCAGTCTAGTCATGTCTTGATCCCATACAAGATTGTTTTCTGTCTTGATTTCTTGCATTATTATCTTGTCGATAAATGGTGGGAAACCAAGTTCTGTTCAGACGAAGGGTTACAACCCCGGTCCTTGTTTGGTTTACGGGTTGTAACCTGGCTATCGGAATAGTTCCATGGTTATCTCGTCGTATATCACCCTGCCATTTTTTCATTAGTTTTAATTTTAAACATTAGATCTTCTTGTGTTAATGCTGGCTTTTGTTCTTATTTCGTGGCCCCCTTGTGGCACTTGCTCTTTCTGGGGTTGACCCAGCTGGTTTTGTGTGGCCAGATTTCGGAGCAGCTTCGAGGATCTACCAAGCTTCCAGCCCGATGGTGGCGACTAGAAGGAACCCGGGCTACGACTGGGTTTTCTATTTTGCTTCGCTCACTCTATTGTAAAACTATTCTTTTGAGGCGTTTAGCCGACGAGCACCTGTTAGCTCGATGCACTTTACTTACTGTCTACCTACGGCTGTAAATATGATTAACAAATCCTAGGGTTGATCATATATGACTTAACTCTTGCTAGTCCTAGCATTTTGTACGACTAGCTTCATGATCAGCTGATATGTAATATTTGGGACAATAAGCTTGACCATAAGAGACCGTTGGCTTGTAGTAAACCCTCATATTTCTAGACAGCCGTGACCGTATGTCGAGGTGGTTTCCATTTCAATATACGTAGCTGGCTGTGTCTGCCCCTGCTCTCCAGTATTCTGGTTCTGGGGCATGACACAGGTAAATACATTGAGCGCAAATACCACTAATACGAGATTTCGTAAAGAAAGAAAAAGTTGATGTGATCAAGATAGCATAAGCCGACAAGCTAGATGATCCCTTTACAAAGAGCTTACCAGCTAAGACTTTTGATAGTCATGTTGAGGGAATGGGAGTCAGATGTGTAGCATGGCTTTAAGTATAAGTGGAAGATTTGTAACAGTATACTGAAAAGCAATGCTTCGAGTAAAAGTGGGAGATTGTTAGGGTTATATACTAAAAGTATCACTTTAGTAGTAACCTTATTTCCTTAAATTTTGAATAAGAATCATATGGGCAAATGTTTGCATATTGTATTTGTTGCAAGTGTTAATACAAATGTCTGATATTCTATATTGTAGATAATATGGGTGTGGTGTCACACAGAAGATCATATTATCAGTTCCCTATGGAATATATAAATAGTTCATAACCTAGATGGACTTAGACAATCGATTGGAAAGGTTGTAGTGTAATCTGGTATTAGTCTATCTTGACTATAGGTTTACACTAGTACACTTTGTGTATATTAAACATGACCACTTGAGGTTGTTCTCTCTGTACTGACTACATAATAGAACAAACACCTCTGTTATTATGGATGCTTGTTCTCTTAATCCAGATATAGTAACAGACATGTATATACAGTGTGCATTACTTTGACTCATGAAAGAGTGAGATTTATTATGGGTCAACAACCTCTATGAATTGGGTAATAACATTATATGTATGATTTATTGTTGATTATAAATGGAATCCATGTCCCAATACATCGGGTTGATGATGTCCCCTTAAGGAGCTCATAAGGATTGTCATATAAACCCTGCAGGTGGATAATATCTGACATGACAAATAAAGTTGAGCGGTAATACTTAATGATAAAAGATGTCGAATCAATATAGTTGTCAATAACATAATTTGATTGACGGACATTCGATATCTTAACATGGGAAGCCAAACGAGCATATAATAAAAGGAACCTACAAACATAATTTAGGATTATGGAGGTAGTACAATAATAGCTCATTAGTGGACCGAACTATTGTTAATGGGCCTGGATTGTGTGTTCCGGCTAAATACGAGATATTCAGATCCGTTAGGAGGCCTAACCCTAATTTTTTTCATGGTCCCTATCGTAGCCTATATATCCTCTATTCTCTGGCCGCCAAATTATGGATCAGAAATCTGAAGCTTTCTCTAAATTTGTGGTTCACGTAAGGAGAGAAAGAGAGGGCTACCAAGAAGAAGAAAAGGTTAGGAGATTGTCGCCCACACGACGTCCAACTCGAGGAAGGAATACGTGCAGAAGATCTTGGAGTCATCCGTTCGAGATTGCCTGGTACTACTTTTTTTCTTCTCGCCACAGGTATAATTCATGAACCCTAGTTTCCGCCTATGAAGGGTTAGAACATGTATTAAATCTGTTTAACTTTCTAACGATCAATACGCACACCAAAGTAAGGGTACTGGGAACCCCTAGTTCCATCACCTCTTCCCTGTTCAATGCAACCGAGTTCAAGAAAATAAACCCGCCTGAGTCAAATGGCTGAGCGAAACCGACGAGATCATGGAATGGCTGGTAAAAATTGAGGGCCTGTTCAATCTTCTCAACATTAAAGGATCCAAGAGAGTGGGGTGCACGGTTTTGCAGCTACACTTAAGGGCCTACGATTGGTGGGAGGCGAAGAAACATGAACTCCATGAAGCCGACCCTGGCACCAGGATCTCATGGGAGACGTTCAAGCAGGCCGTCCTTGAGAAATACATTCCTTGTTCCATTCGTCGGCCGAAAGAGGACAAATTCATGTCTTAAAACAAGGAAATATGTCAATCGATGATTACGATACAAAGTTCGCAAAACATACGAAGTTTACTGGGGCCTTTCTGCCAAACAAGGAAGCGTAGTGCGAGCACTTTCAATAGGGCCTGAATGACGATCTTCGTCGGAACGTTATGAACCAAAAAGATCAGACCTACAGAGAGTCCTACAATGCGGCACTTGATAGCGAGCGGATCTTCGGACAAGCATCGCAAAGGACAGCGTCAGCCGTCCGTAACAACTTCAATAAGCATCCCTACGATGTTGGAGGATCGGGAGTGCCAAAGCTCCAACATGCAATTGAGAATTCGAGGGCGTGCTGCGACAAATGTGGACTAAACAGACATCGTGCATTCGACTGTCGTATACATGGATGCTTCACATGTGGCCAGGTGGGCCACAAAGCGGCAGATTGTCGGATAGGGAGGGCTAACCAGCATCCTCTAAAGAACGTCTAAAATTAGAACAGGGCGCCTCCCGCCCATGGCACAAATGCAGTGCTAGTGAACCACAAAATCGTCGGGGGCGCAAGGCCGAGTCTATGCACTGACTCGGGATGAAGTTCACATCCGATACTATTGTAACAGGTATATTACTATATAAAAATATGCCTGATAGAGTATTGTTCTATTCGTGTGCTACACATAGTTTCATATCTGCCGACATTGTAGAAGAAAATAAATTACCCATGCAATTACTAGATAAGAATCTTAGTGTTAGCACTCCATCGGAAGTATATATTCCTGCCACCCAAATTCGTAGGGATGCTTACATCTACATCGGTGTGAGGAATCTATCCGTAGAAGCTATCGTCCTCGAAGGAGTACGATATAATCCTCGGCATGGATTGGTTGGGTGGGTGCCACGCAACCATCGAATGCACGGAGAAGAGATTTGTGTTTCGTCTTCCGAGCATAACCGAGTTTGCCTATTCGTTCGAAGCAGCATCGAAGGCGACAAGGGTGATATCGACGATTTCGGCAAGGCGCATATTGCATTCTAGTTGCACTGATACCTAGCATCAGTTCAAGACACGAGAAAGGAGATTGCAGTCTCGGTGCAGACTGAAGTCGTAGTAGAATTTCCTGACTTGTTCCCAAACGAGTTGCCAGGGATGCCATCGAATCGAGAGATAGAATTCAGCATTGACATCTTTTCGGACACTCGATCGATATCTAAAGCACCCTATCGAATGGCGACGGCGGAGCTGAAGGAACTGAAAGAACAACTACAAAAGTTGCTAGATTGCTGATATATTTGCCCTAGCGTCTCCCCGTGCGGTGCTCCAGTGTTGTTCGTAAAGAAGAAGGATGGATCGATGCGGCTATGCATCGACTATCGAGAACTTAACAAAGCCATGGTATGAAACAAGTACCTGCTGCCGAGGATCGATGACTTGTTTGACCAACTATAAAGGGGCACGATATTTTCCAAGATTGATCTTCGCTCAGGCTAGCATCAATTGAAGATCAAGCCTGAAGACATGCTGAAGTCTGCTTTTTGAACTCGATACGGCCACTACGAGTTCCTAATCATACCATTCAGTTTGATGAACGCCCCCGCCGCCTTTATGGATCTAATGAACCAAGTCTTTCAACCGTTCATAGACAAATTTGTCGTCGTATTCATTGACGACATTCATATATTCAAAAAGCAAGGACGAGCTTGTGGAGAATTTAAAGACGGTGCTACAGACTCTACGTAAACATCAATTGTACGCTAAATTAAGTAAATACAAATTCTGGATGAGCAGGTTATTTCAGTTGAAGGCGTCACGGTGATCCAAAGAAAATTAAAGTGATAGTTGAGTGGAAATAACCCGGATCGACACGACATCCGTAGTTTTCTCGGCTTGGCAGGCTACTACCTAAGATTTGTGAAAGACTTTGCCAAGATTGCGTCGCATTTGATTCGTCTCACCCAGAAGGGAGTCACATTCGAGTGGAACGACGACTGTGAATCTAGCTTTCAGGAGTTAAAGAAATAGCTCGTCTCATCCCCAATCCTTGTACTTTTGGACGGGACATAAGGGTTTCAGATATTCAGCAATACATCAAGAACTAGCTTAGGGTGCATGCTCGTGCAAAGGGGTAAGCTAATTTTGTTTGCTTCGAGGCAGTTAAAGCAGCACGAAAGGAATTTTCTTATGCATGATTTAGAATTGGCAGCGATTGTGTTCACGTTGAAGCTATGGCAGCATTATCTTTATGGCATAGCTTGCAGTATTTTTACGGACCACAAGAGTCTCAAATATATTTTTACTCAATAGGACTTGAACCTATGACACGGCGTTGGCTCGAACTCTTTAAAGATTATGACCTGAATATTAAGTATATACCGGGTAAGGAAAATGTTATTACGGATGCTCTGAACAGAATATTCGTAGGGTGGCTGGCTATCAACCATGACATACAACGAGACTTGGCAGAAATGGGCATCGAACTCCGAATTCGATATAGAAGAGCGCAGTTGCCTCAGTTGCTCCTGAAGTCGAGCTTGCACGATAAGACAAAGACCGCACAGGAGGGCGACCCATTCCTGAGGAAGATGCACGAGCTGATTTCAATAGGAAAGGCGATCGATTTTTCGACGGATGAGGGCAGAATAATGCAGATGAAGGGAACAATATGTGTGTCGAACCATGCCAAACTTAGAAAAGAAATTCTGATGGAGGCACACTATGCATACTCATTGCATCCTGGGAGCACCAAGATGTACAAGGACTTGCGCACGACTTTTGGTAGCATAGCATGAAGAAAGACGTGGCAACTTTTCTGTCACGGTGCATGGCCTGTCAACAGGTGAACGCCAAGCACCAAAGACCGTGCGGGGAGCTATTGAACCTCGATATTTTGGTATGGAAGTGGAACGACATCTCCAAGGATTTTATCGTAGGCTTTCTGAAGACGCCGCGAGAAAATGACATGATTTGGGTTATTGTTGATCGTTGACCAAATCCGCCCATTTCATCTCTATAAAAGTATCCTGGAGCGTTGATCGTTTGGCTCAGATTTATATCAATGAGATTGTCCGACTCACGGGACACCTACCACGATCATTTCGTTATTGAGTCAGACATGGTCAGTTACATAGATGGCTGATCTGTCTCAGCAACGAGTTTGGTATACAAAAACCTTTGGGCATCAATGGAATCGATTTGGATGAATGAGATTAGAAACGTTCCAACTAATGGATCAACTTCTGTTGGAATAAGTCCTAGATGCAGCGGAATGTGTCTTGGCAAATGAGCACTAATGAGAGTGACGGGACCGGTCTGCTATTGGTTTTCTTAGTTTTCTTGGTTTTTTGGATATTTTGCTGCTTGGTTTTGATGAGTGTGCTTTTACGTCGATTTCTGAATGTGCCTTGGAAAAAATTCAAAGGAAAAGGATTGAAGGAGGAATTCTAATACGATGCTCGTGTCATTTTAGGAGTTCGTGTAACTGATGGTTGATTGTTGTAAAGTGTTCTTCTTCTCTCAGTGCATTTATTTTAGGTGGGTGGTTCGTTCCCTTCTTTTCCACTCCTTTCCAACAACAAATTCCAAGTTAAACGTTCAAATCGATGATGCTGGTTGAATATATATATTCTGCCATTAAGATAAAGAACATGGGATAACTATAACACAACTAGGATAAATAGGCCTATTGACATTAACTTAACGCCTCGAATCGAGGCGAGCAGTTTGGTTCAAAACTGGAAAACTGTTGAAAGGAAGGACATTGAAACATCGATTTTTGGCACGATGCCTCGGAGTATTTAGTACATGCGAGTCACCAAATTTAACATACGGCTTTGAGGGAAATTGATGAATTGTTGCACGAGATATGGATTTTTACTGCTAAACTCTATTTGTGTCATGCATTATGTTGTCTAGCTTAAACTGTTCACACAATTGCATGATCATGGACAACTTGTATATAAGGTATTGTTTTCCTCAATGTGGTATCCGGGCGCCCCGAGACCGAATCGACCTAGGGGAAATTTGAGATTCGTGCATTGCACGAGGCATTACGAGACCCCCAGTTAGGCTCGTTACCTGGACTGTAAGGCATATCGCAATGCCATTAAGGATTGTCCTTCGTTGTGTCGTAACACCAATGACCACATATAAGATAGATAGCATGCTCACCTACTGTCTTGTGTAGGTGGTAAGTATTATATCTGTTTTATGCAAGGAGGAGCACGGTCGTGGTAAGATTTATTGAGAATGGTTATGTGTTTACTACTTTAACTATGCTTTCGATATGAACTAAAATTCATTTAGTTCTAAATAGAAAGATCACTTCGAATGCTTGAAATCCTTATTAAGCAGTGTCGGTTTAGACGAGTGGGTTCGTTCCGCTCACTAAAAATTGTGCTAACCCCCACTCCCCATGTGACGAGCGAACTGCAGGAGCACGAGACTAAGTTGAGCTGAAGAACAGGAGGTGGCTCGAATTGCTTTCCTATTTTGAAGCCCAATTCAGATCGAAGGCTTTTGTTTAAATGTATAAAGGGGCATGAATGTATGGAATGACAAGGATTATTTCATGGCAGCTTGTCGAGAGCTTTCTTTTTAGTTTCAAAGAATGTAGCGGCAACGACATATGTATTGTAAAAATGACCTTGCATATACATTGCAAGTTAATTAATGAAAAGCCTAAATTTCTTCCTATTCTGCTTCTTCAACTCTCTGTACTGTTTAATTTCAACTTATTATCAACAAAAGAATTATCAAATTCACATACTTGCCTTGTACAAGTCCAAATTAGACTTGTACGACATCATGCCCTAGCGAGGACGATCGATTCGTCTTGAGTCAAAGTGAGGACGAACGATTCGGCGAATTGGGGTGTGACACATTCCCTGAGCCAAAATGTTTTCTGATACTAAAGTAATAAAACAAGGCTTAACATCTGATGAATTATTACAAATCCAGTTATATTCTTTCTGATTGATGTTTAGAGAAGAACGATTAGAATATCAATCCATTTCTTTTCAGTGAACTGTCAGGAAGTGATATAACGGATTCGAGTAAAAGAATATCAACTGTTGTTATATCATTCAGAAGCGAGGCACCTGCATTCAGTTTCTGAGCCTTTACCTTGACTGATCTCAAGGCTGCTGCTAAAAACTTTCGCTCTGAATCATTTCTTGGGGAAGGAGGATTTGGATGTGTTTTCAAAGGGTGGGTGATGAGAAAACATCTGCTCCCACCAAACCAGGATTTGAAATATATGTTGCAATCAATTAAATGGATAACATTTTCTAACAAACCTAAACAATTCCTAACCATAGTCAAACTGAAACAAGTTGACATAAATTAATAATATAAACTGTGTACAAATCCAACCTAATTCTAAAATAGGGGATTTGCGGAATGATAATCTTTTAACTTATATTAAAAAAATATAGTGGGCATTAATACAAACGGTTGGAGTGCATACTTGAGGATATTGTCTTTGTTGCAAACGGGAATGGTGTCAGTGATGGTGACGGAGGCCGTGGACATCGAAACGACGCTCTAGAGCTACTGGAGTGCCGATTATAGCCTCTATCACCTCTCTCTCATGTCCAGGTGATCAGCAACATGTCTTTGACTCCTCTTCATCGTCGAAATAGTCCATAAATAGAGTTAAGAAATAAAAGAAAATAATCAAAACCCTAACCCTAACAAAAAATAATAGAAGAAAGAGATGGGGAGAGTAAAACTCTAACCCAAACTTGATAGCCTCATCAAGCCTAGCACGATTTTGGTTCGAGGATGGAGACTATGGCATCGTCGCTAGTGGAGAGACGTAGTCGAAGGGGCCCTGGTGGAGGAACGGAAGGGAGGGGTGGATGGGGACGAGGTTGATGTCACGATCTTTCGAGAGGTCGACGAGGGAGGCTGGATGAAGCTTTTCTGCTTCTTCGGGTGAAGGAATAGCCTATGGTAAACCTTTAAGATTTTGCCATAGCCACATTCAATGACGGAGGAACTAGGGTTTGAATGTGGAAGGAGGGAAAATAAGTGAGAAGAAAATTAGTGTTTGGGAGAATTTAGAAGGAGAAGGAAAAATAGAGAGGGAGGGAAGAGTTTAAATCGATAGGGCTCGTCGACTAAATTTCACTTACAAGAGAAGGGGATTTTTCTTTAGAGGAGAAGGGTTTCGTTGTTATCGTAGAGGAGCAAAGTTTTTATGGTTCCTCGGACGCAGAACCATCAATATACATCCAACATTCAAAAAAAGTTTCAAAAAATTACTAAAATGGCAGCTAAAATTTGTACGACAATTTTTCTGCACATATATTAGTTGACTGTTATCACCAAACCATCAATAAATAAAATAATATTTTTGATGGATCCTCTAAAATTGTCAACTATTATGTTATAAATTGTTAAATTGACATAAAATGTGTCCTTTCTTGACGTAAGTCTAGAACCATCAAGATAACCCATTTCCTTGACGATTTTCCACGACCGTCAAGAAACGTCATTTTTCTTGTAGTGGTGGCGTATGTGATGGGTTTTAGCTCAAATAAATCAACCAAATGTACGTTGAACCAAACCTAACCTAAAGGGAGGTTAGTTAACCTCAACACAGAGGCCTTAGACTCAGTTTAAGGTACATAAATTAATAAGTACAGCTGCATACAAATTAGGTTAGTCCAAACGTTGTAGGTGCTTTATATGCATAGTTTTAGCCCATATAAGTGAACCAAATGTTCACCAACCCAACTCAAACCTACAGGGGACTTAGGTAACCCCAACCTAGTCGTCTTAGAATCATGTTAGAGCCCATAAACCCGTGTGAATAGCAGCTAATGGCTGGTATAGTGGACGGCCAATTGGGGATGAATGTAAGGAGTGTGGGTGGTTATTTAACCCCTTTCCATTCCTCCCATCACCTAAAATAAGGCACAAAACCCCCACTACTTCCTCTATAGCCTAAACGCTCCTTCCCTATCATTTTTCCTCTTATTTCATATCTATTTTCCTCTCCCAAACAACCAATAGCTGGCGGGTTCCATAGGGTAGGTTTGTTGAAACTTTAGTGACTTTAGAGTCTCCTCGACGACCTTTCGGGAAGTGAAAGCCACCGAGGAGCAAGTTCGAAGGATAGACAAGTGTCTTGGCTTGCTATAAAAGGAGTTTCGAGACGAGAACACACTATTTTCCCCTCCGGACACCTCTCACAACTCGGGTGGACAGAATTGAGCTTCGGTGTGAATCATTGGAGTCCGACTTCTTTCCAAGTAAGTATCCTTTCCATTTGGTTCCCAAATCTTGCAAACTATATCTAGGACTTCCATGTCTTGTCTTGACATAGGTGGAAACCCTAATAACCTCGTAAAAGAAAATTTTAATATGGTTTTCTAGTTGTTACGAAATTATGAATTTTTATGTCGTATGTCGCACATATGTGAAGGTTGAGAGCAATATATGCATATTTTCCTTACCGTATTTTTTTTGTACAACTTAATAACATGTTAACCCAGTATTGAACCTTACAAACCATGATTAGTGGCATGTTAATTTGGGGTTTTAGAGCCTAATTAACAGCATATAAAATCTGGAATTTAGATTGGAATATGTAACATATATACGATTGTTGTGTATGAAATGAACATGTTCACCTTACCAATTTTTGTGACTAACTTAAGAACCTATTAACCCATGTATTAGATTATGTAAACCACAATTTATTTGACATATTTCTGTATAATTCGTAAATTCAGCGTGTAAAATTTTGAATTGAGAACTTAGAATTTGACATGTTGAGGTGGAAACTAGTTTAGTTTGTGCCAATTTTATGTATATTATGAGTAAGGAATTATGCCTAATCAAGGTTGCAAGTATAAGCCTTGATTATAATAAAAACCCATTTATTAACTATATAAATTATGTTTTTAAAATTATATATCATAAGCTTGCTTTAGTGTCAACGAAATGGACAAGTTGAACCTAGAAAAGACTAGTTTGGTTATAAAGTTGGACCAAAAATTAGATAGGATATTGTTAGCATTTTTCCTTGGAAAATACATTTAAAATCATTTTATATACAATATTCTGATTTTATTTGGCATATTTTGGTATTAGGATTGAAACCATCTAATTTAAAATTGTGTCCGATAAGACCTAGAAAACTAATATGGGACATAGTTAAGTTATGGCATTAATTTTTGTGTGATTGTGACTTAAATAAACATTTTATAATAAATTAGGTTCCAATTTTTAATAATTAATATTATATTTATATTTTTTATTTAAAGTTTAGACTAGGTTTTGTTATTTTCTTTAGTGGGGTCATTCATAGGAAAATGTTAAATTGTACACCCAAAGCCTTACCAATTTGTCATTTTGGAATATAGCTTAGTACATTGTATAGGTTTATTAGATTATAATTTCGAGGATAAAATTATAAGTCTACTAATCATGACAAGAAATTGGTAATTAGTCGACCTCTAGAAATAATCCTAAGCCATATCGATGTTAGAAAAACTTGTTAGGAGGAACATATAGTATCTATTTATAAAGGATTGACCTAGAAGACACCTATGATTAGTTCATATGAATATTTAGAGTATATATTGATTTGAGGATTCTAAGATATGTGACTTAACGATGATAATAATTTTCTAATTTAAACCCATCGTAAGTATCTAGCTTTCTCTTGTTAAATGTGACAATCTATTGTCATGTTATATATGTAATAAATAATTATATATTATGCATAATAGTAATTTAGATTATTAATTAAATTTTAATATTTAATATAGGCTCCCTGGACTCTTTAACTTTTGGCCAGGGATCCGGATCACAGCTTTTTCTTCTTAGGAATATAGACAAGTATACCTTGCCTTGTTTTGTTGTTTATAGTTTTCATTCTTATTGTTATATACTCCTAATCTAGTCATTATATAATGTGTGCGTCCAATAATGACTTGGGTGCTATTAATGGTGGCAACGATATGGGGTGTGTGTAGGTGAGAGACTTAGAGTTAGTGGACTTAACTTTAGTTGTCAAGTTATGGATATAACTTTTATGGCCTTGATACGTATTATTACATGACACCATGAGTGAGGTTACATATGCACAAGTTTGCGCATCGACTAGCCATCGGTGAGTTAACTTACTGGATAGTTAGATTGTGTCTAGGTAGGATGACTTTGCATCAAGATATGGTTTGTCGGAGTCATGGATATAACTTGTGCAAGTCCATGGACGGGAAAGACAACTAGTAGGCATATAGGACAGCCCTTAGACTGTAATCCCTGGAGGAGGTTACGGAGTCATGAGCCTTAAGTTGGTTGTTTGGCTTATAGTTACATGTTTGGCTCATAGTTCATTGTTCCTTGTTTGGGCATCGGTTCGTGATCCGACATCGACATGTGATTCGGTGCTATATCCTTATTCATCTACCCATACATACCAAAGTTGTCTTAAAAATGCATTCACATAGACGGTTAGATCACCTTTATATTTATTCAGCATTTATATTATGGCATGTCTCTTTGTATCTGGTTACGTCCCTCTGAGGACCTGGTTTCCTGCCATATTACAGAGTTGATTAATATGGTGACTTGTTGGAGGTGATGATAGGTACTATCGGATATTCAGGCATATTGTAGATAGATGTTATCTTTCATATGTTCATCTACTACCTTTCTATTGTGTACTATTTGTTGTTACATCTAATTTTGCAAACTTATTCTATTCTCGAGTTTGCTCAGACGTGTATTATAGGGCAACCGACTATATTACATGTTGTTCATTCAATCCTTATTCATTTGTATGTGGATTAAGATATAGATATGATAATGTAGAATTAGTATACTTTCACAGTATAGTACGTCTGGATAAGTCCATTAAATTGGGAACTCATTCTAGGTCGTATTACCTAGCATCGTCTCGTCCTAAGTTCCATTGTATTTGGGAACTTGGAAGTGACATGTTTTAGTAGTGGCCCATGCAGGTTAGAACATATCGTTTCAGTTACATTATTGTATCGAACGAGCCTGTATTAGGATAATGTTTTAGTATCTCAATCCACAATTGCTATTAAAAATTTCTTTGAGTTAACTTCACCCTTGAACCTCGTTTTTGTATCCAATTGTTCCTCCTTAAACTCCTGGTGATTGATTCTCGTCTTCTTCCACTTTGGAAGGACGAACACTCATGCTTAATCGAATTTTCTTTTATGCTTTGTTATAGGATAAAGCATGCTGATAAAATTTTTTTGAGGTTAGTAGTTATTTATATTCGGAATGTATATGAAAGACGCCTCTAAGAGATAGAATGATTAGGTAGAATAGTAGTTGGATTTTGCATATGACGTTTAGTTAGGGGGATTTTTCTCTTATCGATAGATATGAATTACATAAAGGACTTACTAGGGGATAGTTATTGAGTGACCATATAAGTAAGGTAGGTTATGTCAGAAGTGGATAATAAGGGATAGCCAATAGGGTACAAAACCTTGGACATCATGGATAGATTGTATTGGACCAAGACAAACTCTATATTGGAGACTAGCCTTGAAATGACATACTAAAAATCAGGACTAGAAGATTGATCAATAGGTTTATATAATATCATGGGTATTAGATCTAAGAACCTACTTAACTAATTCTCAACCTTTTATAGCAGATAGATGTTGAGTGGATAGGCATGCGTATAAGCATAGTATAGCCTCTTATAGATAGAAAAAGTAGAATATTAGTGATGCTTTTAAGAAATTTTGATATCACTTATAGGAGTGTAGTAGAGATTAAGGATCGATAGACTGAGTTTAAGTATCGATTGTGATTTCTTATTTACTTGGATAGTCATAGCAAAGGAATTGAGAGTAGGGTTAGAAAACTCCCTCTTTGTAGACTAACAAACCCTTCATTGATGTTGATTAGATAGGAATTTTAGAAGAGATGTAATTAGAATAGTTGTGTTCGTATTAAGATGTACATTGTGGTTATATGAAAGAATGAATCATGGGAGTTACTGTCTAGATTTGAGGGGGAATAGGAGGAAAGATGAAATTGTAATAGCAGGAAGGGTTAGTAAATGGAGACGAGGATTATTTATGATAACGTAATGAGCATCGCGTAGAGGGTATGGCTTAAGCAAAATTGGTGACTGTAAACTCAACCTTAAAGTTTGAGACTCGAAGGATGAAAAGTTTAGATCGAGGAAATAGAATATACCAGTTTATAAATAAGAGTAATGGTATGAAATGGTGAGGCCATACAAATATTTTGATCTGACAATGGAGAAGCCAATATCAGAGGTTATTAAAGGACTCGTGATTAAGATTTATGTTAGAAGGCATTAAGGAACCGAAACAAGCTATGTGAGATGAAGAGGAAAGCATAATTTCAAGACGAAAACGTGGGAATGAAATAGGATGAGTGAATCATTAATACACTACCAGAATAAGTCATATTAGCGACGCTAGAAAACGTCGCTAAAATGACAAAAAAACATCGCTAAAACTGTTTACCGACGTATTTAGCGACGTTTTCCTGTGGTCGCAGAAAGCCATGTCGCTAACAGGCAAAACGTCGGTAATCGTCGCTCTTAGCGACGCTTACCGACGTAATTAAACGTCGGTAATCCTGGAACATTTACTGACGTTCACCGACGCCCCATCGGAAATATGGCAACGTCTCAAACGTCGGTGAATCCTGTAACAGTTAGCGACGTATATCTAGTTTTTACTGACGTTCATCGACTCTGTAGGCGAGGGAAATACTGGGACGTTTACCGATGCCACTGTACGTCGGTAACCGCCGGTATACCTGGTGATTTACCGACGTTTACTGACGTTTACCTGCGTCGCTAAACGTCAGTAAACGTCGCTAAATTACAAAAAAAATTATAGAATGTCCACAGAATCATATTTTCTACCGACAGTCCAATAAATAACAAAAAAACCACAAGCACATTTTCTTCCTGGATTCGCCGACCCCTTCGGTGGAACACTCAACACCGGTACATCACAATATTATAACAATCAACGCAAATAAGAGTAAAAGTCTACAACCAATATATGATAAGATACCAACACAACGAACACAAAAATATCCAAAGTCGATAAACGAATATCCAAAGTATACAACCAATATCCACATGAACCACAACAAATACTGAAAGTCTACACAAACAAATAATCCATAACCAATACTGAATCAACATAAACAAACACTAAAAATACTACAATCTCATAAAATAGTCCTAACTCGGACTACTGTAGATCTGGATGAGAAGGGGCATCGCCGCGCCTCAATGATAGGAACATCTCGTACTGCTCCCGTGAAATCGTCACCGATGAAGAAGGTAGTGACGTCGGTGGAGTCAGAGGTAGTGACGCCGGCGGAGTCGACGACGATGAAGCCGCACCCGGAGGACAATAACGTTGTAACGCTTCTAGTCGTTGGTGGTAGGAATCCATGGTAGATAATAGCCTCGTACTGCTATCAACCATCGAATCCTACATCAACGTGAGCCTCTCGCCTATGGACAGCTGTGATGCCTACAGATCCGTCATGCTACGCTCTGTTGACGCTCTAAGATCAGTGACGCCCCGCTCTGTCCTCTCAGTCATATCCCTGAGCTCCATAATGCTGCAGTCGAGCGTATCCAATCGTGCTATGAGCGCAGCATCGTCCGTCTGGTGCTTCTCCTGGATCCGTCGTAGCAGCTCATCACGGACAGACTCCAACATCTGCTGGACTCGGCCTAGAAAGCATGGATACTCTATAACTTCTAATGTCTAATGTACTTATTATTACTAACTACATGAATATCTATTTGTATGCATATTTACTAAGTTATATCAAAACTAACACGACGTATTTAAATTAATAAATAGAATATATATAATAGGCCTGCTCCGCCCTCTCGTCAATAAGCTTCCCGCTATTTCGATGTGTGGCCAGGAAGACAGTCACCATATTGGCGTCACCACCCTTTTTTACCTGTAATTAAATATATCACATTTTACTAATTTATCGGACTTACATTAAAATAGTAATTCTGAAATAAAAGACATACCAACGACGAAAATGTTCCATCATCGGAATCGACCCATCGTACTACTTTGATCCCTGCTTTCTAGCCGCCGTGGCCTTCTCAGACTTTTCCTTGTATGTTGGCTCGTCGAATCGAGCCTTTATTGTAGTCCACTGATCAGGGGTGATCCAACCTTGGATCGGCTTTCTGACACGATCACGAGTCTTCTGATCATTAATAGCGTCGCAGATCAGCTTAGCAGTGACGGCAGGAAACATCCCCTCGACCATCTCGGCCCGGTACGGTGGATAGGAAAAAATATCCTAGAACAGTGCAAACCAAATATTTATCAGTTATATATAATATGCAAAAATTATATGATTCATGTTAAAAACAAATATATTTAACCTTGAAGTGCACAAACCAGTAGGCCTTCCTCTCGTACGGAGCATCAGAGTAGTTTATCCAAGGAACACCATAATTAGTCCTCAATAAGTAGTCTAGGCGTCTCTGTACCGATGTGGGAAGATATCTATACAGACATATTATATTGAAGAGAAAAGTTAATTTATGATAAACACGGGGAAAAAATGATAAACCAAAATACTTACTTTGTACCGTCGACCCAGATCTCCGTCCTCGTCTTTTCCGGAGGTACGCATGCATCATCTGCCTAATACTGGTCGACCGTCGGCTCAGCCTCCTCCATCTTCTCATCTGTTGTAGTGTCTCACTCCGTGATGGCACTAGATAGACAGAAAGATCAGATTGCTGGCTCTACAACAGAAGACGATTGATCTGGGTGAGTGTACGAAGTCTCATTTGCTGATTCGCTTATGCCTAATAAGAATCTGAGTTTTTGATTGACTGCTATTGTTAATAACAATATAGTAAATAATTGAGTATGTTTTAAGAGAATCCACATGTTGCCATGCTAAAAACAAGAAAAGAGATAACCTATATTCTAAGAAAAAACGAACTGATGCCTGCATGCTAAAGAAAGATTATAGCCTGATAAAAGAAATGAATGTTTGCTATGTTAAATCAAACGAGATGCCTGCCATGTTAAACAAGTTAGAGATATGGTCTCAAAAGAGAGAACTATTGCCATGTTTAATAAGAATAGAAGAGAGATTGCTCACATGCCCTAAATTCGTATGCTTACAAAGAAAGAATATTTATGCCTAATCTGAACAGAACTGCTATCAGGTTTCAAAGAAATAAATAATTTCTTGTCCTTCAAGTATGTCTGAATGTTGGTCATATACAGATGGACTTGTATATGTTGCATAAAGAAAAGAATTATGTAGGAGCTTCGGCTCTGAGATCACAGAAAAGAAAGAAGACATAGTCATAGCTCTGTTGTTACAAAGAGAGAAGGCAGAGTCATAGCTCTACTGTTACAAAGATTGATATAGAGGAAGATAAGTCATTGCCCCTCAAAGAGTTTATCTGCTAGATATTGTATTCATACATTGGTCTCGGACAACTTGTATACAAGGTCACTAGATCTCTCGACGGTTTCCAGGGCACTGGGAGCCGATCGGCCTAGGAGAGATTGTCTAGACATTTTGAGGTACAAGGACCTCGGGTGTTGCATCAATGTCCTTAGAGACGATCTGAACCCAAGAGTCACAGCGACTAATCATAGGTTTCCCATGGACCATCATATAGATAAATGTGGATTGGTACAGAGCTGAACTGGAGAGTCACAGCTGCCAATCGGTCTATATGTGTCTATCATATGTTTTACTAAG
Source organism: Iris pallida (assembly GCA_029216955.1). Taxonomy (NCBI): domain Eukaryota; kingdom Viridiplantae; phylum Streptophyta; class Magnoliopsida; order Asparagales; family Iridaceae; genus Iris; species Iris pallida. The sequence goes on along the minus strand of JANAVB010043589.1, from coordinate 53,588 downwards.
AGCTAACAATGCAAAGACGAACAGAGAACAATGTTGGTATTATCACGTTTATGTTAATCCTGGTCTTGTGCAGGGATGGACGGCCGGCTATGGTAAGAATCACTTAAAAGTTAGACATATGTATTGTTTGAGTTTGCTATATGAATTGCTTGCAAAGATTAATCTGTTACAAAGAAGTGCTATGTTTCCTTTAAAGAAAAGATATGATATCATGCTTATAATTTTCCCTAAGAGTTGCTTGAACAAAAGAAATGAATATGCTCATGAAACACGCTGCACACTTCACAGAAATGAATAGTCATTGTGCTTGAATTGAATAGTCCCTTGTATGCTTGAAATGAAATGAATTGTGGCTTTTCAAGATGTTTTTAAAGATGTTTTCAAAGAGATATAAACTGACTCTGTATGCATGAAATGAACATAGGTAAAAGTAGCAAGATCACATCACAAGAAACATTTTCTCATTAAATGAACAGTGATCGTTTCAGACAAATATAGCACTTTGTTCACAATCACCAGTATGCTAATATACTGATCCACCATCAGTCTGCATGCAGGTGCACTATGCATCGAGATGGATAGCCCTAAAGCGATAGCCCGAGCCTCATCCTCAGGAGCAAAAAATTAAAAAAGATGCCAAGAGATGACATCTGTTGCAAGAGTTGATTTTGTATATAAAGTGATGTAATATATGGGAACGGGATCATTGTAATATGTAAAGTTCTGAGGGAATATAACATTGTATCAGAGAGAAATGAGAGCTTGTAATATGTTTAAATGAAATCAATAAGAGAATTGTTTCTTGTTACCATTGTGTTCAATGCATGTATTCTGAGATATGTCCGCTACCACTTCAATTATCTGCAATACGTTCCGTTGCGTATTGTCAATCTTGTCTATAGTCTTGCTTCAGGTCTTGGACTTGTGCAAGCGCAACTTAGGCTTGCACGGCATCACGCCTTAGCGAGGACGATCAGTCTCAAAGAGTCCGAAGCGAGGCCGAAAGGACTCTGCGGGATCGGGGCGTGACAAAGTGGTATCAGAGCAACACGATCCTCTGGCCAATTGATTCGATTGAATTCAAAGTTCTCCTCATCGAAAATTTTCTTGTCTACTTGATATCATCAATGAGATGAACGTTCCATACAATAAGTCCGTAAATATTTTTATGATGCCGGCATATGTTTTATCGATTTGATTGATTGAGATTGAAATGCTTTATTGAACAAGAGTATTGATATGATCTGAATAATAATTTCATGGATTGATGATGGCGAAAGATGAGGACTATCGCTACTAAGGATATCATAAGTTTCTCCTTAAGTTTCAAGGACGAAACTTCTTTTCGGTGGGTAATTATGTAGTGCCCCGCTCCGCGAAGGCACTAGATAGACAGAAAGATCGGATTGCTGGCTCTGCAACAAAAGACGATTGATCTGGGTGATTGGACGAAGTCTTATTTGCTGATTCGCTTACGCCTAATAAGAATTTGTGTTTTTGATTGACTGCTATTGTTAATAACAAGATAGTAAATCATTGAGTATGCTTTAAGAGAATCCACATGTTGCCATGCTAAGAACAAGAAAAGAGATAACCTGTATGCTAAGAAGAAATGAACTGATGCCTGTATGCTAAAGAAAGATTGTTGCCTGATAAAAAGAAATGAATGTTTGCTATGTTAAATCAAACGAGATACCTGCCATGTTAAACAAGTTAGAGATATGGTCTCAAAAGAGAAAACTATTTCCATGTTTAATAAGAATAGAAGAGAGATTGCTCACATGTCCTGAATTCGTATGCTTACAAAAAGGATGTTTATGCCTAATCTGAACAAAACTGCTATCATGTTTCAAAGAAATGAATAATTGATTGTCCTTCAAGTATGCTCTGAATGCTGGTCATATACAGACGGACTTGTATATGTTACATAAAGAAAAGAATTATGTAGGAGCTTCGGCTCTGAAATCACAGAAAAGAAAGAAGGCAGAGTCATAGCTCTGTTGTTACAAAGAGAGAAGGCAGAGTCATAGCTTTGTTGTTACAAAGATTGATATAGAGAAAGATGAGTCATTGCCCCTCAAAGAGTTTATCTGCTAGATGTTGTATTCATGCATTGGTCTTGGACAACTTTTATACAAGGTTACTAGATCTCTCGACGGTTTCCAGGACACTGGGAGCCGATCGGCCTAGGAGAGATTGTCTAGACATTTTGAGGTGCAAGGACCTCGGGTGTTGCATCAATGTCCTAGCGACGAGCTGAACCCAAGAGTCACAGCGGCTAATCATGGGTTTCCCATGGACCATCATATAGATATGTGTGGATTGGTGTAGAGCTGAACCGGAGAGTCACAGCTGCCAGTCGGTCTGCATGTGTGTATCATATGTTTTTCTAAGAGCTAACAATACAGAGACGAACATAGAACAATGTTGGTATTATTACGTTTATGCTAATCCTTGTCTTGTGCAGGGATGGACGGTCGGCTATGGTAAGAATCACTTAAAAGTGATACATATGTATTGTTTGAGTTTGCTATATGAATTGCTTGCAAAAATTAATCTGTTACAAAGAAGTGCTATGTTTCCTTTAAAGAAAAGATATGATATCATGCTTATAATTGTCCCTAAGAGTTGCTTGAACAAGAGAAATGGATATGCTCATGAAACACGCTGCACACTTCACAGAAATGAATAGTCATTGTGCTTGAATTGAATAGTCCCTTGTAAGCTTGAGATGAAATGAAAAGAATTGTGGCTTTTCAAGATGTTTTCAAAGAGATATAAACTGACTCTGTATGCATGAAATGAACATAGGTAAAAGTAGCAAGGTCACATCACAAGAAATATTTTTTTACTAAATAAACAGTAATTGTTTCAGACAAATGTAGCTCTTTGTTCACAATCACCAGTATGCTGATATATTGACCCACCATCTGTCTGCATGCAGGTGCACTATGCATCGAGAATGATAGTCCAAAGCGATAGCCTGAGCCTCATCCTCAGGATCCAGAAATCAAAAAAGATGCCAAGAGATGATATCTGTTGCAAGAGTTGGTTTTGTATATAAAGGATGTAATGTATAGGAACGAGATCATTATAATCTGTAAAGTTCTGAGAGAATGTAACATTATATCAGAGAGAAATGAGAGCTTGTAATCTGTTCAAATGAAATCAATAAGAGAATTGTTTCTTGTTACCATTGTGTTCAATGCATGTATTCTGAGATATGTCTGATGCCGCTTCAATTATCTGTAATATGTTCCGCTGTGTATTGTCAATCTTGTCTATCTTGTCTTTCTTCAGGTCTTGGCCTTGTGCAAGGGTCAACTTAGGCTTGCTATGGCATCATGCCTTAGCGAGGACGATCGATCTCAAAGAGTCTGAAGCAGAGGACGAAAGGACTCTGCGGGATCGGGGTGTGACATCTGTCTCTATCGTCGTATCAGCAGGAGGAACGCTAGACGACGGAGCAGTCTCAAGCCTGGAACTACTCATCCCAGGAGATATGCCACGTAGCGTCGGGACAGGATGGATGTACTATCTGATACACAGGAGTACTGAGCGACAAGGATCCAGAGCCGGTACCAGTAGGAGGTATCAAAGTAGTACCCTGTCCTCTGCCAGTACCAGTACCCCGTGTCCCATGTCGGGACAAGCGAAACGATCCACGATGACCTGTCATACCGGATAACAACATATGATGAGATACAACAAATAATAGAAACTAGAAATATAAAAGTACAATAAAGGCAAGATAATAACCAAGACAACATATGATGATACATTTTAGAAGAAACATCTAAGTCCAGATAGTATATTCTACAAGATACATGTAAGTTCAGATAGCAGATTCTACAAAAAACATCTAAGTCCAAATAGTACATTCTAAAAGAAACATCTAAGTTCAGATAGTAACCAAAACTAGATAATAACCAACTCTACATATTAAGAAAATGAAAGTACATCTCTCTCAGACCATCTTCAGAATATTCATCTTGTTCGTCTTCCTCGACCTCATCTTTTTCTTCCTCATCTTCACTTTAATCTTCGCCTTCGTCGGCTTCGTCCTTCCTCTTTGGATAATTCTACATCTTTGATATTAGTCGTATAATACGTAACTTTCCGTGGAGTCCGCATCAACAATATTGGTTACAAGAGGTAGCTCGTCCTCCTGATAAGCTTTTTGTCAATATCAAAAGTATCTCTAGCTTTAGTCTTGCATACTGCCCACCAGTCAGACTTCGTTGCTCTCCGTCTCAGATAAGCTGTGAAGTACACGTACCGAGCCTGAGTTCATAGGACAAATGGTTCGTAGCCTTGATATCTATGCTTATAGTTTATATCCACAAGACCATGCTTGTCAATTTTCTAACCTTGATTTTCAATCAGATCGTACCATTCACACTTGAACAACACGGTCTTTGCTGGTTCTCCGGCCATAATTATATGTTAAATCCACAATCTCTCGCAAGATGCCAAAGAAATCATTTCCTGGATCGACGTCTTTGTAGTTTGAAGATTTGATACACAAACAACTACTTTTCGTAGAATCAAGATCCATGAAGTTGTCTCTGATCAGAGCATTTGTCGACTTGAACCTAAAGCCATTGACACAGTAACATGGCCATATTTTAATAAAGTAATTGGTCCCTTGGCAAGGGTTCTAATTAATCAACCTCTGGTGAAATTAGACGATCGACCTGAATACCAAAGAAGAGATAGTAAGTTATTTATTGCGCAGTTGCATTAGAAGAGGCCAGTAATTACCGAGTTGCTTACATATTCGCTCAACCAAGAAGGAAAATGGCATCTCATTTCTTGTTCTAATGCTTCGTCTGTTAGGTAGGGTCTAACCGACCTCAACTCATCATTATATGTGCTGAAAAACAACGAAGCAACTGCCGATTAGTACAATAATATTAGCTTATACTATTACATTGAGATGACGTAAACTCATTATTAATTACTTACCCCTCTAGCTTCTCCACTTCATTCTTGTCGCAATTGAGTCAACTGAGCAGCCCTTAGCTCTTCGTTATTCAATATCTCTTCTTTATTTTCCCCGAAGGCTTTCGGACGCATTGAATACTTTTAGTATTCCATCATTAAATTCTTGATATTCGTCGTCGTTTTCTCGGAGCCCTCGTTCTATTCGTAGCAACATGAGGTTTGAAATACGTCGAGCAGAAGTTGTAATCTCCTCGAGAATATAGGCTTCACAAATAGAACCCTCGACCCGAGCCTTGTTTTTCACCTTCCTCTTTAGGTAGTTCAAATACCGCTCAAACGGGTACATCCACCGATAACCGACAGGCCCACCAACATGTGCCTCGTAGGAAAGATGAATTGGCAAATGCTTCATGGAGTCGAAGAATCCAGGAGGAAATACCTTCTTGAGCTTGTACAGTGTTACCGCAATATGGTTCTCCTGCTTTTCTAGACGATCGACGAGCAACTTAGTAGAACAAAGATCTATGAAGAATATGCTATGCTCGATCAATGGATCCCAAACAACCTGGGGTAAGAATTCCCGAAATACAATCGAATTAGCCTCTCCATGAATACGTGACAATCATGGCTCTTCATACCTGTCAGTTTGTTCTCCTTGAGGTCGACGCATCTTCTCAAGTTTGAAACATACCCGTCTGGAAATTTTAGACCTTTAATCCACCTACAAAGTATCATTTTATCCTCCTTCTCCAGTGAGAAGACTGCCTTAGGATGCTTTAACTTTTCCGTTCCCCTCCTCTATCAAATGCAATACAGGACGTCTACATATTTCTTCCAAGTCCAATCTAGCCTTTGGAGTGTCTTTCATCTTCCCTTTACTTCCATTGCAGTATTAATTATGTTGTCAAACACATTCTTCTTGATATGAATGACATCAAGGTTATGTCTAATCAGATTGGTGCTCCAATATGGCAGATCCGAGAATATACTCCTGTTCGTCCAGTTATGAGTGCGACCAAATCCGTCACACTTTTAGCCCGTAGCAGGCTCTTTAATAGCTCTTGGTAAATCTTTTACCTATTTCCATATCGTGTATCCGGGGCACCTTGGTGGGGGATTAGCCTTTTCTACAACGCCAGCACGAAAAGCATTCTTGTTCCTCTGGTACGGATGATCCTTCGACAGAAATTGTCGATGACAATCGAAGAAGGACGGTTTGCCTTCGTGTTTCAAACAGAAAGCCTTAGTGCTGTCCATGCAATACGAACATGAAAGACGACCATGCGTGCTCCATCCAGATAACATACCATAGGCCAAAAAGTCGTTGATGGTCCACATAAATGATGCCCGCATCTGAAAATTTTGTTTTCTAGATATATCATATGTTGGAACCTACTTCCCACAACTGATTCAACTCATCAATCAATGGCTGTAAATACACATCGATGTTCCTTTTGGAATTGTTCGGACCTGGGATAATAACGGTGAGGAACATATACGGAGTCTTCATGCACATCAAAGATGGTAGATTGTACGGAGTGACGATCACAGGCCAACACGAATACTGGGATCCTGAAAGTGTGAATGGGGTAAAACCGTCGGAACAGAGAACCAATCTGACATTACGCGGATCAGAAGCAAATTTTGATACTCTCGATAAAAGTTCTTCCATGCTTCTCCATCAGATGGGTAATCCAACACTCCTTCCGTTTGTTCTCGCTTATGCCAAATCATGTTTTCTGCAATTTTTTTACCAAAAACAACCGCTGCAACTGCGACGTCAACGGCAAGTAGTGCATCGAATCGGTAGGCTTTCTTTTACCGACAGACTTTCCTCTACCGCTGCCCTTGTAGCGATCAGCACCACAAAATCTGCAGGTGTCTTCATCCTTGTCGTCTTTGTAGTACAACATGCACCCATTGGGACATGCATCAATTTTCTCGTATCCCATCCAGAGCGATCTCACCATCCTCTTAGACCGGTAAAAGACTTTAGGCAACTTAGCACCCTCAGACAATATTTCTATAATCAACTCCATAACTCGGTTGTAGTAATCTTGCGACATATTAAAATCGGACTTGATGCTCAACAATATTGTAACCACCTCCAACGGTGAATGATCCTCACAACCAGGATATAATAGAGTCCTTGCATTCTCCAGCAACTCCATAAACTTTGCAGCATCGGCGTTTGGTGTCCTTAGGTGCATCATGATTGTCCGGATCGAAACTAGACCCCGCCGCATCAAAAACCATGTTCACCAACCCATCGTCGTAAGCAGCGTGGTTGTGGACATCCACATAAGGCTCATACTCCAATGCTAAATATACAAGTTATCCGTGCACGCTCCACTGATAGTAATTCGGTGTGAAACCCTTTGAGTATAAATGATACGTGACTTCCACTTCTGGATGATATTTCAAGTTGTGACATCTCACACACGGACACTTAATTTTGGTACCGTCCATGTACTGAGGAAACGCCTTGGCAAACTGCAGGAACTGTTGTACGCCCTCTATGAATTCATTCCGCACACCGCATATGTCATCAGGATGAGGGTTGTACATCCAAAATGATTCCGTAGATAGTAATTCAGATCCATATCCATTTGAGGATAATTTTGTAAGATAGATACATGTACATTGTTAAAACACTTGTAAAAGTAATAGGCACATTAATCATGACATATCCTAAACATTGAAATAGAATCCCAAGTAATCATGATACAACAAGTGGTAATAGTGTATCACATGACATAACCATATAACCAGAGTGTATCAGAATTGACCACACAGAAGACTTAGCCTAATTAATCTCCATAAAATAAGTGGTAATAAGTCCATAATTAATCTCCATAATTAATCTCCATAAAACAAGTACAGCAGGTAATAAGTCAATAAATAAGTCCATAAACTCATCTCCATAAAACAAGTACAGCTGGTAATAAGTACTAATAGTCCAACAGAAAATATATCTATAAAACTACAGTAATGATGACCACGTAGCTCACACATACGCTCAATGATACCATCATACAACATCTTCAAAAAGTGGGATCGACGGCAGGAATGCGTCATTCCACTGCAGGTGCTGGATGAATGGAACTCCCGGTACCACTTCCTCCTTAACGGTAGGAGGAGCCACCTCAGCAATCTGCATTTCCTCAAACGACGTGTCGCTTTTCGGGTCATAGGTGCCATCTGGTAAGATCGATATTCACAGAGAATATAATTGTAACATAAGCAAGCTAACTAAAGGAACCATCATCTCGTTTCATGTATCAAAAACCAAGTTCCATTGTGAAATCTCAGTTTTCTTCAATGAGTATACCTATGTGTGTTTAGTTCAGTTTTTTCTGAGATTTTATACATATGTATATATGTAGATTGATAGATATAGCTATAGTTATATAAGAGTTTTTTCTGAGATTGTATACATATGTTTATATGTATATAAAAGAACCATCAATGAGTACATATGTATATATATACATATGTATAAGAGTTTCATGTATACATGTATACATATGTATAAGAGTTTTCTTCACTGAGTATACATATGTATATATTGTATACATATGTGTAAGAGTTTTCTTCAATGTATACATATGTATAAGAGTTTTCTTCAATGTTATGTATAAGAGTTTTCTTCAATGAGTATACATATATATACGTGTCTGTGTGTCGTGTGTGTCCACTTGTCTGTGTGTATTGTTATATATTTCTATGTCGGCGTATTAGGGTGCGTATGTATGTATCTGTGTGTCTTTGTGTTGTCTGTGTTTGTGTCTGTGTCTTTGTCTCAGTGCGTAAATGTTTGTGTTCGTGTTCATGTCGTGGCATATTGAGGGAGTGTGTCATTGTCGTGTCAGTGAGTGTGTTGGTTTCGTGTCAGTGAGTGTGTCAGTGTGTCTATGTCGTGTTAGTAGGAGATAGGGTTAGGGTTAGGTATACCTGGACGGGGTCGGGTCGGGGTCGCCAGAGCAGAGCAGGGGACGAGGGGGTCGACGGTGGAGGAGCGACGATTAGGTCACCAGGGGGCGAAGGGGTCGCCGTGGCAGGGACGAGGGGGAAGGGACCAGAGGGAGGGGTCGCCGGAGGGAGGCCTCGCCGGAGTGGAGGAGCTTGTCAGGGAGAGAGGTCGCCGGAGACGAGAGGGGGAGGGGAGAGAGATTTGGGGCTCCAGGTGGAAGATTGATAATTTGGATGAAATAAAATAAAATCGATCGGGTTCCCAAAACCCTATATAAAAGTTTTTAGCGACGTCTGAGAGAGACGTTGCTAGACGTCGCTATTCAGTAATAGGATAGCGACGGACTTGATTAAATGTCACAAAATATCGCTGAATAAAATAAATCAACGACGTTTTGCGACTAAATAGCGACTTGTTCTTTCCAAACCATAATTCTAGTCACTATTAGTCGCTAAACGTCGTTGATAGTGACGTTCAGCGACGTCATTTTCATACGTCGCTAAATACACAAAACATAGCGACGTTTTTAACTGGAGTCGCTAATCTCGTCGCTAATTTGACATATTTGGTAGTCATAATTGATTATTGGAATCTAAGGTTTGAGTTGCAAAAGGAGGATAGTAAAAAAATAGAAATGAAGTGGTGTTATAAACAGGGAAATGCCATAAGTTAAATGCTACTAAAATTTTCAAGGATCGGGGACAAAAAAAACCTTGGCAGTTATGTTCTCAACATCGTCGATGGAAGCTACATTTTTGGAATTGAGCAAACTAGTAGAAGAGGAGATAAGATATATTAATTTTAAGATGATATAAGTTAGATTTTGGCTTAAGTTTTGCTAGTCGCATTCTTAGGAATCAAATGTTACCCTAGGAAAGCAGGATAAATATGCTAAACCATAGTTCGGGTTGGTGTGTAATTTCTTTAGTATGAACCCAAGATTATTCTAGTAACCAGAAGTTGTAGTTTTGTTATTAACTCTACCATTATCCTTCTATTTTGTGAATACTATCTTATGATCGTAATCGCAGCTTTATAATTTGGCAATACAAATCATTTTGATTAAGCGATTGAAAAGATCTTCTCCTCCCCAAATAGTGTTGTTTTTTGGAATCCAATCACATGAAATTACTCTTTGAACTTATCAACATTTGCCTTATCTTGGCCTGAAAACTCCTCTTATCGTGATTCTCTCAATTTTGTTACCTCATCATTAATGTCATACGATGATTAAAACTATATACTAGCTTGCCTCAATTAAGATTGACCAAGTTAACTCCTACTACCCTTATGAAAGCATGATCTATGTAGGAGTGGTGTAGAATTGATACTAATTTCTTTATAGAGCTTTTGACTATTAGCATCATGATAATACATCCTTGAAAGTCTATGACTACCATCACAAACATCAAATATTCTTGTATCTCCCAAACAAATTTTGGCCTTCCCATGAACATTACAAATATGATTAGGACTAGAGTTTCTGTAGTGCCCTGATCCCATTGTAGAGCACGGATCGGGCTAGCGGCCGAATGGCTCGGATGAGATTAGGGAAACATTACCAGGATCGCGGGATAATGAATTGAGATCCTTTTCTCCTTATGGATTGGACTCATTTGAAATGATGCCCAAGATGCAGTGGCGCACATCTTGGGGCAAGAGTTCTATATAAGAGTCACTTTTCCCGAGACCACATCCCTGCTGGTTTTCGATATCACTTTTGATGTAGGCTTTTGTGTGTGTTTCGTAATTATTTTCGATGAATGTTTTCATGGATTTACTTTCACTGTCTACGCATTCATATCGAAGCACTGAGAGAGAGAAAGAAGTATGCTGACCAGACGTTGGTGCCAATGTAGGTGCTAACGTAGTGAACCGAGTTGAACATTGCATGGAAGACCTATTTCTCTCGTCAATTCACCAACAAGTGAGTGGCTTTAATCCTTCGACGATCCTTAATCTTCGCGCATAACAAAGGCAGACTTGTTATTGCATTCGGTGCTTAATAAAAGATGCCTAGTAATAACTCAGAAAGATAATGAAAGATAAATTATCACATGGCTAGGCTTATGTTGCAAGTCAAACGGTGCCTTGTATGCTGCAATATGAATTGTTGAACAGGTGATGCAAAGACCCAAACACTAGGCGATAAGTATATCGAACTTCGGTTCGAAAAAATGGTAACACAAATAAAAGTTCCTTGGTTGGATAAATGTGTATACGAGCCTATAGCTCAAAGCAAGATGGTAAGATGGCAAGATGGCAAAATGAATGAGAACTGTGGCTTATGTACTTGAATTCTATTATCGTGCATGTATGTTTCTTACTTAATTAAGTTTCATTCACATGCATGGTCATAGACAACTTGTATACAAGGTATAGTTCCTCGAATGGTACTCCAAGGCCATGGAACCGATTTGACCTAGGAGGAACAATAGTGATGAAGTAGTAGCACGACATGGTGCTGAAGTAGTAGCACGATCTTTCGGAAACCTTCCGGTTGGGCTAGCTACCCGCTGCCGAAGGGGAGCTGTTTGACCACGATGTCCAGGATGGCATGTAGTTAGTGGCCTTCATATAGACAGGTGGCATAGCTAACAATGTCTTATGCAGGCAAAAGTAAGTATTACTCATAAATATACAGGAATGCTATCGACCGTGGGTAAGATTCACCAAATTGGTGAACCATATAAATTGCTTATGTTTCTAACATCAATGTGTGCTTCTTATGTTTCATATCAAATATGAATTGTTAATGGACCCTAAGACATGATAGAGAGATCACAAATTAATAGTGTACATTCACATAATTTACTACTGTTGATTTATGGTGAGATTGGTTTGGCCGCTCACCAGTACATATGTGGCAATGTACTGACCCTCATCTCCACAGGTTTCGGGAATCTAATGGATAATCGTACACATTGAAGGCTTGTTGTCCGACTCTTTAGAAGCTTCAAACTTCCTTGAAGTTTCTACTTGAAGAAGAAGGTATTTTGCTGAAGGTGGTTATTGTCGCATTTTTAATAAAGGGATGTGATGTATGGAACAAGTTGTATCTCATTTCAATATTTTTGCAAGTTGTAGCCAAGTTTGGTATTTTATCTCGGTTGTTTGAGAGCCTTATGTTTTCTATACAAAGATATCAATAAAGTGCTTATTTCAGATTTTATCTGTGTTCTTCAATTTCTTTGTGAATTTGCAGTGAACTCTATTCAAAATGTCTCTTTTATAAAATGTACACGAGCGCGCCTTGTACAAATGCAACTCTAGACTTTTACGGCATCACACCTTAGCGAGGACGAACGATTCGGCGTGAATCAAAGCAAAGGCGGACGATTCCCCGAATCGGGGCGTGATAGTTTGGTATCAGAGCATGGCTTTACTTCCTTGGGAATTTATTGGTTTTAAGATTTTGAAAACGACACAAGCTTTATTGTTTTTTGAAAACTTCGATTTTAAATGTCCTAAAATGAGATGTTCCATACAATAAGTCCATAAATATTTTATTAGACTAACAAACTTATCTATGTTGCAGAGATGACAAAGGCGGCCACCACGAACAATACGAGTAGCTCAAGGGCTGTAGCCTAAACCGACCCAATGGAGAGGATGCTGGCTATGATGGAGAGCCAGCAGAGGCAAAACACAAAGCAATTTAAAGTCCAACAAAAGAAGCTAGATACCCTACAATAGTTGATCCGATCAGTGTGAACAATAGGGCTCAAGGCACTCCAATCTCAAAAGAGGGCGAGATCATAGAGGCAGAGGAATCCCAGGACGCTAAGAAGGAAAGTATCGTGACCGACATTACTAAGTTCAAAAAATATGCAATAAGGAATTCAAAGGGATGGAGGAAGCCACCATTGCTATGGATTGTCTAGTTGAAGTGGAGGACCATCTGGAAGCCTTGGGTATTATTGGATCTAAGCGGGTATCGTGTGCAAAACTACTGCTAGTTTCCAATGCACACTACTAGTGGCAAGGTCAGAAAAGGATCTTTACGGGAGCGAATGGAACGACAAAATTTACTTGGTAGATATTTCGGAAGGCTTTTCTGGCTCAATATTTCTCTTCGACTGAGCAGCGAGCAAAGGAATTAGAGTTCCAAAAGCTTGAACAGGGAAACTTGACTGTGAAATAGTGTGAGGCAGAATTCTCAAGACTATCTCAGAATGCTATTACGAAGTTTACTGATGAAGCATCGAAGGCTCATAGGTTCTAGCAGGCTTAAGGCCTGCTCTGAAGGCTCAAGTTGTGGTCCAGAAGTATAAGACTTTCCATGAGTCTTATGAGCATGAAAAGGTGTTAAACCCACACTATCTGCAACGACGGTGCAAATGTCGGTACAAAATATGCATAATAAGAGACCAAATGATGGAGGTAGATATCAGGCACCGAAGTGCCAAAATCACGGTGGCTATGAGCGACCCAACCAGAGTGGACCATTATGCAACAAGTGTTGCAATAGAGGGCACTTTGCTACTGAATATCAGGTCCTAGAGGGTGGATGATTCAAATATGGTCGCATGGGTCACGGTTTCAGAGATTGTCGAGGGAGGGGCCATCAGAACTCTCTGAGGTAGCAGTATTACCACCAGTATCAACAGAATCATGGACAGGCACCACGACCCCATCAGTTGCCACAGAATCAGAGGTTCGGTGCTCAGGGCCGAGTCTTTGCATTGACTCAAGAGGAGGCACTTGCATCAGATACTGTCATGACAAGTATATTGTTATTTAATAGCATTCCTCCACGTACTTTATTTGATTATGGTGTTACGTATAGTTTCATATCTGAAGATTATACTAAAGAACATGGAATAAAAATGTCAATGCTGAATGTATATCTTAGTATTAGTACTCCATCAAGAGTGGAGATGCCTACTAACATGATATGTAAGGATGGTTACATATGTATCGGAGACATGAAGCTATGATTGGATGTAATCATACTCGATATCAAGAAATATGATATCATTCTAGGTATGGATTGGTTAAGTGCATGTTGTGTAACGATTAACTGTGCAAAGAAGTAAGTTGTGTTTCGTCTACCTGGAGAAAGCCTTTGGATTGCGTCGAGTACTAGCAAGTTACGAGTTGGGTTAACAAGGTGTAATTATGGCAAGCGCTAACCTTGAATCGACATGGGTTAGGTGTTCATGGTTGCAATATGTCACGACCCGTACCCGCTTTTTTTCGGATACGAGACGTGTCCAAGCCAGCCTACGCCGCAGAGTCGGCGGTAGAACGCTGTCAAGCCCGCAAGAAATAAATGCTCAAGAAATAACATTTGCTGCTCATTCACAATTCTAAATTTATTACAACATTTATAAGATTTATAATTAAAGAAAATACAAGATTTTATAATTAATGAAAATGGTACAACTGTTTTCTATTTCTAGGTTGACATCAGCATACCCATGTCATATTTTTATTAATTATTATTATTATTATTTTTGTTTTCAAAAAAAAAAGAAAAAAAGAGGGAGCAGCCATGTGTCCCAAGGAAGAATTTAGAAGGGGGGTTATGTGGCCCATGTAATAATTAAGGGGACACCTCACCTCCTATTCTCCTTTATATAAACACACACACACAAGCAAAGGAAAAAAACCAAACAAACACACACAAACCGGCCACCACTAGCTACCGCCCCGCCGCCGCCACCTGCTGTCGTCGTCGCCATCCGCCGCCCGCTGCCGGACCACCACCACTCCGGCCACCCCCTCACTCCCTCTTCATCTTCATCTTCTTCCTCATCTTCCTCTTCCTCTTCAAAAAAAAGGGGGAAAGAAACCTAGGTATTTTCTAAACTACTTTCTTCAACTCTAATTCAAACTTTAACCTAAGATTAGGATTCCTAACAAGTTTTCTTTTATTGTTGTTGGGTTTAAAATTAGGAATTTATGGAGAAAGCTAGGTCAATTTCCAACCCAAGGCAAGTCCTCTCCCTCTTTTCCTCTTCTTTGAGACTCATCTTAAATTTTTGCTCTAAATTTCATAATAGAATAATTTAGGAAATTTTTCCATTTTTTGAAAATATATATATATTGTGGTTAAAACCTACCATGAAATATTGTAGCATGAATATAGAGATGAGCATGCACCTTTGACACAATACAAATGTATATATTGGACACAATACAATACAATATATATATTGGACACACATAAATAGATACTTGGACACAAGATGATTTATATGAATGTATAAGTTGGGCACATATGTTGCACTCAACACTTATGGCCACTTTAACTTTAAATTTTCAAGTGATATCATGTGGTTTCCATCTAAAGAATTATATATATATAAATATATAGTTGATGTATATATATATATATATATATATATATATGGACCCAATATGACACAATATGTGATACTTTGAAGGATAATATGTATTGGACACGATACAGTTAATATATGTAAAGGACACCTTGTGTAGGACACAACGCAAATATATAAGTATTGAATACGACACCAATGGGTTCTTGGAAACATGATATATTTATACACACTTTGATACTATATATAGATGTAAATTCTTATTAATATATATATATATATATATATATATATATTATATATATATATATATATATATATATATATATATCCATGTACATTTGTAACTGGTATGATTTTAGGGGCTTAACCTAACAAATTGAAAATACGTAAAATATATATATATATATATATATATATATATAAAATAAAATATATATATATATATATATATATATATATATATATATATATATATATATATATATATATGTCTTACGTTTTCTTACTTGAACGC
Organism: Iris pallida; assembly: GCA_029216955.1. Taxonomy (NCBI): domain Eukaryota; kingdom Viridiplantae; phylum Streptophyta; class Magnoliopsida; order Asparagales; family Iridaceae; genus Iris; species Iris pallida. The sequence goes on along the minus strand of JANAVB010043589.1, from coordinate 37,864 downwards.
GTGTACACGAGAGTAGCTTCCGATATTAACATAATTATATAATTCTGTCCAAATTGTTAAACCTATCGAGATAACACATGTTGAAATAAATTAATTATTTTGTAAGTCACTATATACCACGATGACTTTACTTCTATGAATTTCCAACTCTCTAGCACACCAATACAATATTACAAAGAGTCTAACATGGTCTTTTAAGTCATGACACATAGATTTAATGCCTATAATAACTTCATTTGGATACTTGGGATAGTGAACTACAAGTCGCTCAAATCAAGGAAATTGCTTGCCTAAATAAATTGCTTGCTTGCCAAATTGCCATGGTAAGAATTTTATATATACATATGCTTGCGTGGTTCCGTTGTTGAGAGTTGCTCCACCGAAGGGGTCGGCGAACCCGTATTATTAACTGCGTGGTTCCGGTGTTGAGAGTTGCTCCACCGAAGGGGTCGGCGAACCCGGATTTATATTTTTATGTTATATAATATCTCTTGTGAATTTTCGGAGTCGTCCTATACAAAGGAGACTCTGCCGAAATTTTTGGAAAATTTACGAGATAGTCAAATTCCTGACTTTCGGAAAATATCGGATTAGTATTTCAGACCTAAAGACATTTAGAAAAGATACTGAGGAAAACAACTAGGAAGCATTGGGCGGGGGAGAACAATCTGGATATTCCTAAATAGTTCCGTAGCATAATAAAATTAAAAGCTGATCAGTAAATTTCTACTCATTCGTAAGGCCATGCGGATGGAGTTTGTAGGCTTAGCTCACGTATTTTCGTTTGCTCAAGGGAGGCAAACTAAGCCCAAGGGAGGCTCTTGTGTTCGTGGCATCAGATTATTACATCTATTATGACAGTAATATCGAATAGATGTTTGTTAAGCCCAAGGGAGGCTCCAGGCCAGATACTAAGCACCGTGCCGTTGAATTCACAGCCTGATCCCGGATTAATAGGATTGTTGATAGGAATTCATTTAGATGAATATTCAGGGGTTGTTCTCAAATACTGTATTTCATGTTAGGTTTATTTCCTTTTAATATTATTATCTGCCATCACGCCTATCTGGATAAGAGGAACAGGACACTCACACATTAACAAAATGCTTCATTAAATATGACTACTTTATAAAAACTAATTGTCTCATTTTACTTCATATTTCTTTTGTTTTTCACCGTTCTTGGCCGAGGGCTTGCTTGTCGTTTCTAAATGACCTAGTATTTATCCATTAGGAGAAGGAGAAGACAATCCTGCCAAGGCATTGCCACTGTACGTCGAGGAGTAGTAACCTGAAGACTTTCAGTTTATGACTAGTGCTGTCGTAGCTATTTAATGTACTTTGTAATAAACCTATAAGACAATGTACTGTTAGATAAGTTTCCTATACTAGAATTACCATGTGTAATGCAATATAAATTTCCTTGTATTTCCTATTCTGCTGATTTACGGGCGACAATCGCGAATTTTGGCGCGTAGCCTGGGGATGTGTTTGACGTCACCGTTCAAATTTGGGAAGCGGGACGTGACACATCTTTAAGTGGTGGCCCATGCAGGTCCGCTAGAATGGGAAATCTAGGATAAAATATAGGTTCAGATAGGACGTAGGTTCTAGAATTATAAGGAGCACCTCGAGTCCAAACCACACCCTAGGAATCCTTGAGAAGGAAGTGTCAATATTTAGTAGCATTGTGCAATGATTACCTTTCTCTTATCTAACCAATTATTTTAATCTTAGTAAAAGGATACTGACCCAAGGAATTCTTGGTGTAGATCATGCCCCGATTCGCACCTTTTGCAAGACTAGGTAATGACAGCCACAGCCTGGACGAATTATTATGCGTTTGTAAAGAAATGTGGCGAGTAAACCAAAAGGGATGATAGAGGCCTATGGGTACATTACGAGTTGAAATATCCGGTGGTAACGGATATAGTGGATGAAAGAAGAGTATACTATAATACGGTGTATTACTATGTCCTGATCAAGGCAGAACCCACTGAAGGTCCAGAAACCGATCGTAACGGTACTCTGGAAGAATGGAAGCAGACGTACCCAGAGGCAAAAATCCATAACATAAGGCAAATGTGGATTTAGATCCCAGAATGTGGATGATGTGTAAATGTAAAAGTGTAAATAAGTATTAGATCCCTAGTTATGTAAAAGATGTGTGAATGTATGCACTAAGGATATAAAATAAGTATTAGATCCCCAATATATAGGTCAAGTATGAATGTATGTAGTATGAATATGATGTATGAATGTATGTAGTAGGAGCATATTGTGCTGCCAATAAATAAAATATGCTTTTCCTATATTCTTATATTCCTTGTAAGAAGTAATTCTTACTTGAGGATATTATGAATGTAGGTATGGACCTGTTTATGCCGAGTTTGGAATGGGATGGGAGCGACTACACTCTGTACTTATACCAACGCTATGCAAGAATAATGTGGAACGCACCAGATTGGTACGACGTTCATGTCTACCAAGTGTTCTATGTAATCATGCATCCCATTATCAGGGATGTCGAGGACGGAGCTGAAGTATATTTTGAAAATACAACCTACTGCTTGTATGTCTGAGATCCAAACCGCATCTACATCGAACTACATAGCTTTGAGGGCACACTAGACGACTTTGAAAGAATCATCCAAAGGTCGACATCCTCACTGAGAAAAGGATCCTCATCGAGGCTATAGCATAAGAAAAACCTAACCATGTGTATATAGTGAAGAAGGAGTCCTTCCCTTTTGTCTGCTGTATGGTATTTGGAAATCAGCAGATATGTATATGAGTAGGGATAGGTAGGGATAAAATAGATTACTATGTCACATTTGGGAAAGTTGAGTGACATGAGTAGGCTAGGTGAGAAGAATGTAAACAAATGTAAAGTTGGGAGTAGAGACAACATTTTGTATTACTCTCATTATAATAAAATATATAAATATATGGTTTTGCTGTACACCTTGTTATAAATAAATATTGTGAGTCAAATAATCCTTGAGGATTATGTCTTTTAATTTTAGGATATGGACGACCCTGATCAGCCAAACAATCCACCACCTCAAGCATCAACGACACCAACCGTGGCTGATATGTTCCGTTTGTTCCAGCAACTATTGGAATCCAATAGTCAGCAGGCCAATGCTGCCCATGCAACAAATACCACAATATTGGAACAAATATAGAATTCTAACAATACCAAGGATAAAACCCAAAAGGAATTCAGGGATCTTAGGCCACCCAAGTTTAAGGGAACTGAAAATGCAATGGAAGCGGGTCAATGGCTAAGAACCATTGAAGGTTTGATGAAGGCTACAAAAGTTAAACCTGATGGTACCAGCAATCCGCATCCAGCTGGAAGACATTGTTGGATACTGGTGGAGTGCCGAGTATCGAGAAGATTCTGACAAGGACATGTCATGGGCTGAATTTAATTAGAAATTTGAAGAAATATTCTATCCTAAGTCAGCACGGATAGAATTAGAACGATAATTCAACTATCTGAAACAAGGGAGACGCACAGTTGATGAGTACACTATGGAATTTTTCAGGCTTAGTCGATTTGCCCCTAATATGATAGCGGATGAAGATACGAAAATATCTAGGTTCGTAGAAGGGCTTGGGACCCAACTGAAAAGTAGGGTCACATCTTATCGGTGCCAAACCTTTTCTGAGGAAACAGAAGCTGCTCGAGACCAAGAGAGAATACTAAAGGAAGAGCAACCTTTCCGGTCATCGCAACCTAAGAGAACCTTTGAAGAAGGGGCACCCTCCAACAAGAATCACTGGCAGGGACCATCTAAGCGTCCTCAGAATGGCAACCCAGACAGAGATTCATTGTCTACAACTACTGCCAGAAACCAGGACACAAGAAAGATGTATATAGAAAATTGTTTGGACTTTGCTTGAGATGTGGAGCGGGAGGACATCCAGTCAGTCAGTGCCCTCAGCTGCATGCAATTGGAGCGACGACACGAGGATTCAATCAAGGGTATCGACCTCCGATTCAGGGGAATAAACCTCAACCAAGGATTCAGGCACCAACCTCACAGGCGGTCATGACTTATAGGAATCAGCAAAGGCCACCATATACCCCTCAGGCATATCAGTTCCAACAAGCACAAAGGGCGAGTCAAGCCCAAAATTACAATAAGAAGAGGAAGGGACAAGGGCAAGCATTTATGATGGGAGCTGAAGATGCAAATATCCTGGAAGAAGTAGTCTCTGGTACGATTCTAGTTTCTGCATATCCAGCATCTGTATTATTTGATTCCGGGGCTACCCATTCATTTATAGCATCTTTTTTTATATCGCAACGTGAAATAGAATCCCAACCTCTGCCTAAATCACTAAAGGTTCTCACCGGTAACGGAGTGGTAGAAGTTAACCGCGTATGTAGTAAATATCCCATAAAGTTGGGTGGAGGAGCTTTTCGAACTCGGTTACTTGTTTTCCCGACAAGCAACTACGATGTGATACTAGGCATGGATTGGCTAACCGCAACACTAGCCAATATAGACTGCGGTCAAGGGAAAGTTACATTTCAACTTCCCGACGGAGAATCTTATGAATTTGTGCGAGACCAAAATGAATTCAATATGGAAGAATTAGAGAAGTTTGAATTACCAGTTCAAGCAACGTTGCAAGAATCGGTAGAGCAATCATTCCTAAGGATAGTAGAAGAATTTAAAGATGTATTCCCAGAAGAATTGCCAGGGCTACCCCCAGATAGAGCTGTAGAATTCTATATAGATCTAATCCCAGGAGCAGCTCCAATAGCCACGAAAATATATCCAATAAACAAAGAGGAATTAGCTGAGTTGAATAAACATAAAGGAATTGTTAGAAAAAGGATTTATTTAACCCAGCGCTTCGCCGTGGGGAGCACCAGTATTGTTTGTGAAAAAGAAGGATGGTACCCTACGACTGGTAATTGATTATAGGGCTTTGAATTAGGTCACCATCAAGAATAAGTATCCTCTACCTAGAATTGATCAACTATTCGACCAGTTAGGAGAGGCAAGAGTATTCTCAAAAATTGATCTAAGGTCCAGATATCATCAAGTGAAGGTAAAGAAGGAAGACGTCCCTAAGACTGCATTTAGAACTCGATATGGGCATTATGAATTCTTAGTTATGCCATTCGGGTTAACAAATGCACCTGCCATATTTATGGACCTGATGAATCGAGTATTTTATCAATATCTAGATAAATTCGTGATTGTATTCATTGACGACATCCTTATATACTCCAAAAATGAAGAGGAAAATGAAAAACACCTGAGGATTGTATTACAAACGTTGCGGGAAGAACAATTATATGCCAAACTTAGTAAATGTGAATTTTGGCTGGACCAAATACCCTTTCTGGGGCATATTATCAGTGGAGAAGGCATCTCGGTAGACCCGAGGAAGGTGGAAGCAGTTAAGTCTTGGCCAACACCTAAGTCCGTAGCAGAAATCAGAAGTTTCTTAGGACTAGCTGGTTACTACCGAAGATTTGTAAAAAAATTTTAAGAATCACAGAACCTTTAACCCGTCTTACCCGGAAAGAAGAAAAGTTTAATTGGACAGAGAAATGTCAAATGACATTTGACGAATTGAAGCAAAGATTAAATTTGGCCCCAGTACTGGCATTACCATCTGGTTCGGGTGGATATGAGATATATAGTGATGCATCAGGTAAGTGTCTGGGATTTGTACTGATGCAACACGAGAGAGTCATAGCCTATGCATCCCGACAATTAAAGATACATGAAAGGAATTATCTAACTCACAATCTCGAACTTGCAGCTGTGGTATTCGCACTCAAGTTATGGAGGCATTATTTGAGAGAATCAAAATATACACAGACCACAAAAGTTTGAAATATGTCTTCACACGGAAGGAGATCAATATGAGACAAAGAAGATGGTTGGAGTTACTGAAGGACTTCGATATGGAGCTGGAATATCACCCAGGCAAGGCTAATAAAGTGTCTGATGCTCTAAGCAGAAGACCTGAAGCCTTCTTTATGAATACACTCAAGGAGATCCTTAAGGATTTAAGAAAAATAGGAATTGAAGTGATATGCCCGATAACGGAAGGAATGTGGCAAAACTTACAAGTGCAATCCTCCTTAATAGATAGAATTAAAGAGGCTCAACAAAATGACTCAAAACTTCAAAAGATTTGGAAACAACAGAAGCAGGGCTCCGGACCGGGATAAGGAAGCATCCGGACGGATCATTAAGATTCGGAAATTGATTATGTGTGCCCAGTGGAGATTTAAGAACAGAGGTTATGTCAGAGGCTCATGACTCACAATATTCCATTCATTCGGGCAGCACTAAATGTATAAAGATTTGAGACAAACATTTTGGTGGCACGGGATGAAAAGAGAAGTCGCCATATTTGTATCCAGATGTCTCGTCTGTCAACAAGTGAAAGCAGAACATCAAAGGACAGCAGGACTTCTTCAGCCTTTGCCCATACCCGAATGGAAGTGGGAGCATCTCACAATGGACTTTATGACAGGACTGCCTAGGACCCAGAGGGGTAATAATGCTATTTGGGTTATTGTAGATAGATTTACGAAGTCCGCTCATTTTCTTTCCTTTCGAGTTGGATAGTCGACAGAGGCACTGGCAAAAATGTACATGAAACAGATTGTCAGTCAAAATGGAGTACCAGTGGGTATAGTATCGGATAGAGATACCAGACTCACTTCTCATTTCTGGAGAAGTCTACAAGAAAATCTTGACACTCAATTGAAATATAGCTCCGTCTACCACCCCCAAACAGACGGCCAGTCGGAAAGAACCATTCAGACCCTAGAAGACATACTGAGAGCTTGCATTTTAGATTTTGGAGGAGCATGGGATGATCATCTATATTTGGTAGAATTTTCATTTAACAACAGTTACCATGATAGCATCAAAATGGCTCCTTTTGAAGCACTATATGGTAGAAAGTGCAGATCGCTGGTATGTTGGACCGACGTTGGAGAGAGACAATTACTGGGACCAGAACTAATAACACAAACTGTGGATATAGTCAAAGCAATAAGAAGTCACCTGCAAGCAGCATAGGGTAGACAGAAGATGTGGGCTGATAAGCATCGAAGAATACTGGAGTTTCAATCTGGAGAGCATGTGTTTCTGAAGATTTCACCAACTAAGGAGACCATCAGATTCGGGACCAGAAAAAAACTGAGTCCGAGATACATTGGACCCTTCGACATATTGGAGAAAGTAGGAAATGTATCATATCGGCTTGCCTTACCACCAACGCTAGAGGGAGTCCACAATGTATTCCATGTTTTGCAGTTACAAAGATATGTGTCGGATCCGAGACATATACTCGACCATTCAGAAATCACCGTTGGACCTACACTACGGATAGAACAGAAACCCGTTGGGATCTTGGATAGAAGGTACTCCGCAATCGGATCATCCCATTAGTACGAGTTGCATGGAGCAAGGATTCTCCTGGAGATTCAACTTGGGAGAAAGAAGAAGATATGCGAAGGCAATATCCGTATCTATTACCTAAGCCAGGTTAGTAATCAATTGTTGTACTTTCAAATTCTGAGGACAGAATTTTTCTAAGGGGAGTAGACTTGTCATATTCTTATTTATTATTATTATTATTATTTTTATTTTCAAAAAAAAAGAAAAAGGGGGAGCAGCCATGTGTCCCGTGGAAGAATTTAGAAGGGGGTTATGTGGCCCATGTAATAATTAAGGGGACACCTCACCTCCTATTCTCCTTTATATAAACACACACACACACAAGCAAAGGAAAAAAAAAGCCCAAACAAACACACACAAACTGCCGCCAACAACTGCTGTCGCCCGCCGCCGCCACCTGCTGCCGCCGCCGGACCACCACCACTCCGGCCACCCCCTCACTCCCTCTTCATCTTCTTCCTCATCTTCCTCTTCCTCTTCAAAAAAAAAGGGGAAAGAAAACCTAGGTATTTTCTAAACTACTTTTCTCCATCTCTAATGAAACTTTAACCTAGGATTATGATTCCTAACAAGTTTTCTTTTATTGTTGTTGGGTTTAAAATTAGGAATTTCTGGAGAAAGCTAGGTCAATTCCCAACCCAAGGCAAGTCCTCTCCCTCTTTTCCTCTTCTTTGAGACTCATCTTAAATTTTTGCTCTAAATTTCATAATGGAATAATTTAGGAAAATTTTCCATTTTCTGAAAATATGTATATATTGTGGTTAAAACCTACCATGAAATATTGTAGCATGAATATAGAGATGAGCATGCACCTTTGACACAATACAAATATATATATTGGACACAATACAATACAATATATATATTGGACACACATAAATAAATACTTGGACACAAGATGATTTATATGAATGTATAAGTTGGGCACATATGTTGCACTCAACACTTTTGGCCACTTCAACTTTAAATTTTCAAGTGATATCATGTGGTTTCCATCTAAAGAATTATATATATATATAAATATATAGTTGATGTATGTATATATATATATGGACCCAGCATGACACAATATGTGATACTTTGAAGGATAATATGTATTGGACACGATATAGTTAATATATGTAAAGGACACCTTGTGTAGGACACAACGCAAATATATAAGTATTGAATACGACACCAATGGGTTCTTGGAAACATGATATATTTATACACACTTTGATACTATATATAGATGTAAATTCTTATTCATATATATATATATATATATATATATATATATATATATATATATATATATATATATATATATATATAAAATATATATATATATATATATATATATATCCATGTACATTTGTAACTCTCGGTATGATTTTAGGGGCTTAACCTACACAAATTGAAAATACGTATATATATATATATATATATATATATATATATATATATATATATATATATATATATATATATTTGTCTTACGTTTTCTTACTTGAACGCGTGTACACGAGAGTAGCTTCCGATATTAACATAATTATATAATTCTGTCCAAATTGTTAAACCTATCGAGATAACACATGTTGAAATAAATTAATTATTTTGCAAGTAACTATATACCACGATGACTTTACCTCTATGAATTTCCAACTCTCTAGCACACTAATACAATATTACAAAGAGTCTAACATGGTCTTTTAATTCATGACACATAGATTTAATGCCTATAATAACTTCATTTGGATACTTGGGATAGTGAACCCCAAGCCGCTCAAATCAAGGAAATTGCTTGCCTAAATAAATTGCTTGCTTGCTTGCTTGCTTGCCAAATTGCCATGGTAAGAATTAAGCATTTTATATATACATATGCTTGCGTGGTTCCAGTGTTGAGAGTTGCTCCACCGAAGGGGTCGGCGAACCCGTATTATTACCTGCGTGGTTCCGGTGTTGAGAGTTGCTCCACCGAAGGGGTCGGCGAACCCGGATTTATATTTTTATGTTATATAATATCTCTTGTGAATTTTCAGAGTCGTCCTATACAAAGGAGACTCTGTCAAAATTTTTGGAAAATTCACGAGATAGTCAAATTCCTGACTTTCGGAAAATATCGGATTAGTATTTAAGACCTAAAGTCATTTAAGAAAGATACTTAGGAAAACAACTAGGAAGCATTCGGCGGGGGAGAACAATCTGGATATTCCTAAATAGTTCCATAGCATAATAAAATTAAAAGCTGATCAGTAAATTAATACTCATTCGTAAGGCCATGCGGATGGAGTTTGTGAGGCATAGCTCACGTATTTTCGTTTGCTCAAGGGAGGCAAACTAAGCCCAAGGGAGGCTCTTGTGTTCGTGCATCAGATTATTACATCTATTACGACAGTAATATCGAATAGATGTTTGTTAAGCCCAAGGGAGGCTCCAGGCCGGATACTAAGCACCGTGCCGCCGAATTCACAGCCTGATCCCGGGTTAATAGGATTGTTGATGGGAAATCATTTAGATGAATATTCAGGGATTGTTCTCCAATACTGTATTTCATGTTAGGTTCATTTCCTTTTAATATCATTATCTGCCATCTCGCCAATCAGGATAAGAGGAACAGGACACTCACACATTAACAAAATGCTTCATTAAATATGACTACTTTACAAAAACTAATTGTCTCATTTTACTTCATATTTCTTTTGTTTTTTACCGTTCTTGGCCGAGGGCTTGCTTGTCATTTCTAAACGACTTAGTATTTGTTCAGTAGGGGAAGGAGAAGACAATCCTGCCGAGGCATTGCCACTGTACGTCGAGGAGTAGTAACCTGAAGACTTTCAGTTTATGATCATAAAGTTGTCGTAGCTATTTTTGTAATGTACTTTTGTAATAAACCTGTAAGACAATGTACTTTTAGATAAGTTTCATGTACTAGAATTACCATGTGTAATGCAATATAAATTTTTTTGTATTTTCCATTCTGCTGATTTACGGGCGACAATCGCGAATTTTGGCGCGTAGCCTGGGGATGTGTTTGACGTCACCGTTCAAATTTGGGAAGCGGGACGTGACAACCCAGGCTATCCCAATGCTAAGAGTGATCGCAGCTAAACCTAAAAAATGTTGATTTCCAGTCAGGAATGGAACAAGTACACAAACCGACGACAATACGAAGGCACAATAGAATTGACAAGACATGAAAATAACATATGAGATATAAAAACTGGAAGATAACTGATGCCATAACACGATAGAGAAATAAAGGAAAATAAAAGACATCTACCTATGTGGTGTGAAATATCTGTTTCGACATGTGAACGGCTAGGGGATAAATTCGGCACACTGCACGTGTCGTGTGCAGCGGCTATCGTTCAAGAATAGACATATTGGGATATTTCTGGGTAGTCTACATGTATACTAAGATATTTCCCCTCCCGACAACTCCGTGTGACGAGTGTGTCAACAAGCAGCAAGATATATGTATAGACATGAAATGAAAAGACTACTATGAATCGAAAGCAATCAGAAAGTGCACTTGCCTGAGGTCCTCAGCTGGAGAAACCAATAATAATATACCACTCAATAAGCCACAATCAGTCAACACATGCAGAAGTCTCCAGATGCTGAAATAAATAGTACCAATGTTCTCAGAATAGTCAAATTAGTTCGGATTGCCTGTCCTTAAGTCCAATTCTGGACACAGGGGCAAAATGATAATTTTGGGCAAAAACGATGTCCGCCGTTGGACCCGCTTTACACCGAAAAGCGTGCCAGAGTCAACGGTCTCTAAAGTCGTCAAACTATATTTCTACGGATCTGGTTTTCCGATACGAACCCAACCGTATGTCCAGAGTTGGATTTCGGCGGGCCGTGCACAAAATTGTCCGTTGAGTGGGACCGGGGGGCCCGCAAAACGGCGTTCCGATTCCACTGTCTCAGAATCGGACCAAACTTATCATACAGGACCAGAAAAATGATACGGTCCTGTTGGCATAAGTTTTGCCTCGATCTGACAAGCGTACACAATGTTATGACTGAATTTGCATTGCACGAAGACGGGGCGATTCCTACGGATACACATCAAATTCGTCGCGCATACGTGACCAATTTGAATTCCGTCAAAGCCCACACGACCACAAATCCGTTACGCACCTTTCGATGCGTACGGTGCGTGACCACGTCACCCGGTTTGGCGGGACGGACGTTGTATCGGAGGAATTTTCTAAAAGTTTATTGTTTTTGAAAATGGTTTTTGATGGTTTTTGAATTCGAATAACTTTGTACATACTTGATAAAAACTGAATCTACAAAATAGGTTTTAATCTCGTATATATTAACTAAAACTGTTTTAAATAGGTTTTCGAAAACTCTTACTATCTGGCTCGGGAATACTCTTCTAAAACAGGGTTCTTGCGGCTTACATTTTCTGTTTTTTTTTTGGACATTGCTCGTCAGTTTTCGCATCGATTTCGTGAATCAATGGCTCGACCAGATTAGATTCTACTTGTTAAGATATCTGGGGGGTCATATAGGGTTCCTCTATGCGTTTATAGATCGAACTTTGATCGAAGGTACGGAGAGAAAACAAACCTCAAACTTCGGGTCGTAGCTACTGCTACTGCGGCTGTTCCTGCTATTTCTTTGCTCTGCTCCACGCGGACTCGGCCGACTCCGGCGGTCGTTGCGGCGGCGGGCGGCACGTCCAGGGTCAGGAAAGGATGGCGCGTGGTGGTGGGATGGAGAAAGTTAGGGTTTCACGAGATTTCTCTCCGCCCTCCCTCGGCTGTCTATATGTGCTGCTGTCGGGTTGGCTCGGTTTATATAGGTTCTGTTCTCGGGCTGGGGAAGGACGGAAGGGGGAGGTCGGGCCAGGAGGTTGGCTGGTGGGCCTTTGGGTTACGCTCGGTCGGGTTCGTTGTAGTTTTTGGTTTTGTGAAGAGCCTGGGATTAGTAGGGGATGCTCGGGCTGCCTCCGGGTCGGGCTTGGCTGAGCCCGGGCTGGCTTGGCCTGGTTGGGATTTTGTTTTTATTATTTCTCTTTCTATTTTTTCCTTTTTCTTTTTCTATATTCATTTCATATATATATATATATATATATTAAAAAAATATATATATATATATATATATACATATAATTATCTAGGTACAATTATACGTATATATATACGCACACATATACATATATATTATATATACCCACTTATACATATATTTATATTTACATAAACATGCAAATATATTTAATATATATATTTATATATTCATACACCTTCACACGTATATATGTATACCTATATATACACATTTATACGTATACAATTCTATAACTCTATATATATATTCACTTTATTTTATAAAACAATAATGCGAGTATATATTCACAATTATTTAATAAGCACCCACATATCCATATATATATATATATATATAAATATATATATATAAATATATATATATATATATATATATATATATATATATATATATATATATTTATATATATATATATATATATATATATATATATAAATATATATATATATATATATATATATATATATATATATATATATATAGTAATCTCCATGAATCTAATTATCCTCAATATTACATATACATATTAAAACATTTATTCTTTAAAAGTAATATAACCAATAATATTACTAGTATTATATAATGATAACCCTAATAAAATAATAATAATAATAATAGTAATAATAATAATAACAAATTTCCATAAACTATTTATCTAAAATCACCATTTAAATAAAATAAATAATAATAAAATATTTTAAAGAATCTGGGAAGGGGAGCTACAAATCTACCCACCTTAAAAATAATTTCGTCCTCGAAATTCTAACTCATAAACATGCCTAAAATTCAAACATAAAAAAAAAATCCACTATTACCATAATATCCTCGAATTTTAATTTCTCAGAAATATTTATATCCTCCTCCTAGCCATTTCGTAACTACGAATCATCGAGGACTTCTGCCCACCTTTGGTCACACTACTCCTCAAACTAAAATCTTAAAATCTGCTAACTGGTTGCTAACAATCCTACCAATAAATATCTAGGCATATGGTACCTATAATCCTCTCGTATCGATCAAGTACCCAAAATTTAACAAGCAACAATTTACACAAGTGGCTAAGAAATATTGCTAAATTCTAGTAAGCATGGTCATTCGTCACTCTGTAATAGGGAGGACCAGAAGATAAGGAAGAATAATCGAGCAATTATGAAGTTTCAAGAGCGGTAGAGAATATCCAATATTACGGATAGAAATAGTACTTATGAACATATTGTCTTATTCGCTAGATTGGGCTACTCTAGTCCAGTCACTTGCTACAACGAAGACCCTTCGTTCTTAGAGCGGCTTGCAATCCATACAATACATAAATTCCGTTCTCGGAGTTAATCTAAAACAAGGTTCAAAAATAGAACAGAATTTGGGAAATCAAGATTGTGATCTTTTCCGTGGTGATTTAAACACACGAGTAAGGGGTATAATTGCAATACAAGGTCGTATCATGACTTCCAGTTAGATGGAATAAGGGTTATGAATGACTACATATACAAACAGGTGGAGGCTTCATAATAGGTACAGGGACCTACTTCAAATAGTTTGGTTTCCTAGTCCGAGTATGGTGGTATACATGGATGAGTTTTACTGAGTCTTAATGGGATTCCTGACTGGACATCCCTCGTTGGTTGGGTAAACCTTAGATTGCAATCTATATGGACTGGACAAGATTCCAAGATAAAACTATGTTTACTAGGTTAGGGTTGAGGCTCTAGTTGGAGTCGGAAAGTGTACTGTTACTATGGTGAGGGTTATAGCTAGTCCTTTTGACCTAAAAGTCGTACCATAAAAATAGAGTACAAGGGGACGGGTTTGAGCGGGACATGATATATCTAGGTGAAGGTGGACTCGTCTAGATCTTGCATGTGAAATTTGTTGGGAGGTAACAGCTAATCTCATGCTCCAAATATTAATGACACGGCCGGGGACACAAAATGATCTGGGTAGAAAATGGGAGTCTATGGGGGCACTAATGATCACTCTAATGGAAAAATTATTCTAATCAATCGGTAATCCCGGTATATCCTAAAATTTTAGAAGGCTTACAGTCTACCCACCTTAGAAGCTAGGATATGATTTTAGGAATGGTGAGGTTTAGAAGGATCCCAAAGTCCAGATATTGCACCTCGACTTTTGTTAATAAAGAATAAGGCACGGCATACGGGATACGGTAGATATAAGTCAAGTCAAGGATCGTTCCTCAATAAATAGAAAACGAGTGCGTGTGCAATGACACATGGTCGATAAAATAGAATGACCTACTCATCTACAGTATACATGAGTTGTCGACGGGGTAACCAACTCTAAGGCACGTCATATGAAAAGGTTCCTAACAATTGGGTCATGAATTTCTATATGTGTCAAGCCTGCCAGTCTATTGTCACAAGGGCCCTGGTTAAAATAAGCTTCAACAAATAATTAAAGGCTCACAACAATCGGCCTCTTAGGAATAGATAGTCTCCTAGGTTGGCATTTGATTAAGGGAAAGATCCTAATCATTCTCGGACTCCAATGACTAGAAGATCAAGATAGTAGGTTTAGGGTTGCATAGAGGACGAGTAACTTAAGGCAAGGTTCCAATCACTGGCTGGCCGTGGATAACTATGCTTGTGTATGCAACTATCGTAGCCATGGGGATACTATGTATCTATCTATCAATTACGAGCTTTCGTCTTTCCAATCAGTGAAAGATAAAACAATAAAGAGTTCAAGAGAGGTGTCACTGAATACAATTACGTAATTCAAAGGCGAATGTATAAGTCAAGAGAAATTGTCAAAGCAGTCGCGAATGAGATCCTAGAGACATCTACATCTCAATCCACGTAAGAAAATTAGATGAAGAGTGAACCAAATGCATCATAGTTGATCAGACCGTAATACAATGATTCTGATTAGACAATATGTTAGCGGGCGTCCCCATTAAACATGTGTCTTGAATCAAGTTCGATAAGAGAGTAAGCTTGTAAAAAACTAGGCTGTAATAGCCAGTATTGGTCAAGAGAGTCAAAATATAAGTAGGCGAGATTTTTGAAAAAAGATACAAGTAGTTCGAGTTTTGAAAAATTCAAAACCTACCAGGTGCTATTGCTTATATAGGCATCCTACTATCTTCTTATTCTTAAGGCCTAGGTCGACTAATGGGTTATGGATCTCTAAATTCCATATTCTAGATAAACTTATTAGTGTCAGTCATTTACCTTGTTAATAGATCACAAGGACTACGGAATGCTAGGTTGGGAGACATGCTATCCAACTTATACTAGTATTGGTTTTGGATCTTAGGGTCATACAGGGCAGTCCCTATCCTCTATAGTATCCTAAACTTGTAATCACGTCTGAAATCATTTCACCGGGAATTATTTCTCGCCTGTATACTCTGGCTGTGATAAACCCTTGGTTCCGTGATTCGGTGTGATAAGCTATCAGGTACTCTACTCTATATTGTCATAATGGTATCTAAGATCTAAAGAGGTCAATGGGAACATAGTTTTAGCAATGTTCCATAGACTATGATTCTTTGGAATGATTTCATTTCTGTGGGTTGTGCCTCGCCAGTGCGCTGCTGGCTGTAGTGAACCCACATTCTCCACCTTCAAATAATTGACGACAGTGCGCTGCTGTCTAACCATTATTAGTTAACTAACTATATCCGTAAGAACTCATGAGCTTCTAGAGATTCAACAAGTTGACTCAAAATAAAGCGTAGGTATTCGTCCTGTCAGTCACAACTCCTAAAACAAAAGAGTTAACATGGAGGAATTAACTAAAGACGAAAGGAATACAAACATTCGAGTATTTATTTTATATGCATTTCTATGATTGAGGGAAAATCTTAAATAAATCTACTTCGAGATTCGTATGCAAATAACAGAATCAGAAAATTTAAACTAATTCCCTACGGCAACGTAGTATTTAAAACAGGCAATTCTAACTTATGATATAAGATTTACATCTAAATAAGGAAATTGAACAGTTTATCAAAATTAACGCCTTAATTATAGGCAAGCCTAACATACCAAGCGAATAGTATATCCACATTGGATCACATTGTCATATCAAAATTAATAGTGTATTTATAGGGATCTAGCAAGCTATCTAAATTGCATGGCCTATCTAATAACCTTAACTACCCAACGGTCAATTTGAACAAGGGACTCCTAGTCCTAGTTATTCTTCTAAATTATTTAATCCTAATTGTAAATGAGCATTTCCTAGCGCAGGCTTGCAGCAGTACGACTAATATGGTACTACTGCGAGTTCGCATAATTTGCGAAGACTGACCTGCATGGGCCACCACAAAAACTTGTCACGACCCGTACCCATTTTTTCGGATACGAGACGTGTCCAAGCCAGCCTACGCCGCAGAGTCGGCGGTAGAACGCTGTCAAGCCCGCAAGAAATAAATGCTCAAGTAATAACATTTGCTGCTCATTCACAATTCTAAATTTATTACAATATTTATAAGATTTATAATTAAAGAAAATACAAGATTTTACAATTAATAAAAATGGTACAACTGTTTTCTATTTCTAGGTTGACCTCAGCATAACCAAGCCTTCCCAATGCTAAGAGCGATCGCGGCTAAACCTGAAAAATGTTGGTTTCCATTCAGGAATGGAACAAGTGCACAAACCGACGACAATACGAAGACACAATAGAATTGACAAGACATGAAAATAACATATGAGATATAAAAACTGGAAGATAACTGATGACATAGCACAATAGAGAAATAATGGAAAATAAAAGTCATCTACCTATATGGTGTGAAATATCTGTTTTGATATGTGAACAGCTAGGGGATAAATTCGGCACACTGCACGTGTCGTGTGCAGCGGCTATCATTCAAGAATAGACATATTGGGATATTTCTGGGTAGTCTACATGTATACTATGATATTTCCCCTTCCGATAACTCCGTGTGACGAGCGTGTCAACAAGCAGCAAGATATATGTATAGACATGAAATGAAAAGACTACTATGAATCGAAAGCAATCAGAAAGTACACTTGCCTGAGGTCCTTAGCTGGAGAAACCAATAATAATATACCACTCAATGAGCCACAATCATTCAACACATGCAAAAGTCTCCAGATGCTGAAATAAATAGTACCAACATTCTCAGAATAGTCAAATTAGCTAGGATTGCCTGTCCTTAAGTCCAATTCTGGACACAGAGGCAAAACGGTAATTTCGGGCAAAAACGATGTCCGTCGTTGGACCCGCTTTGCACCGAAAAGTGTGCCAGAGTCAATGGTCTCTAAAGTCATCAAACTATATGTCTACGGATACGGTTTTCTGATACGAACCCAACCATATGTCCAGAGTTGGATTCCGGCGGGCCGTACACAAAATCGCCCATTGAGTGGGACCGGGGGCCCGTAAAACGGCGTTCCGATTCCACTGTCTCAGAATCGGACCAAGCTTAGCATACAGGACCAAAAAAATGATACAGTCCTGTTGGCACAAGTTTCGTCTCGATCTGACGAGCATACACAAAGTTATGACTGAATTTGCATTGCACGGATACGGGGCGATTCCTACGGATACGCATCAAATTCGTCGCGCATACGCGACCAATTTGAATTCCGTCAAAGCCAACACGACCACGGATCCGTTACGCACCATTTGATGCTTTCCGTGCGTGGCCACGTTGCCCGGTTTGGTGGGACGGACGTTGTATCGGAGGGATTTTCTAAAAGTTTATTGTTTTTGAAAATGGTTTTTGATGGTTTTTGAATTCGAATAACTTTGTACATACTTGATAAAAACTGAATCTATAAAATAGGTTTTAACCTCGTATATATTAACTAAAACTGTTTCAAAAAGGTTTTCGAAAACTCTTACTATCTGGCTCGGGAATACTCTTCTAAAACAGGGTTCTTGCTGCTTACATTTCTTGTTTTTCTTTTTTTCTTTTTTGGACATTGCTCGTCAATTTTCGTATCGATTTCGTGAATCAATGGCTCGACCGGATTAGATTCTACTTGTTATGACATCTAGGGGGTCATATAGGGTTCCTCTACGCATTTATAGATCGAACTTTGATCGAAGGTACGGAGAGAAAACAAACCTCAAACTCCGGGTCGTAGCTACTGCTACTGCGGCTGTTCCTGCTATTTCTTTGCTCTGCTCCGCGCGGACCCGGCCGACTCCAGCGGTCGTTGCGGCGGTGGGCAGCGCGTCCAGGGTCGGGGGAGGGTGGCGCGTTGTGGCGGCGTGGAGGAAGTTAGGGTTTCACGAGATTTCTCTCCGCCCTTCCTCGGCTGTCTATATGTGCTGCTGTCGGGTTGGCTCAGTTTATATAGGTTCTGTTCTCGGGCTGGAGAAGGACTGAAGGGAACGTCGGGCCAGGAGGTTGGCTGGTGGGCCTTTGGGTTAGGCTCGGTCGGGTTCGTTGCAGTTTGTGGTTTTGTGAAGAGCCTGGGATTAGTTGGGGATGCTCGGGCTGCCTCCGGGTCGGGCTTGGCTGAGGCCGGACTGGCTTGGCCTGGTTGGGATTTTGTTTTTATTATTTCTCTTTCTATTTTTTCTTTTTTTTTCTTTATTCATTTCATATATATATACATATATATACATATAATTATCTATGTACAATTATACGTATATATATACGCACACATATACATATATATTATATATACCCACTTACACATATATTTATATTTACATAAACATGCTAATATATTTAATATATATATTTATATTTTCATACACCTTCACACGTATATATGTATACCTATATATATACACATTTATACGTATACAATTTTCTATAACTCTACATTTATACGTATACAATTCTATAACTCTATATATATATTCACTTTATTTTATAAAACAATAATGCGAGTATATATTCACAATTATTTAATAAGCACCCACATATTCATATATATATATATATATATATATATATATATAATATATATATATATATATATAAATATATATATATATATATATTTAATGGCTAGAGCCTTCATTGAAATAGAAAACGAGAGAGTGGAACCGGGAGATAGCCCAAGTTCCTACAAAGTGTGGGTGTAAACCCTGAACGGAGATCGATTGGAACCAGGAGTAGACCCAAGTTCATACAAAATGTGGGTATAACCCTAAACGAGGATCCTGCAAAGTTAAGTCAAGTTTTTTTTCTTTTTTTTTTTCCCGAAAACTCACTGAGAAAATCGAGAAAAAAAATGGGTAAGCGCGAAGCGCTGCGCCCGAGGGGGGGTACAGTGTGCACTGCCCGAGGTTGGGTGTACTGCCCAAGGATGGGCTTGCGGAACGAGGAGTCTCGTCCCACCCCCCTCCCCCCCCCGCCAGCGCACGGAACGAAAAGGCTGGGGAGCCGACAACTCCGGTGGGAGGGGTGGTTTGCCGCTAGGGAGAGATGAGAGTACGACTTCGGGGGAGGAGGGAAGTCCCGGCGAGGGGAGAGGTCGGCCGGCGAGAAGGAGATGGGAAGGCCTGCCGGCGGGAGGGATGCTCGACCGGCGAGGGGGAGATGGGGAGGCTGTCCGGCGCAGCAGAGCACCTAGCAACGACGAGTGGAGGGGTCCTCCAGCATGCGCCGAAGGGAGCGCCGGATGGAGGAGGGTGGAGGAGCGGAGCGAGCAGGGGGTGACGGGGGCGGAGCCACCGCAGGCATGGGCGTCCGACCGACGACGGTGAGGTCGAGCTCAGTAAGGGGCGCTGCGCGGCCACGGACGCCCAAGAAGGGGGCTCAACGTACGTGGGAGAAGGGAGAGGGCCGGCAGCGGGGAGTGGGCACCAGGGGGAGACCGGGGCTGGAGGAGGGGGCGGAGCCCCCGGCGGACCCGAGGAAGCCGGAGGAGGAAAGGGGGAGGACGCTCCAGAGGCCGGAGGGCACGGGGAGTGCGCGGCCGAGGTTGGGGGCCGCTGCAGAGCATAGAAAGCGGCCGCCGCGGCGGAGCCAGGGGGTGCGGGGCGGATCCTGCCGGGGGAGTAGGAGGCCACGGCAGGGGGGCCGCCAGGGGCGCCGGTGACGGCACAGGGAGAGTTACGGCGGGAGGAGAGTGCGCCGGAGCGGAAGGGCCAGGCGAAGCAAAACCCGGCGAGAGCGGGTCGTATCTGGCCCGGTGTCGCCGAAGCCGCCTGGAAGGTCGACGACGCCGAGGAGGGTGGGGTGAGAGGAGGAAGGGGAGCCAGCTGCAGTCAACGGGGAGGCAACTGAGGCCGGCGGGGAGCTGCGCGTGGCACGGCCAACCGGGCGGTCCGGGGAAGGGGAAAGCGAGGAGTCCTCCGAAGGGGAGGAAGACGCCGAGAGGCGCGGCATGTCCAAGAGGGCCAAACGGCCATCCAAGCCAACCGACCGCCGGGAGGGGCGGAGTGGCGAGCAGAGGCGGTCCCTCCTGCTTCCGTATTTATATATATATATATATATATATATATATATATATATATATATATATATATATATATATTCACTTTATTTTATAAAATAATAATGCGAGTATATATTCACAATTATTTAATAAGCACCCACATATTCATATATATATATATATATATATATATAAATATATATATATATTATATATTATATTATATATATATATATATATATATATATATATATATATATATATATAGTAATCTCCATGAATCTAATTATCCTCAATATTACATATACATATTAAAACATTTAATCTTTAAAAGTAATATAACCAATAATATTACTAGTATTATATAATGTTAACCCTAATAAAATAATAATAATAATAATAATTGTAATAATAATAATAACGAATTTCCATAAACTATTTATCTAAAATCACCATTTAAATAAAATAAATATTAATAAAATATTTTAAAGAATCTGGGAAGGGGAGCTACACAACACCATTTTGGAGCCTAAGATTTGGCTATAGCAAGGACACGTGCTTCAGCATGAATGTGATGTCATCTCGAGTTAAGTCAGAAAGGGCCGTAAGACAAGTTGGTTAAGTCTAGTTGATCCTTGAGAGGCACGACCTCGATCTTAAGGCACGATCAAGTCCATTGGCATGACCAGCACGAGTCATCCCCTTGACGTCATTGGCACGAGAATGGTCTAGAGGCACATAAATCAAGTGAAAGTCTTGGCACGGTCGAGTTTGTATGAGTTTCCACTTGGCGAGGCACTGCCTCGAATATATATATTGAAGCCACGAATAGAATATAGCACGACCCTGTCGTTGCATTGCCAAGTATAGGCCAAGGTATCTTTGTCCTAAAATTTATCCTAAGGCAAGACTAGAAAGACAATCAAAAAGGGATTAAGCTGCACAAAGTAAATGAACGTGTCGGTTTTGTATGGGTGGACGAGGAGCTCACTCCACCAGTACAATAGAGTACTGACACCCACACAGTTTTTATGTACAGTCACAGGTAGAAGCCGATGGCGCAGAGCTCACTTAGATGCGTTGAGGCATAGAGTTCCTTAGCGTTTTGAGGCGTGTGGCCGCATGGAGTCAGAACTTATACGGGACATAATGTATGGACATCGCCATTCCACAGATTTTGCTACTCGTCGCTTGAAGCTTGTATTGAGAAATAAGAGAGAGTAGTGTGACCTGTAATATAAGAAAAAAGTGAGCTTGAGAGACTTGTAATTTTGGCTTCGTGCCCACATTGTAAATCTTTGTTCAATATCAATAAAAGAGTATTTTGTATGACTCGTGTTTTGCTTTAAATGTCCGCTGCTGATATTTCAATATTTCTGCTTGGGACTTCTGTGCGACGACCCCTGTCGCTTAGCCTATTATCGGCCGTTATGGACCTGCCATGCGTGAGCGCAATCTAGGCTCACGCGGCATCACGCCTTAGCGAGGATGATCGCTCCTACGGAAGCGGGGCGTGACAACTTTCTTACTTGTCTTGTCTAGTCTCGCTTGTCTCATGTCTAGGATAGATTTTATGGAATGCTACACCCGAAGTCCTAAATGAAAATGTTAGGAACTATACAACTAGCTTGATTATTTAGATCATTAGGAGGGAAGAATTTCTCGGTTACCTGCACCCCTTGTTTCATGATCTTATATATATATATCTACTTGGAATTTGGAGCTATTTGTCATGATGAGCACTCTTCTAGCACACCGTCGAGTGGGAAACTTCTTTAGGACACACGTACCTTACTGCGATGTTTTTGATATACTTGTTTTCTTTTGGCTTGGATCAATCGGGTAGTCTATAGGGCAAGTAACTGGAATCAGATTTTTCAAACTTGTATATATTAGTAATTCGGATTGTGATAACCCTAGCTAGCTTATGTATCATTCCTTACTCATTGCTAGGCCACGATTGATGGATAGAGTCCATTCTTGTCTTGTCTTGTCTAGTCTAGTCTTCCTTCAGTTTATCTTATTCAGTACCAAGATTCATGTTATTCCTGTACGTGATATTATTTCTGCTACAAGCTTGGCTTTACTACATATCTTACATGCTTGGCTTCACTACTTGTCCTACATGCTCGGATTTATTACATACTTACATGCTCAGTTTTACCCTTACATGTTCACATGCTTTCTCTTACATGTTTATAATTTTCTTTTATATTCCTGTGGTACCTTTATATTATTATTGTCCTGCTTTTACTACTTTACTTTAGAGTTGTTATCATTTACATGCTAGTTTTAGTTCATAGTTGGCTTCCTTTGTGGTACTTGCTATTGGGGGTTTGACCCCACTAGTTTTGTTTGGCTAGATCTAATAGAGATGCCCGAGCATCTTTCGTACCTTCCACTTAATGGTGACTACCCGGAGCATAGGAGTACCTGAGTGGGTTTCCTATTTTATGCCCATTAGTTATGTTCATTATTCTTTTAAGGTTTTTTGCCACCGAGTACTTGTTTAGCTCGTGTTTGTACTTAACATTTAACCTATGGGTTTAGACATGATGTGCGTATTCTAGACTATAGCTAGAGCTTATCATGAATGAATACTACTCTTGCTAGTTATTTATTCTATATTACTAGCTTCATGATCATTAATATACGATAGTTTGGGATGTTGTACTATTTTATATTCCAGGTGATCATACTTCTTGTACATTGGTTAGTGCATATGATTGAGATACCTAGGATTCTTGACCTAGGATTTCCTTTTGGATTATAGTAGTGACCCCCATCTATACAGCATATATATTATTTCAGAGTACTGGAGTACTTTGGCCCTACTTGCCAGTATTCTGGTTCTAGGGCGTGACATAGATTTTAGTGGTGGCCCATACAGGTCTGATTTATTAGATGTGTGGAGGTTGCTGGTAGTTATCTCAATCAAAAATCTTCTTTATTGATATCTCTCATAATTTAATCTACCTATGTTCCTTTGACTTGATATCTGCTTTGATCGTTGATCCTTTCTGTTCCCTCAATTTGATCCCTATGTCCTTTAACTTTCAGGGGCATTTTTTCTAATCCTTTCGGTCAGCTTGTTCGGGTTTTGCCAATGGAAGATCAACATCCTTAGGTTCTGCTAATTCAGGCGGATCAGCCTCAATGTTCGGAAGTAGAGTCTCAAGTCGACCAGATGCTAGGTCTTCATGTTCAACCAGCAGTGCAAGTTCAGTTAGAGCAGCTGGAGAGTGTTGTTCGAGCGTAGATGGGCAGGACCGTCGATAGTTATACGACGGAGTTCAGCATGCTTAGTGGGTTTGTCTCTTCTATGATGGCAATCGAGTTGGATCGGTAGAGGCGATTCCAGCAGAGGCTTCATATGGAGATAATCTTGGCAAGGGAGCAGCATGAGTTCCAGACTTTTGGTGCTGAAATAAAAATGACGAGGAGGCATGAGTATGCATCCCAGAGGATTCGAGATAGAGTTGGAGGACATAAGAAGCCTCACATTTAGAAGGAATCTTCTTTCCAATAATCAGCACCAGTTCCAGCAATTCAAGATTTGACGATTGGATCTCCGAGGGGATCGGCTCCAGCGACTTCCTTTCAACATTCATCTCAACCGCATCCTTAGCAGGAGAGGTAGTCTACTTCAGTTGGTTGTTCTCATTATAGGAAAGCAGACATGTGTTGTCAGAGTGCCGTAGGGAACAGGGTTTATGCCTTATATGTGGAGCATCAGACCAAATGATAGGGGCTTGTCCCAGGAGGAGTTCGGCTAGATCATTATCCTCCAAGCCAGCAGGTCAGCAGTTCAGGGTGCTAGTACTGGTTCAAAAGCAGACTTAGAGACCATTACCGATGCAGTCTCAAATGTTCAGAGGCCTCAGCAGGCTTAGAGACCATTACCGATTTTTGGTATTGTAGGATCACACAAAGATATTTTAAGACCAAATATTTTATTTAGGCTCTAGACACCTAGAAATATTTTATAAAAAAAAATTAGATTTGTTTGGAATTTTCTAGAATTTTTGGAATTTATTTAAATTTATTTGGAATGAAAATGATTTTTTATAAATTTATGTAATTAAATAATTAATTACACAATCAGCAGCCTAGTAGGTCGCCAGTCGGGCTTGTCAGCCGCTTAGCCGCACGGAGTGGTGGGGAAGGTGACCAACTGTCAGTCAGCATAGCGGGCTGACTCGGATTTTGATAATAGGAAGCGAGCAGGCTGAGCTAAACCGGTAAGTCTTTGGCCGTCAAATCTGGGAGGGGCATCCCAGAAGCTCACACATGTCCCTGCCCAATCAGCAGACAAGCTGCACCGCCACTCTCTCCTTATATATATATATATATATATATATATATATATATATATATATATATATATATATATATATAAGTTATTCAGAAAACCTAGTTATTTTTAGCCCCTTTTTAGTAGAGTTGATTTTTGAGATTCTTCGACTTCGCGAGGCCATTGCAATCCACCCCAACAT
>JANAVB010043589.1:0-7500 GCA_029216955.1 Iris pallida | reverse complement strand
ATGAAATCGTGGCACGATACTTCATGAAACACTTGTTATCAAACTGCCGGTTTTGGAAATGGAAAACATGCTTCCCTATGCAATTATACTTGGTCTATGCCAAACCAGTGAATGAATCAATTAACGCTTATCGCAATGATACGAATAAATGAGTAAATCAACTAAGTTCCAAAGAAAGCGGT
Organism: Iris pallida; assembly: GCA_029216955.1. Taxonomy (NCBI): domain Eukaryota; kingdom Viridiplantae; phylum Streptophyta; class Magnoliopsida; order Asparagales; family Iridaceae; genus Iris; species Iris pallida. The sequence goes on along the minus strand of JANAVB010043589.1, from coordinate 7,318 downwards.
CATTGGACAACTTGTCGACAAGGTGTAGTTTTCCTCGAACGGTTACCTAGGCCAAGGGACCGATTCGGCCCGGGAGGAACGAGTGTATAGCAAGCGCCAGCCCTTCATCGGCGCGAGTTATGCGGGAACTTTCGCACAGGGCTCGCTACCCGACGCGAAAGGGTCGCCGTCTAACTCAGCTATATGTCCGCGATGGCTTGAAATTGCCAGTGGCCTTCACACCCTTCTCACTGCTTAACAAATGCACGTGGCACGGGGTGAATATGAAAGTTGCTCAATGTTATTCAATTTCATATGCTTGCCTCAAAACATGTTAACATGCAAATCGAGTAGGATGGTTTGAAGATCATTAAAATAGCTAGCTAACATGTTTACGAAACTTCTTGAATCAAATACAGAGCTTGGAAATTAGCCATTTGCCAGTACATGTGTTTCGTGCTGATCCTCGCTCTTTGCAGGTCCTGTGAACCAGGAAGGACGCACCAGCTAGCTCGGCGGCGTTCGTGACTTTTGAAGCTTCGGCCGTGCGTCGAAGACTTACTCTGCGACTCCACTTTTGAAGGCTCTCGATAGTCTAAGGAAAATGACTCAGCGTCCCTCCCTTCCAGGTCAATGGAGTACTTGTGATATTGAGGGATGTGTGCAATGTATGGAATGGCTATCTCATCGGCACTCTTTTGTAATCGAGTCACGTTGTAGCCCGTATGGCAATGAGTCTTGTATCGAAGTCTATAAAAGATGTTCATTATCAATAAAGATCAAGTTTCCTTTACTTATTGTGTATATCAATTTGTCTGCGTACTCTCTCTTAGATCTCGTGTCTCGGATTACCTTATGACTTGGCCTTGTGCGATCGCAAATTAGGTTCGCACGGCATCACGCCCGGGGGACGACTATCGATTCGACGAAATCGGGGCATGATAATGGTATCAGAGCATGGCTTTACGTCCTTGGCCTCCAGTGTCGAGTTCTAGTCTCCAACCGTTGACCTCGTGTCGATGAGAAGAGTTGTTCCATACGCTGAACACAGGACATTTTCTGAAACTAACGAGAGTTGCCTTTCCTTTTTCCTGCAGTTACGGGAGCTCAGACGGAAGACGAGACGAGCGCTTCCAGCGGCTCGAGTGTATCTAGACCCGAGCATTCCGTCAGCCCAATGGGAATGACGGCTACTATAGCCGGATCTTCCGGCGACCCGATGCAACGTATGGTGCAGATGCTTGAAATGCAGCAACGTCAAAACGAGCTCCATCGTCAGCAAGCGGAGGCTCATCAGACTCAATTTGAGAATCGGTCCGAGGCTCAATTCAAGCTGCAGCAGCAGCAGCTAAATACCCTCAGCAGATCGTACAGTTTGTCGTCGACAATAACAGCAACTCAACGATGACACCTGCCGTGACCCAGCCTGCGGTTCGATCTAACGAAGCTGAACCAGAGGCGCCCGTGCTCTCAACTGCGGTACCGAGAAGTTCTAACTTCGACGTGTCAAAATTCACTAAAAGCTGTCGTACTTCCTTCAACGGTACAGAAGATCCCTCGGTGGCGATCGACTGGCTGGAGGAGCTGGAAGATAAGTTCGAGCTTCTGGGTGTCGAGGACTCAAAGAAAGTCGCGTGTGCTCAACTTCTACTTCGAATGAACGCGCACAATTGGTGGGGCGCAGAAGCGGGCAATTCGAGTGAAGACGAGACGGCGGCGATCTCATGGGCGACATTCAAAAAGGCGTTTGGGACTGAATATCTTTCTGCAGCCGTACGATAGGAGAAAGAAGATGAGTTTATGCAGTTAAGGCAAGGCAATATGACTGTACGACAATATGCGGCCAAATTCAACAAACTGGCGAAGTTTGCTGGGGACTTCCTACCTACCACTTCAAGTCGAGCTCGACGATTTGAAGTGGGTCTACGTTCCACTATCCGCGCTCACGTTTCGGTGGGTGAATACCAAACTGTGGGCGAGGCACTCAACCACGCCATCCGTCTGGAGCCGAGTATCCTCCTACTACTACCGGCGCTGTTCACTTTAATAACAAATGCCATAGTAATACGGGAGGCAACAACGCACACAAGCGTCAAAACCGCGACAACAGAGGCAGCAACCTAGACGAAAGATCGAGTGGTCTGCTGCACTTTTTCTGCGCCAAGGGGGGCACTTTATCAGCGAGTGCCGATTGAAGAGCGGCACGTGCCTCGCGTGCGGCCGAACCGACCATCGTAAGCAACTGTCCGGTAAAGTCAAACCAGCGCCGTCAACAATACCATCAGAACCGAGGCCAAGCACCTCGGGCTCCCCCGACTGCACAACAAAATGGCCAAGACCATCGCCTTAATGCTCAGGGCCGCATCTACGCCATGACTCGCGACGAGGCATTCGCATCCGATACAGTCGTGAAGGTATACTGCAATTCAATAATAACCTGCGGGTATTATTTGATTCAGGTACCACACATAGTTTTATATCGACGGACTTTATCGCCGAGCACAAATTCTTCTTGACCCCACTGGGCCTCGATCTCTCTGTTAACGTACCGTCGGGCATGCCATGCTTGCAAATTTAGTCTGCGGAGACGGAATCATCTGTATAGGTGGTCAAAAGTTCAGTCTCGATGCGATAGTTCTAAATATTAAGAACTACGATATCATTCTGGGGAGGATTGGCTCGGTCAATGCAACGCAACCATAGACTGCGCTGAAAAGAAAGTCACATTCTGCATACCTGGAGTGCCTGAATTCTGCTACTCGTGTGGTGAGGCATCGTCGACCTGCATGGTGATCTCCGCAATATCTGTTCGACGGATGCTGCATTCCGGGTGCGAAGGCTATCTAGCTTTCGTTCGAGACATGCGACAGGATGGTGCAAACGCGGATCAGACCGACGTTGTGGCAGAATTCCTCCATGTGTTCTCGGACGAGCTGCCCGGCATGCCGCCCGATCGAGAGATTGAGTTCACTATCGATACTTTGCCCGATACTCGACCAATCTTGAAAGCCCCGTACAGAATGGCCCTTGCAGAGCTAAAAGAACTCAAGGTGCAGTTACAGGAGTTACTCGACAAGGGATTCATTCGACCCAGCATCTCACCCTGGGGAGCGCCCGTACTTTGTTAAGAAAAAGGATGGCTCTATGCGTCTTTGTATCGACTAACATGAGCTGAATAAAGCCACCGTCCGGAAAAATACCCCCGGTCCCGCATCGACGATCTGTTTGATCAGCTTCAGGGAGCCACGGTGTTTTCGAAAATTGATCTGCGTTCGGGTTACCATCAACTCAAGATCAAGCCGGACGATGTGCCAAAGTCTGCCTTTCGCATCGATACGGCCATTACGAGTTCTTGGTAATGCCGTTCGGCCTAACGAACGCCCCTGCTGCTTTCATGGATTTAATGAATCGGGTGTTCCGACCATTCCTCGACAAGTTCGTAGTTGTCTTTATCGACGATATACTCGTCTACTCGAAGAATAGTAACAACACAATGAGCATCTGCGGACCGTGCTTTAGACCCTTCGAGAAAATCAACTTTACGCAAAGCGAAGCAAATGTGAATTTTGGCTTAGCAGCATCGCATTCCTCGGACACATCATTTCTGTTGAAGGCATTACGGTCGACCTAAAGAAAGTTGAAGCCGTTGTCGATTGGAAACGGCCAGCGTCCGTCGGCGAGATTTGAAGTTTCCTTGGCTTAGCGGGATACTACCGACGCTTCGTGAAAGACTTCGCGAAGATCGCATCGCCTCTGACTCGCCTCACCCAGAAAGGAGTCGCATTTGAATGGTCAGACGACTGCGAAGTTGCATTCCAAGAGTTGAAGCAACGGCTCGTCTCGGTCCCGATACTCGCACTTCCAGAAGGGACTGAGGGTTTCCAGATATTCTGCGACGCGTTCGGTCAGGGCTTGGGTTGTGTGCTGATGCAGTAGAGAACAAGGTGATATCTTTTGCTTCCCGACAGCTAAAGTCGCACGAGAAAAATTATCCCACGCACGACCTGGAGTTAGCGGCGATTGTATTTGCGTTGAAATTGTGGCGTCACTACCTCTATGGCGTGGCTTGCACGATCTACTCCGATCACAAGAGCCTCAAGTATCTATTCACGCAGAGGGAACTGAACTTGCGGCAGAGGCGCTGGCTTGAACTGATCAAGGATTACGACTTGATTATCGACTATACGCCGGGAAAAGAAAATGTTGTGGCGGACGCTTTGAGTCGGAAGTACATTGTCTCATTATCCATCGACCCCAGATTGCTATGCGACCTAGAAGAGATGGCATCGAGCTCCGAGTCAGATTTCGGAATGTGCAGTTGGCAAAGTTGCAGTTAGAGCCGAGCTTGCTTGAAAAGATCAAGACTGCTCAGACGGACGATCCGTACCTGAAGAAAGTGCGAGAGCTAATTTCGATAGACAGGACGACCGACTTTGCGGAAGACGAAACTGGCGTGCTTCGATTGAAGGGAAGGCTATGCATTCCGGACGATTCAGAACTCAGAAGGAGATACTGTCGGAGGCGAACTATGCGAAATACACCTTGCATCCCGGTAGCACGAAGATGTACAAGGACCTCCGCACAAACTTCTGGTGGCACAGAATAAAAAGAGATGTGGCACTCTTCGTGTCGCAATGCATGGCCTATCAGCAGGTGAAAGCTGAGCACCAGAGACCAGGCGGGGAGATGCAGAATCTGACGATTCCGGAATGGAAGTGGCAGCACGTGTGTATGGATTTTATTGTTGGTCTGCCGAAGACGCCACGGGAAAATGATGCCATCTGGGTCATCGTTGTAACGACCCGCTCCGCCCTAGCGGAACGTCGATTCAAACGGCAAGTGCAACGACTCGAACGAGCCGTCGACCCGAAGAGTTGGCATCGACCTGAAGAAGAATCGATGCAAGGCTTACATTGGCCCGTCAAGATGAATCCAGACTTAGACTTTCAAAGGCGCCTCGGAGTGTCGCTCGGCCGATACGAACAACGCTAAGGTGGGTGGCTCCGATGAACCCGTCTTTGCTTAGCCTAGACACATAACAATACGGACACTATCACGAGAATCGCTAGGCGATAACACCGTACTACTAATAAATGACTCAACGCACCTAGCTAAGGGAATAATCCCATCTTGTATGCTTGTATAGAATATGGAAAGGAACTTGGAAAATGTGAACTCTCGTACTGTGCTCCACGCTCGTGCTAAGGCACAAGCTTACGTTCAAGTCACTTATACGTTCAACAATAAAACAATGAATGGTTTACAACATGAAACGGAAGACTATCAACATAGTCGTTCGAGTAGAGTATAGCAACATTGAAAGACTATGGGACCGATGGGTCGCCAAGGCGACTCCCGCACTGGGAGTTGCGTAATGCGTGAATGAATGAATCAACGAATAAATGAATGAATGAATGAATACGTGAATGAATCGATGAACGATGAACAAGTGAAAGAAAGAAAGACAAGAAAGAATACATGAAAGATAATAAAGGAAAGAATGGCTAGCGACAGGTGTGACGGGCACGTGCAACGGGGCTCGCTACTCGTGTTGCACGGACGCCAACCTGGTCGATAACGCATTATGGCTAAGGGTTAGCCTACGGCTCGGAGATAGCCGCTAAGTTTAAAATGTCAAGATAATACGAAATGGTCGTGGATAAATGGCACGGACGATGGGGGAGAATACGTGGCCGTGCAGTGATTCTGCGGTACGGCGTTGTGTGGAGTATACCGTGGTCGCCTAGGCGGAATCAAAAGTCGGGGCTTATGGCTGCCTGGGTGTGGGCTTGGGCACCGGGAGACGTAAGTGCAGGGTATTTCAAGAGACTTAACGGGGTGTACCAGCCATCACCCTATGCTAAGTTGAGAAATACCAAGGAGAAATGTCCAAAATGGCTTGTAAAGCCAGCGACCGTTGATATAGATTAAGTGGACTTGCTGGTGGCTATCCACGTGCAAGTCCTTGCATTGAAATCAAAGTAGTCTAAGTTAAATGAACAAGCGCCTACTGAACTGTAACGCCCCAGTCCCAAAATATATAGGACCAAGTACGTGAACATGCCAGCTGCACATATATGAAGAATACTCCAATATATGGAACCCTCGTATATGCACATAAGCTGTAAATAATAATCACAGGCCAGAATAACATATCTAATCTCATCACAGCTCAACACAGAAGATAATGAAGTCCAAATAAATAAATAAGAGTATCAAAAGATAGGGGTGAACATACTCACTCCAAAAGCTATGAAAAATAGTCTCACAAGATTGGAGTCCGACCTCCACAAAATAGAAAGAAAAAGAAAATAATGTCTACAACTGTCTAAGATGAGTAATAGACTAGGGATCATAAGGCACTGCCTCGTCATCAATGTAAGATAGCTCCAATGTCGCTCTGTACTCCTGTGGAAAATCGTCTAAACCTGGAGAGATAACCAGGTCCTCAGGGGACATAGCAAGATACAAGAAAACACCATGCCATATAAACTGTGATAATATAATAAGAGAAAAGGTATGCATGCAATCGGGTTCCTGACCATTCTACTGTGAATATGCAGTTGAGATACAATCCTTCGACGCATGAGCCCTGGCTGAAAATAGGATCGGCATAGTTCCCATAGAGGGTTCCAGGGGCCTACGTCATAACGCTCGGGAAACGTCAGAGGGCACCATGTGCAAGGGGCTACGTCCATAACGCTCTGGGAAATGTCAGAGGGCGCCTGGAGCCTGCGTCTCCGGAGGAGCGCACAGGTAACAGGAAGTGTAAAGAAGCCCATACGTCAGATATTGTTCTCCCATCCAATGCCTAGTATCATACTCCATGACTGATATGAACCTCTAGTAACCGCCAAGTCTTCTAACATGCAATACTATTGGCAGTTACTCCTATCCGTCGCACGCTCCATACGTATCGGTGGCCAGCCGACTGCGGAAACGTGTCCTATATGTGACTCACATCACGTGATACAACAAGTGCAAGGCCGTATGAGATATACCAATACCTCAACATCAATGGGTGGTCACTAGACTAAGTCAATACAAGAGAAAAATAAAGCAAGAAGAACGATCGAAAGAGTCGCTTGCACCCAAGTGACTTGGACGCACAGTTTAAATATCACGAAACAATGCTGAAAATAACAACTGAAAATAAGAATATAACAATCACAGAGTAAGGTGGCAAGGTATCTTGCCTGGTGGTGCAAGTGGCAAGTCCAAGAGTAGCAAGTGTCAGCACCAAAACTCACAAATCATAGATGACTCCAAACGCTGAAACAAACATCAAAATGATCTGGGGAAGAAGATATACCTAGGAAACGCCTGTCTAAAAGTCAAA
>JANAVB010043588.1:0-77055 GCA_029216955.1 Iris pallida | reverse complement strand
TTATTCTTGTAGAGGACCTATTTCTATCCACACACCGGGCGGCGAGGATTGAGGGCCAATTTTCTGCCGTCGCAGCCAAGCTTATCCGTGATGCGATCCACGACCAGAAGTATCGTGATCGCTCCGGACAGCCGATCCATGGTTGGATCACGCTAGAGCTGTGGACTGTGATGAAGGTAGATTCAGCGAGCCCAAGTACCAGGAGCGGTCTGACAAGGCCAAGGTGGCGCGGTCGAGCGCCGGTAAGTGGTATGGTGGCTCCATTCCGATGACGGAGCATTTTCGTCATCTGGTACATTTCCATGACGGACATTAATTTATATATAGTTCGATAGAATGTTTGATACTAATAATAGATAATATATTTTAACAAGTAAAAAAGGGTGAGGACTCGAACATGGTGACCGAATTCCTGGACACCCATCGGAGGGCTGGGGAGTTCATTGACGAGAGGGCGACGCAGGCATATGTACGTTCTATTCTTTATATTAATTTACTATAATTTAGAAAACAGGAAAATAGATATCAATATAGACTTTACCAAACACTTACACGTTAGCAAACATGTTCTAGGCCGAGTTTGTTCGGCTACAGAAGGAGGCGGCTGCTGCTGCTGCTGCTGCTAGTGCACAAGCAGAGGAAGGAGCTAGTACTTCCTTCCAGCTGTCTACAGCTCTATCGCCGGACGAGCTCTGGATGACCGTGTTTGCCATTGATTGTAAAAGTACAGAACAGTTTTAAGGGAGGACTGAACTTAGACTCACAATACAAACTCGCTTGTACAAAGAAAGCTTAGGGATGAAAACCTAGGTACAGCAATCTAAGTACAATTGTTTATTTTAGATTCTGGGGGATGACGATAGAGGCTCGAAAAGGCGAAGGCAGCCCTGCCTTACTCCTTGGACGATCGGTATGCAGCCTTGGCTCCTGTGATGAGATGGTTGGCGTTGATAAAGAAATGCTCCTTCTGCTCTCCTCGTATTGCTCTTTTGGCTTCTCTTTCTCTCTGGATTGATCTCTGTGGATTCTTCTCTCTGACTATCGGGGGAGCCTCTCTGTATGGGTGTATCTCTCTCTGACCGTATATATTCATAAGGGAATGACACCTTGCTATTATAATAGTGGGATCTCCTCATTAGGGTTGCCATTGATTGCCTCTTGGAGATGGCGATGGCCTGTGGATTGGTCAATCTAGGCCGTTCATTTTTATTGTGACGAATCCGAGCCATTGAGTGTAGATTACACCAAATCCCATCAACAATTAATGCTGATTGGAATAAATCTTCCTCATAATGATCTTCTGATGTCTGTAAATAAATTAGATTTATTCTCCTGCTACGTGTCCCAGATTATTGGGATTTGACCCAATCTTTGATTGCAATAAATATGAGGAATTGATCGGCTTGGGACACGTGTCCTAGGAGCCATTGGGGGATCTGAACCGCATGACGAGTAAACCGCATATGGTTAGAGCCACGTGTCAGGGCTGCCTGGGTACTGGCCCTCTTATGGAGGTGATCATTGCGAGCCGCATAGGGATACATCAGCCTGAGCCGCATGGAAATGGTCCTCTTGAACCGCATGAGAAGTCTTTGCTCGAGCTGCATGAGGCTGTCTCGGCCTGATCCGCATAGGACAGCTTCATTCTGAACCGCATGAGAAGTCTTTGCTCGAGCCGCAAGAGGTTGTTTCGGCCTGAGCCGCAAAGGACGACTTCATTCTGGACCGCATGAGAAGTCTTTGCTCGAGCCGCATACGAACGCCCAGGTGGCAAGGCCACATGGCATTTTTATGGCTCTCGGAGGATTTGTGTCAGAGATCTATTTTTTCTTCCCTAGAAGTCTATCATTATGACAGAGTCATAATTACTTTTTTTTGTGTCAGGGCTGTCACTTTTTCAGAGTTGTCAGCCGTCAAATAATTAATATGAGAGGACAGAGGAGAGGGCTGTCCCGCCACGTGTCTTCTGATCCGCATGGGATGTCTTGGGCCGTATAGTCCCTTATGCCGTATGACTCTCTGAGCCGTATGGGCTTTCTGAGCCGCATGGGGTTCTTTAGCCGCATGGGTCATTTTCTTTAATATTTTCCATGCTTCTACAAGACCCCCTTCAAAGTTTTCAATTTACAAAATTAAAATACTTTGAATAAGAAGCATGGCTGTGTTCTTCTAGCCGCATATGAAACCCTGACCGCATAGAGATCTTGGCCGTATAGATTGTTCAGCCGCGTAGGTGGTTCAGCCATAGGGGACTGTTCAGCCGCATAGCTTTTCGCCACGTGTGCGGATCTTTAATTGACTCAAATTCGTTTCAGCGCCATTTTTGTAGGGGGAATCCCAAGGGTCAGCTCATTAAATCTTTCAAATTTTATGCCTTGGGTGAATCTTGAAGACGAAACCCAAGGAGTCGGTTTCGCTTTTTATGAGGCGGTCATTGGCCCACGTGTCCTCCTTCTCCCGTCCTCCTATAAATAGGAGGAGTTTGAAAAGAGAGGGCTTCTTTATTTTCTTTCTTTTTCCTCAAATCTTCCCTACCTCGATTGCCCTTCCCATCTTCGATAATTAATGGCTCCCAAGAAGACCGTGGCAGCAAAGGACAAGAAGGCAGCCTCTACTTCCGCCTTGACTGTGGCTGCTACTCTGCCGGTCGTCGTACCTGATGTTCATCCTGACGTTCACCCTCCCATTACTGGTAAGGACAATGTATGAGTTAGAGAACCCTAACTGCCATGGCTACGTCGCATACTTTATGTACGAGTCTTTGTAAATCGCATGTTCGCCCTACGGCCGAGCTGCGAGCCGCATAAGAAAACCACCGTGTCTGCATACGCGCTTCATCGGTGAAGCCGCATAAGCGACGCTAAACCGTATAGACTTTTATTGCACGGAGCCGCATAAGTGTTCTTCTGAGCTTGAGCCGCATGAGGCTTTTTGGAGCCACATAAGACTTCGGAGCCGCATAAGGCTTCATAGAGCCACATGGATGTTTTCTTGAGCCGCATGAGGCTTGAAAGCAGCCAATCAGCTCTCTTTATCCCTCCAATTAACTTACCTTTCTCTGTCTTTTCTTCAGTGAATCTGTCGGTTAACGCTGCTAGAGAACTCTTGGTAGGTAGCGCCCAAGCTGCTCTTGGCTATAGGTACGACCATATTGTTCAGCATATGACGGACCAGTTTCCGAGCGATGAGCCTCTGGATAGATTGAATGCCATCAAGAATCAGCCTTTCCATTTCCTTAATGCTATGATGAACTCCGGGAAATTTGAAGGGGAGTATTTGAAGCCTGCGTTCTTTTTGGAGACGCCTTGACCGTGGAGAACAATCATGTTCTGGAGGTGTCGAAGAATTGGAGTTTTATCTCTAACGGGATGGCGATCCGCATCCCCCAGATGGAGCGACACTTCCCATTATCTTGGTTCAATATGCTCCCACTGGACCGGAAGATGGAGGAGACTTTAACCCCTACCAGAAGTAGGATGTTCGTGGGGAACATCCATTATAATAACAATCTGAAGTCCGTGACTGTCGGCAAGGTGAATACTAGCTGTTCTGTGACGGGGTTGGTCCCAGGTTCTTTCATGAATGTGGCGGACCCTAACTTCACATTTTCTACCGCCGATACTTTTATAAATCAACTTGCTCGGAAAGGCTCCTATCCCGTTGGTCAGTTGATGTTCCCTGGTTGGGTACACCCTATTCCCTCGTGGACCAATTTTTCTACTTGGATCTTGCAGAAGTATGAGGCCTTTTTGTGCGAGATTGGCCTTTACCACGCTATCCGAGGCACCAGTCATGGCTTGTCCATAAACAAGAAGTTGTTCATGTCTCTGCTGGAGATGTATAATTGCCGTACGGGAGCCTTTTACACACCTGTAGGGGAAATGGGACTCGCGCTCCATGAAATGCACGCGGTCTCCAAGCTTCCTTGGGGGGACGAAGCTTTTGAAGCGTATACTCCCACTAATGAGGAACTCGAAGATTTGGAACGACAGTATCCTGGCTTCGTGGCTCTTTACCAAGAGATATTGTGCCATTATAGCACATGTCATCAGATAACCCGAAAGGATAGTAACTCGGAAGGGAATGCTCCCCATACCATGGACTGGGTGTACTATCTCTTCTCGACAGATGCCTCAGGTCAAGTCACCTCTCGTCGTCCTCGATCTCGGGAAGCTGTTAAGGACTTGGTGTCGTCGGCTAAGAGAGTGGCCACTACCAGTGACAGATTCGGGAGCAAGACTGACGCTTTTGGTTACTTTTACCAGGATACTCAAGAGCTGTCCGAGAAAGCGCTTCTGGAGGGATTTTTGATGATCTGGCTACGAAATTGTGTAGTCTCGGGAGGAGCCGGTTCTATTGAGAGAATTAGTCGTAACTTCATCCTTCCGGCTGTGAAGTTAGTTTTACGAATCAGGCTAGCTCTCCTCCCGGCCATGGTGTGTAGCATACACCATGGCCTTCATACCTTTACGTCCAAAGGTATTGCTCGTGACGTGACCAAAGATTTTGAACGAACTGAGTTGCCCTATCACTATTTGATGGGGTGGCTGCTGATACATTATCCATCTTTGATGAGACCGGTCTCTGAAGACGGTGTGACTGATGATGACGCATTTTTCTTCCGCTATCGTGATGAGCCTTGGGAACGTGAGACCATGCGGGCTTGCCGGATGGCATTGGCAAGGGCAGATAAGTATCATATTTTTGTATCCATCCCTCGCTTTACTGCCAGGGACATAGAGGCTGTACATATTAACGGTATCATGCCCCCTCAGCTTCTGGATGGCCAGATGCTTCTATGGCTGCGTAACATCCGTTCCGCACATCTGGTGTATCGTAATCGCAATACTGTCTTTCTGGAGCCTTATCTGCCTAGCAGGTTTGCCCGACAGTTTGGATACAGCCAACTTTGTCTGGACAGCCCCAGTTCTTGTCTGGGTTATGAAGGTAGCCTTCTTGATGGTATTAGGGCTTGGTAATATTATGATTCATTCCATACTCGTACCATTTTCTCGGTCCCTGCCATTAAGGAGTCAGTGGAGATCTTGTATATGGCGGCTTTGTATCATGTCATGGCGAACAAACCCCCGGTCGGTTTTAACCCAGGTACTAGTTTTATTGTTGGTACTGGTCAGGAGGAAGGCTCTCAAGGGGCCAGGAAACGAAATACTAGAGCCGAAGTGCCAGATTTGGATTCCGCTGCTGAGGGTGATGAAGGCAACAAGCATGATAAAGATGACTCTATCCTTCCATTGGCAGATGCAGAGGTGGGTCAGCCGCCTGTTTCGTCAGATGAGATGTTGGAGGATCAGTCCCTCGTTGCGCCTGGTCCTACTCCGAAACGTAGCAGGCAAGTTTCTCCTGTTAGCGGTGTTTCTCGATCCCGGAAGCTGGTTGCGACTAGGCATCGCCCGCTAGCCATAAAAGAAAGTGGAGAAGAAGTCAACCCTGCGTCAGAGGTAACAAAACTGCTCTCGATTCCTTCTTCCTTCTTTCCTTTGAGCTTCAGTTCTAATCGTCTTCGTTCCCTCTTTTAGGTGTCAGGAGAAGAAGAAGAGTTTCAAGATGTCGAGGCGGTGACCCAGGATGACGGGGACTCCCGTGAGCCTGTTCCTTTTCAAGATGACGCAGATCAATCTGTATCCTCCTTCCAGGTGATGGGGCAGAGGACGTGACTGAGTTTAACTCGAGGATCGCGTGTAAGGGGACCATGCCAGTTGTGGATGAGCTACAGCCTTTATGTCCCTCCCCTGGTAAGATTAGCCGAATCTTAACCTGTGAGGAAGCCTATCTTCTCTATCATCATGTCCTTCGGGTTACGTCGATTGATTATTATTCTTGACATACAGGTCCTGCCCCTCCAGTGCCGAGGATGGACGTTGTTGAGGCCACCCCAACCGAAGGGGCATTGGTGGAGGAGGGTGTACCTCCTCACCATCCGAATTATCTTGATGGGCCTTCTGGGGGCTCGAGTTTAGCGGGCCAGTCATCGGGGCAGTTGGGGCAGGGAACGATGGTCCTTGCGTCATCCTCTGCTCCGGTGGCTCCGAGAATCGACCTTTCTGCCCTACCGAGTATCCAAGCTTTTCGGGCGGCGGAAGATGAGTTGGCCACTATTCATGCATCGTTCTACTCGGACTCCGTTCCCCTGGTGGCGAGCTCTAGCGTTACTTCTCCGACGTTGCCGTTCCTGCTTCCCCTGACGCCATCCTCTGCTGAAGTTTTGGACGACGCGTTGCAGGACGTGGTTGCCAGTTTCCATCGTCATTTAAAGAGGGGAATCGAAGCCGCTGTGGAAAGAGGGACCTCCTTCACCTTGGCCCAATAATGCGCCCATGGTCAAGTAAATATCCTTAGGGATCTTCCTGGTGATGCAGGGATGGCTTCGCTTCTGGAGGCAAAATTGTTGGAGGCTGATCAGCTGGTGGCCGAGCTTCGAGTATTGCGGCAGGCTGATCTATCTGCTGTTATAAACGAGGAGCGAGATTCCCTTATCGCTGTTATAGAGAGGACCAGAGCTGCTCGGGATAGGACCAGACCGGCCATACTGAAGGATCTCAGCGACTTATCTGACCGGTATGATCAATTGAGTTACGCGAATGAAAATATCACGGCTCGGGAGTAGTCTGTCTCTCGTGAGATTACTGAGACGCGGGAGCAGATCCTTGCGCTTCAGAAGAAGTTGACTTTCTTGGAGTCTAAACTCAAGACTGCCCACAATGACAGGGGGCTAATTGTTCAGAGGCTGACACGGTTACTCAAGCTTCGACTGACCTGGAGACTACCTTAAAAAAATTGGAAGATGACTGCCAGGCGCTCCTGGGCTTGGACAATGAGGAGCGGTTACTCCAGGAGGCCGAGCGTCGTGCTCGGCAACGGATTGAGCGGGGGACCATCTCAGTGAGAAACCGCCTCCTAGAATTGAGTAATGCTGAGATGTAGTCGGCCTTTTCTTTTTCTTTTTTTGAAAGGGACGTAGTCCCAAAATATGTAATACTTTTTTTTTCTTCAAATAAAAAGTACTTTCAATTCTACCTTTCATTTGTATTGCCTGCTGTGCCTGTGATATTGTGGTGATGTTCTCCTCCGTATAGGGGATATATTTGTGGACCTGTTACCTATGGCATACCTTGGTTTTAGGTACAGATAACAAGCTTTGGTCAGGATATCTGAAGCAGCCATGGCAAAGTGGTCGTGGGTGCTCTTGGTATTGGGACAAGGAATACCGTAGAGCAGCTGGGCTCCTGGGGCATGATGAGATGGTATGTTTGTGCTAAGAAACTTAGCTGAAGATATTTATGGGCCTATTATCCTTGGCGTACCCTGGTTTAAGATACGGATAATAGGATAAAGGAGAACCGACATACTTGCTCAGAGGTAATGAGGACATGGCAAGCAGGAAATTTTTTTAGACGTAGAGTTTTCCTACTCAGAGGTAATGAGTACATGGCAGGAGTGAACTCGACGGAGGGTATTGGTGGTCAACAGAGGACATTTGTGGTCAACAGAGGACATTTGTGGGCCTATTACCCTTGGCGTACTCCGGTTGTGGGTACAGATAATAGGTCAAAAGGGGATCATCATACTTACTTAGAGGTAATGAGGACATGGCAAGTATAAAAGTTTCTTCGACGGAGCCTTCCCATTCAGAGGTAATGAGGACATGACAGGAGTGGGCTCAATGAAGGAGGGCACATAGAACGACTCAGAGGTAATGAGGACATGGAAGTTCTATGTAAGGGGTGATTTGTTTTTGGCGAAAGTGGAACGACTCAGAGGTAATGAGGACATGGCCGTTTTAGAAATTTGTGGATCGATTGCCCTTTTTGTGTACTGGGTGTGCGGGTATTAGATCATGGGGGAGGATCTCCTTCAAGAAGAAAGTTCAGAGGTATGATCATACATAACTTTCTATCTGAAAGAGTGACCGGAATGTGAGTTCAGAGGCACCAGCGGGTACATAACTCGAGATTCTGGAGAATGGTGAGCATGAGTTCAGCGGTACCAGCGGGTACATGACTCGCAAATCTGACAAACTATGAGGGTGAGTTCAGTGGTATCAGCGAATACATGACACGAAAATCTGGAAAACTATGGGGGTGAGTTCAGTGGTAGCAGCGGGTACATGACTCAATAATCTGGAGAATGTTGTTTTAGACATAATATTTCTTCAGAAACTTGCCGTTGACGGGCAACATAAGCAAGTCTCCGTTTTGCTTAGCGAGACGGTAAGCACCGTTGGAGAACACGGCCTCGATGACAAATGGACCTTCCTATTTTGGCTGGAACTTGCCGGCGGTCTTGTGAGTCATGACCATTGGCCTCCAGACTGCCAGAACAAGATCACCCACTTGGAATGTTCTGATTTTGACCTTCTTATTGAAGGCTCCTGAGATGCGTGCTTGGTATAGCTCGATCCTTTGCTGAGCTAGGAAGCGCTTTTCATCTAAGGCATCCAACTCTTGTAGTCGACGTCGGTAGTTGTCATCCGTCGTCAATTGATAAGTGAGAGCGACGCGGAGTGAGGGTATTTGAGTCTCTAATAGGAGAACTGCCTCACTCCCGTATACTAGAGAGAATGGCGTGTTCCCAGTAGCTGTTCGGACTGTAGTACGGTACGTCCATAAACACTCGCCGAGTTTTTCGTTCCAGTCGCGTTTGTTGGAGGAGACAAACTTCTTGAGGAGTTTGATGATTGTTTTGTTGAATGCCTCTGCCAACCCGTTCGTCGCTGTAATGCCTGTGGTTCGTATTACGTATTTCTGGAATACGTGTACGTATTTATTCTTGTTTAATTTCCTCCCTGGGCTTGGTTTATTCTTGGTTTGGGTTAGCTTGGTTCGGTTTGGGATTACTCTTGGTTCATCATGAACCAAGGGGTGAACCCCCTACCTACCACCACCACTACCATTTATTAACCCTTCTCCTTTCTCTCTCTTCATTTATCATCTTCTCTACCATTACTTCCTTACCTACCAGAGAGAGGGAGAGAGAGAGGTCTAGGCAAGTGCAACTTGCTTCATGGAGGAACTCAAATTTTATTGCTTCATTCTCTTCCTTACAGTATTCTAACTTACTTTAGAACTTGGCATTTTCACTTTCCATGGCTAGATTCTTGTAGATCTATATTTACTTTATTTTTAGATTTATTAGGTTTGGATCTACTTAATCTTGTTATTTCCGAGTTTCGATGGTTCCATGTTGTAGAGCATTTCATTCTGCCCCATTTTGACCTATAGAAGTTCCGATTTGGGCTCCGGATGACGGAGTTATGGAGCTTGGAAGGCTTGGCTCTCATGGTGTTCTTCCTCTCTGAAAGTGGAGAATATGAACTGTGCTTAGACTTGACTTGACCGCATGGCAATCCATGCGGCGAGTGATTCAGCCGCATGAGACTCTCAACCGCATAGGCTGAGTCTCATTCTTAGCCGCATGGGCTCATTTCTATCGGCCGCATGTGTATCCATCGACCCACCATATGAGTCTTTTCCCTTAGTCGCATAGGGCTCCGAGACTTTGAGCCGCATAGGCATTGTTCTCCCATGTCGCATGGGTCTTCACCCATCCCGAGCCGCATGAACTCCCATACTCGCGAGCCGCATAGACCGCAGTCTCCTGCTGCCGCATGAGGACTCGAGTCCTCTCAGTCGCATGACTGACTGATCCCCGAGCCGCATAAACCTTGATTCTCTTCAACCGCATGAGACCCCTTCCTTCCTGACCGCATAAGCTCCTGCAGCCGCATGTGCCGTGCGGCTGCATTGTCTTGAGACCGATCTATCTGAGCCACATGAACTCAGATTTTCGGCCGCATGAACCCATATCAATTTAGCCGCATGGGCTGTTCTCTTTCCAGCCGCATGAGATCATTCCCGGCCGCATATGCCTTAGCCGCATGGCTCTCCTATAGCCCTGTGTATTGATATTTTATTAGATATTTTACGTCCATTTTAATACATTTAATATATTTGGAAATGATAATTGAGCTTGACATGACAGTGACCAGTAGTGGTGCACACTTGACATAATAACCTGACATGATAGTGGCCCGTCGTGGCGCACTCCTGACAAATGCACTTGACATAATAACCTGACATGATATATCTTGATAAGCTGTTGTGACGGCTACTTGACATGACATGACCTGTATAATTAATCTGGACACCGTGGGCGATTGTGCTTGTACAAATAATCCAGTCCTGTCTTACATCATGTCTAGGAGGGGACTCCTGAGTACCACGATCAGGAGTACCTACTGAAATGGACTAAGGCTAAATAACTAGATTAATACATTAGTCATAAAGAGATCTCCCAGCTACAGGCAATCCCGTTACCTGGGCACGCCTTGGGATCTGTAGCCTGCCATCGAGTAGGGCACATTTCCAGCACACTGTCATGTGTTGCACCCTTCAAGCTACCTAAAGGTATATTCGTTTCCTGGACGATGTACCCACCTGAATTCAACTCTAATTCTTTTAACCCGGGTAACCTGGATGGTCTGCAGGGCTTGTGGCTGTGGAATAATCTCACTGCATCTTGCTAGTAATTAGGCCTATGATAACCCTAGTTAGTTAAAGTATCAAGCCGTAATTTTTGCTTGGCCGTGAAATGATTGGATGGAGTCTAACCAGTCTAGTCTTGCCCTGATCCTGATTACTACATGACCAGAATGCATGTATTTATTTTATCGATAAATGGTAAGAATTCCAAGTTCTGTTCAGACGACCGGTCCTTGTTTGGTTTACGGGTTGTAACCTGGTTATCTGAATAGTTCCATTGTTATCTCGTCGTATATCACCTGTTATGGTTTTCCTTAATTCCTGTCTTTATTATTAATTTTATTGTGCTGATTGCTGGTTTTAGTTCCTAAGCGAAGCTTCATTTGTGGCACTTGCTCTTTCTGGGTCTGACACAACTAGTTTTGTGTGGCCAGATTTTGGAGCAGCTCCAGAGGATCTACCGACCTTCAATCCAGATGGTGGCCACTAGACGGAACCCTGGCAACGAGTGGGTTTATTTTTGATCTCCCATTTTATTTAAAAATATTCTTTTGAGGCGTTTAGCCGGCGAGCACCTGGTTAGCTCGATTGTACTTTACTTACTGTCTGCCTACGGGCTGTAACATAATTGACGGATCCTAGGGTTGATCATGTATGACTAAACTCTTGCTAGTCCTAACATTTTGTAACGAATAGCTTCATGATCAACTGAATATATAAAGTTTGGAACGCCTTACTATTGTATATTTAATGATCATACATCTTGTGACTTTTACTTACTTGCTTGTGATTGAGACAATAGGCTTGTTCATGACCTTAGGAGACTGCTGGCTTGTAGATAAACCCTCATGTATCTAGACAGCCGTGACCGTATAGCGAGATGGAATCCATTTCATATACGTAGCTGGCTATGTCCGCCCCCGCTCTCCAGTATTCTGGTTCTGGGGTATGACATGGTTTAAGTGGTGGCCCATGCAGGTCTTGTAAATCAAGATATGTGAGGGTTTACTGAATAGATGTCTCAATCAATATTCGTCCTTGATCTATGCTTATATCTTCTGAATCCCTGGATTCTTGTCCTGATCATATGCTTGTATTGTTAATCTGTCATGGTCCTTCCTTATTGTACCCCATGTCGTCTTCTTCAGCGGCATTGTTCCTGGATCTGCCGGTCAGCAAGGCGGAGCACTTCCCACGGATCAGCAACCAAGAAATCAAGCCCAGCAATTCGGAGTAGCCTCCAGAGTCATGCCTTCTGATGGAGAGCCACCAGTTCAGCCAGTTTAGCCTGCCGAGCCTGATGATGGCACTTTAGTAGGACTCGCCAGGACCTTGATAGCTTCCCAAGATCGTCGAGGAGACGCCTTGTACCAGGCAGTGACGGATGCTTTGACCAGAGGAGGTCATCAGGATAACAGCACGGCCAACTTGAACCCTCCCTTCTTCGACGACAGTGAAGATGCGATCGCCGCAGATGCTTGGCTTCAGGACACAGAGGTGATTCTAGAAGCAGCCAGGACCCCAGAGAATGAGAAGGTAGCCGTGGTGCGCCTGCAGTTATTAGATCTTGCCCGCAGCTGGTGGGCGGCTCAGGCTGTTGGATTAGCAGCACCCATTGCTTGGGCGGTGTTCAGAGAGAGATTTCAAACCAAGTATTTTGATGCTGTAGCTCGGTACGATCTACAGACGAGGTTCACCAATCTGAAGCAGATGGGCAGGACGGTCGACGGATATACGGTCGAGTTTTTGAGACTCAGTCGGTTTGCTCCCACCTTGGTGGCAACCGAGTATGATAGAGCCCAACGGTTCCAGCAGGGACTTCACCTAGAGATCTTATTGGCAGTCGAGCAGTTTGAGCATCAGACTTTTGATGCAGTCTTGAGAGCAGCTAGGAGGCATGAGTACACCTCCCAGAGGATTGTGGATAGGGCCGGAGGTCGAAAGAGATCCCACGGACAGATGAATCAATCATTAGCCCCAGCCCCAGCAGCCAGGGCTTTGACTATTGGAGCTCCGAGGCGGGCAGCCTCAGTGACGTCGGTTCAGTATTCAGCCCCGACATATCCTCAGCAGCAGCAGAAGCAGAAGCAGACTTCCGTAATGGGATGTTCTCATTGTGGGAAGCCGGGCCATGTAGTAGCAGAGTGTCGTAAGGCACAGGGATTGTGTCTGTCTTGTGGAGCGGCAGACCATAGGGTAGGATCCTGTCCGAATAGGGGTGGCTCATCATCGTCCAACCTTTCTAGCTCTTCGGTGAGAGGACCAGCACCGGTTCAACAACAGCAGCAGTATCCATTGCCGAGGCCCTTGCCGCCTCAGTCTCAAGTATTCCAGCAGCAGAACCCCCAGCAGTATGCACAAGCCCAAGTCCAGAGTCAGAGCAGGTAGCGAGCATTTCAGCAGAGGGGACCAGCACCCCGAGGGCACGGTCAGGCTATAGTGATGACCGTGGAGGAAGGATTGGCACCAGGAGAGGTAGTGGCAGGTACTATTCTCGTCAACTCCTTTCCAGCTTTAGCTTTATTTGATTTTGGTACGTCATATTCTTTTATGTCTGCACGATTCGCGATACGGATAGGATTGGAGCCCGAATCATTATCAGTAAGGCTCAATATACTTACTGGTAACGGACTTGTAGGAGTCGATAGGGTGTTTTCCTCGTGTCGGATCGTAGCTAGCGGTAGAGAATTTCTCGTTAGATTGATAGAATTCCCGATGGCCGATTATGATGTGGTCTTAGGGATGGATTGGTTGAGAAACCAGTATGCTAGAATAGACTGCCATATCAGCAGGGTTGTTTTTAGCATTCTATGTGAGCCAGAATTTTCCTTCTCTCGAGGCGAGGTTGAGTCTTCTCCTCCGATATTACGGATGGCAGTAGCAGCGGTTCAGTTACCCAGGATAGTGGATGAGTTTCCAGATGTTTTTCCAGAAGAGCTTCCAGGTATGCCTCCGGAGCGAGAGATCGAGTTCACTATAGACTTGATCCCCAGGACAGCCCCAGTGTCAGAGAGAGTCTACAGGATGGCGCCGTCAGAATTAGAGATATTGTACAAGATGATTGAGGAACTCAGAACCAAGGGATTCATTCGTGCTAGTGGATCGCCTTGGGGAGCCCCGATACTTCTTGTGAAAAAGAAGGATGGTACGTCCAGGTTATGTGTTGAATCGTACCTTAAACTCAGAGACAATCAAGAACAGATACCCTCTCCCGAGGATAGATGACTTGTTTGATCAACTCAAGGGGGCTTCAGTATTCTCAAAGATTGACTTGCACTCAGGATATCATCAGATCAGAGTCAGAGAGCAGGACATCCCGAAGACAGCTTTTAGATCGAGATATGGGCATTGGGAGTTCCTTGTTATGCCTTTTGGAGCAACCAATGCACCGGCAGTATTCATGGATCTCATGAATCGTATCTTCATGCCCTACTTGGATCAGTTTGTGATTGTGTTTCTGGATGACATCCTGGTCTACAGCAAGAGTGAGGCGGAGTATGAGCAGCATCTCCGTATAGTTCTTCAGATCCTCAGAGAGCACCAGTTTTATGCCAAGTTCAGTAAATACGAGTTCTGGCTCGATCGCATTTCATACTTAGGTTATATCATCACTCGAGGAGGAGTAGAAGTAGATCCCCAGAAGATTGTGGCTATTGAGTCATGGCCAGTGCCCAGAACAGTTGCAGAGGTTCGCAGTTTTCTTGGATTGGCCGGCTACTACTGGCGGTTTGTTTTGGATTTTGCTCGAATTTCAGCACCCTTGACCCAATTGACCCGTAAGGATGCGCAGTTTGCTTGGACAGCAGAGTGTCAGAGTTCTTTTGAGCAGTTGAAGCGAGGCTTGATGACAGCTCCTATTCTCACGCTTCCAGATGGGACCGGAGGATTCTCAGTGTACTGTGATGCTTCGGGCAGAGGTTTAGGATGTGTTCTGATGCAGCATGGGAAGGTAATAGCTTATGCGTCATGATAACTTCGTGATCATGAGAGGAATTACCCAACCCATGACTTGGTGCTGGCAGCAGTAGTGTTTGTACTTAAGTTATGGAGGCACTACTTGTATGGAGACAGGGTAGAGATTTTCACCGATCACAAGAGTCTGAAGTATGTTTTCACCCAGAAGGATCTTAACATGCGTCAGAGAAGATGGCTAGAGCTTCTTGTGGATTATGATGTCAACTTGAAGTATCATCCTGGGAAGGCCAACGTCGTTGCAGATGCATTGAGTAGGAGAGCCGGAGTTTATTTCCTAACAGCACAACCAGAGCTGTTAGCAGATCTTCAGAAGATGGGAATAGAAGTTGTTCTCCCTTCCAGTGTGGCATTGATGGCCAGTATGCAAGTTCAGTCCACTATAGTCGAGAGGATCCGGATGGTGCAGTCGGCAGATTCCAAGCTTCAGCAACTCAGAGCAGAGTGTAAGGCAGGACGAAGACCAGAGTTATGCATTCATGAGGATGGTACACTTCGACATGGTAAGCGTCTTTGTGTACCCAGTGGAGATATCAGACAGAAGATCATGTCAGAAGCGCACAGTTCACAGTATTCCATCCATCCCAGCAGTACAAAGATGTACCGTGATATTCGGTAGCATTTCTGGTAGAATGGCATGAAGCGGGAGATAGCTCGGTTTGTCTCTCGGTGTTTGGTTTACCAACAAGTTAAAGTCGAACATCAGAGACCGGCTGGACTTCTTCAGCCCTTACCGATTCCAAAATGGAAGTGGGAGCATATAACCATGGATTTTGTGACTGGATTGCCTAGATCCCCAGCTGGTAGAGATGCTATCTGGGTTATAGTTGATCGGCTCACGAAGGTGGCTCACTTTCTTCCATTCAGAGTTGGTCAGTCGACAGCTCAGTTAGCAGAGATGTACCTCAGGCAGATTGTCAGGTTGCACGGTGTTCCAGTCAGTATCACCTCATACCGGGATTCAAGATTTACGTCACACTTTTGGCATAGCTTACAAGAGAGTTTGGGAACCCATCTCCAGTTCAGTTCAGCATATCATCCGCAGACAGATGGTCAATCGGAGCGTACGATCCAAACTCTTGAAGACATGTTACGGTCTTGTACACTTGACTTCGGTATTTCGTAGGAAGATCACTTGCACCTGGTGGAGTTCTCGTACAACAACAGTTTTCAGGCCAGTATCTAGATGGCACCGTTCGAGGCACTGTATGGTAGGAAGTGCAGATCCCCGTTAGCCTGGGATGATGTTGGAGAGAGACAGATGTTCAGTCCAGAAATGATTGTCCAGACAGTTGAAGTGGTCAGAAGGGTCAGATATCATCTTCGAGTTGTCCAAGATCGTCAGCACCATTGGGCCGATTCTCATCGACGCCCTCTCGAGTTTTCTGTCGGTGACCATGTATTCCTGAGGATTTTGCCTAACCATGGCGTCATTCGTTTCGGCGTACGGGGCAAGCTTCATCCTAGGTATATAGGACCGTTTGTCATTCTGAAGCGAGTAGAAGATGTATCCTATCGTCGCGCTCTTCCGTCGTCGCTAAGCGAGGTGCATGACGTGTTCCATGTATCCCAATTACGACGGTATATCCCGGACCCGAGCCACATCCTAGATCATTCGAAATTGGTTGTTGGTACCAACTTTCGTATGAGAAGAGGCCCGTGTCTATATTGGACCGGAGAGAGAAGATCCTCAAGAATAAGACTATCAAGTTAGTCCGAGTTGCTTGGGGTCATCACCCTTTGGGGGAGTCAACGTGGGAGCGTGAGGATGATATCCGATCGCGATATCCTGACTTGTTTGACTCGTAAGGTATAACATCTTTTTTATGCCTCATGCCTTCGATTCCTTGCTTGAATGAGTGATTGTCTGCCTAGTTATAGCTTGCATATGATTAATTTAGCTTGTCATTGCTCCTCTAGCCTCTTGATTAAATTTCGAGGACGGAATTCTTTTAAGGTAGGTAGAGTTGTAATGCCTGTGGTTCGTATTACGTATTTCTGGAATACGTGTATGTATTTATTCTTGTATTGCATGATTTCCTTGCTTAATTTCCTCCCTGGGCTTGGTTTATTCTTGGTTTGGGTTGGCTTGGTTCGGTTTGGGATTGCTCTTGGTTCATCATGAACCAAGGGGTGAACCCCCTACCTACCACCACCACTACCATTTATTAACCCTTCTCCTTTCTCTCTCTTCATTTATCATCTTCTTCACCATTACTTCCTTACCTACCAGAGAGAGAGAGAGAGAGATCTAGACAAGTGCAACTTGCTTCATGGAGGAACTCAAATTTTATTGCTTCATTCTCTTCCTTACAGCATTCTAACTTACTTTAGAACTTGGCATTTTCACTTTCCATGGCTAGATTCTTGTAGATCTATATTTACTTTATTTTCAGATTTTTTGGATTTTGATCTACTTAATCTTGTTATTTCCGAGTTTTGATGGTTCCATGTTGTAGAGCATTTTATTCTGCCCTATTTTGTCTTATGGAAGTTCGGATTTGGGCTCCGGATGATGGAGTTATGGAGCTTGGAAGGCTTGGCTCTCATGGTGTTCTTCCTCTCTGAAAGTGGAGAATATGAACTGTGCTTAGATTTGACTTGACCGCATGGCAATCCATGCGGCGAGTGATTCAGCCGCATGAGACTCTCAACCGCATAGGCTGAGTCTCATTCTTAGCCGCATGGGCTCATTTCCAACGGCCGCATATGTATCCATCGACCCACCATATGAGTCTATTCCCTTAGTCGCATAGGGCTCCGACACTTTGAGCCGCATAGACATTGTTCCCCACTGCCGCATGGGACTTCACCCATCCCGAGCCGCATGAACTCCCATACTCGCGAGCCGCATAGACCGCAGTCTCCCGCTGCCGCATGAGGACTCGAGTCCTCTCAGCCGCATGATTGACTGATCCGCGAGCCGCATAGACCCTGATTCTCTTCAACCGCATGAGACCCCTCCCTTCCTGACCGCATAAGCTCATGCAGCCGCATGTGCCGTGCGCCCGCACTGTCTTGAGACCGATCAATCCGAGCCGCATAAACTCAGATTTTGGGCCTAATGAACCTATATCAATTTAGCCGCATGGGCTGTTCTCTTTCCAGCCGCATGAGATCATTCCCGGCCCATATGCCTTAGCCGCATGGCTCTCCTATAGCCCTGTGTATTGATATTTTATTAGATATTTTACGTTTAGAAATGATAATTGAACATGACATGACAGTGACCCGTAGTGGTGCACACTTGACATGATAACCTGACATGATAGTGGCACGTCGTGGCGCACTCCTGACAAATACACTTGACATGATAACCTGACATGATATATCTTGATAAGCTGTTGCGACGGCTACTTGACATGACATGACCTGTATAATTAATCTGGACACCGTGGACGATTGTGCTTGTACAAATAATCCAGTCCTGTCTTGCATCATGTCTAGAAGGGGACTCCTGAGGACCACGGTCAGGAGTACCTACTGAAATGGACTAAGGCTAAATAACTAGATTAATACATTAGTCATAAAGAGATCTCCCAACTACAGGCAATCTCGTTACCTGGGCACGCCTTGGGATCTGTAGCCTGCCGTCGAGTAGGGCACATTTCCAGTATACTATCATGTATTGCACCCTTCAAGCTACCTAAGGGTACATTCATTTCCTAGACGATGTACCCACCTAAATTCAACTCTAATTCTTTTAACCCGGGTAACCTGGATGGTCTGCAAGGCTTGTGGCTGTGGAATAATCTTACTGCATCTTGCTAGTAATTAGGCCTGTGATAACCCTAGTTAGTTAAAGTATCAAGCCGTAATTCTTGCTTGGCCGTGAAATGATTGGATGGAGTCTAACCAGTCTAGTCTTGCCCTGATCCTGATTACTGCATGACCAGAATGCCTGTATTTATTTTACCGATAAATGGTGAGAATTCCAAGTTTTGTTCAGACGAAGGGTTACAACCCCGGTCCTTATTTGGTTTACGGGTTGTAACCTGGTTATCTGAATAGTTTCATGGTTATCTTGTCGTATATCACCTGTTATGGTTTTCCTTAATTCCTGTCTTTATTATTAATTTTATTGTGTTGATTGCTGGTTTTAGTTCCTAAGCGAAGCTTCCTTTGTGGCACTTACTCTTTCTGGGGTCTGACCCAGCTGGTTTTGTGTGGCCGGATTTCGGAGCAGCTCCAGAGGATCTACCGACCTTCCATCCAGATGGTGGCCACTAGACGGAACCCTGGAAACGAGTGGGTTTATTTTTGATCTCCCACTTTATTGTAAAAATATTCTTTTGAGGCGTTTAGCCGACGAGCACCTGTTTAGCTCGATTGTACTTTACTTACTGTCTGCCTACGGGCTGTAACATGATTGATAGATCCTAGGGTTGATCATGTATGACTAAACTCTTACTAGTCCTAACATTTTGTAACGATTAGCTTCATGATCAACTGAATATGTAAAGTTTGGGACGCCTTACTATTGTATATTTAATGATCATACATCTTGTGACTTTTACTTACTTACTTGTGATTGAGATAATAGGCTTGTTCATGACCTTAGGAGACTGCTGGCTTGTAGATAAACCCTCATATATCTAGACAGCCGCGACCGTATAGTGAGATGGAATCTATTTCATATACGTAGCTGGCTATGTCCGCCCCCGCTCTCCAGTATTTTGGTTCTGGGGCGTGACAGCCGCCGGGTTGTACGGTGTCGAAGCGACATTCTGAATACGTGCTTATCGCAAAACCGATAGAAAGCGTGGCTCACAAACTGTGGACCATTATCATGGATGATCCTTCAGGGCAGTCCAAAGCGGTAGATGACGTGATGCTTAAGGAAACGGATCACGTTTGAAGTCTTAACCTCTGCGAGTGGGACAGCTTCCGCCCACTTGGAGAAGTAATCAGTGATCGCGAGTATGAAGCAATGTCCTCGGGAGGAAGGTGGGGTGATTGGACCAATGATATCCATTCCCCATGCTTCGAATGGCCAGGATGCTACTGTCGGATGTAGAAATTCGGAAGGTTGGTGAATGAAGTCCGCGTGGATTTGACAGGCTTTGCACTTTCTAGCATAATCTATCGCATCTGCCACCATCGTGGGCCAATAGTAGCCCATTCGTCGAAGACGGTCTTGCAATTTAGGACCGGGCTGATGGGTCCCGCAGATACCGTCATGAGCTTCTCGTACAGCTTCTTTGGCTTCTGCGTTTGACAAGAACCGAAGCAACAACCCGTCATAGGATCATCGATACAGCATTTTCGTCTCTGTATCGTAGAAGAATCTGAGAGAACGTCGTCTGATGGAAGTGGCTTCCTTTGGGTTCTCGGGCAGGATGTCGTAGACGGCGAAGTCAATGAATGGTTGTCTCCAATCTGGGGCATCATCGATCGTGTGGGCGGAATAACTCACCACGAATTGCACATTGTTCTTGGGACAGACCAGTTCGTGGCCTATCACATCCACTGATTGGCGATCATAGTTCGGAACTGCTAGGGAAGCGGCAAGACCAGCTAGGGCATCAGCTTCGATATTTCGGAGTCTGGGGAAATGTTCGATGAAGAACCCCTCGAATGACGAGATGATGTCAATCGCTATTTGGTGATAAGGGATCATGTCTTCGTGGTGGACTTCGTATGAGCCCTGGATTTGATTGACGATTAGTTGGGAATCGTCGTATGCTTCAAGGTATTCTACCCCCAACTCTCTTGCAAGTTGGAGGCCAATGACCAGGGCGTTGTACTCGGCCACATTGTTAGAGCAGGGCTCTGTGAGGAAATAAGCGCGATTAATCACCAATCCGGAAGGGGAGACCAGCACTACCCCGACTCTGACGACTATATTGCCTTTAGGTCCAGTCCTCGAAGCACCGTCGAAGAACATTCGCCTTGTAGCCTCGTGAGAGGTTGCATGCGAGTCGGCGACCTCATCTGGGATCTCTTCATATATTCTGGAGGACTCCAAGCCTGGGTGGGCTGCTAAGAAGTCTGCCAGGGCTTGACCTTTGACTGTCTTTTGGGGGTCGAAGATCATATGATAAGGGGACAGCAATATTGCCCATGTAGCGAGGCGAGAGCTGAGTGCCCCTGGTTTAGTCATGAGGACCCTGAGAGGGTTGACTCGTGAGATCACGTGTATCGTTTGTCCAGTGACATAGTGTCGCGTTTTCTGAATGGCGAACACCAGGGCAATGCATTCCTTCTCCACAGTGGTGTATCGGTGCTCTGGCCCAATCATCATTCGGCTGAGATAATATATGGCTTGCTCATGGCCTGCATCGTTGTTCTGTGCGAACAGAGCCCCGAAGGAATGTTCCATTGCTCGTACATAGAGCAGGAATGGTTTTCCAGAAACCGGGGCTACCAAAACTAGAGGATTTGACAAATATTCTTTGATGCTGTCGAAAGCACGCTGACATTCCTCGTCCCATACGAATGAGACTCCTTTCTTCATGAGATACGTGAACGGTCGACATCGCCCGGAGAGGTTAGAAATGAACCTCCTGATGTAAGCTAGCCTCCCTTGGAGGCCTCTGAGTTCGCGGAGATTTCTCGGGGGACCCATCTCCATGATTGCTTTCGTCTTCTCAGGGTCTACATGGATACCTTGTGTCGTGATGATGAAGCCCAAGAACTTTCCACTGGATATGCCCAGAAAGGACTTCGTAGGGTTCATTTTCAGATTGTGCGCTCGCATTAGGTCGAATATCGTCATTAGATCCTGCAGATGGTCTCCTTTGCAGCGACTCTTAACGGCTATGTCGTCAACATAGCACTCCACTGTCTTGCGTAAGTGGTCTCTGAAGATGGTGCTCACGGCTCTTTGATATGTGGCGCCGGCATTCTTCAAACTGAAAGGCATGACTGTGTAGCAGTACGTGCCAATTGGTGTTCGGAATGATGTATGCTTTTCGTCGTCAGGAGACATTTTGATTTGGTTGTACCCCGAGAAGCCGTCCATGAATGACATATGTTCAAAACCGCAGGTATTGTCAATCATGATATCCGTGATAGGGAGGGAGAACTCATCTTTGGGGCATGCCTCATTTAGATTGCGGAAGTCGATGCAGATTCGAATCTTTCTATTCTTCTTGAGGACGAGCACAATATTGGCGACCCAATCGGGATGTTGTTCCTCACGAATGAAACTGCTGGTTATCAGTTTGTTGACTTCGGCTTCGATCGTGTCTATGATGCCCGGGCAGAAGCGTCGCTGTTGTTGTTTGACTGGCTTCGTATTCGGCCGAATATTGAGTTTGTGAAGAGCAATGTCGGGATTTAACCCTGACATATCTTCATAGCTCCAGGCGAACACATCAATGTATTCTCTGATAAGTTCCAGCAGTGATTCTTGCTCTTCGTCTGTTAGGCTTTTACTGACGAAAATTGGTTTTAGAGAAGATTCGCTGCCGAGGTCAACCTGTATGACTTCATCTTCAGTAGGAGGTTCTCTCTGTTTGAACCACTTTTTCCATTATGCGTCCAATTGTTGGGCCCACGACTCTAGCTCGAGGATTTCGAGGATGTCTTCGTCTTCTTCGTAGGCGTCGGCGAATGCCATATTGACTGTCATGACTTGTCTGAACACATCTCCGATGCGGGTATCCGAGTCGGAGGTTGGTGATCCGGTTGAATGTGACTGCCAGTCACACTCCTCATATGAACTCTCAGGGGTCGTCGTGGGAGTTACATACCCTAGTCCACATCGAGTTTTGCTATAGTAGTCCCGTGGCTTGCCAGTCGGAACTGGCGGCTTCAAAGGTGATCGTCGCCCAATGCCGTAGTTTAAACCTGGTGTCGTCTTCAGATCATACCCTTGTTTCTGCATGAGATATTTGGATTGAGGGCTATAGAGATACAGAGGCAGTCTCCCGGCATCTGACCCGAGGTCGGCTTTCTCTATGGTGAAAGGATGCGGGTCGTCCTTCCGGCCGAAAATGATCGGAAGATCTCCTCCCTCGATTATGCGCTACGCGTCTTCTGTTGGGATAAGCTGGATTGCGGTGTACACATTTGTCACCTGTGTGTGTAGGTGGGTACCTATACCATGTTCCATAGCGTATATTGTACAAAGCTTATTAAGCTCGATGTAGTTCAAATATAGCCCTTTATTGATGAAATAAGGTATCTTTTCTATGGGGGTTACATTATCTGCGGAAGGAACATCAGTGTGGGCAGCCACATACTTGGCTAGCTTCGGTTCCTCTTTGGCTACCCCTTGTATGAATGAAGACTGAGAGGACGACCTGGGAAGCTTGATTGTCAGTGGTTCAGTTGATGGGGCAGAGCATGGAGTCGTTGGCAGACTAGCGACCCCCAGTTTGGTACTCGATATGGAGCGAGGAGCGGCCGGTTCGCTAGAAGTGTCAGACCTCGCATCGGGGTGACGACCCTTCTTGGGAAGGCGTATCGTCAGTGGCCTATCGGAGGGATTGAGCTTCTCCATTTGGGGTTGATCGACTCTCGGCAGTCTGATTGTCAGTGGCGTCGTTGTGGATCTTGGTACTTGGCCAGACCTTGGCAGCCGGATTATCATCTGCTCTTCTTGTACTGAGAGGCTGATTGCGTCCTTACGCAGAGTGGCGGTAAGGGGTACAGACCTGCCCGGTTTGCGAGCTTAGAGGTGGATCGTCAGAGGCTCTTCTGATCATGTAGCTGTCTCGGTACCAGCTTGTACATCTCCTTCACCAAGATGCTTCTTCGATTTTTCGTACAGGCAGGAGTCTGAGTAGTAAGATTCGACCCCTTTGAAGGGATCGATGTCAGCAAATTTTGTCTTTATGAGGCCGTATTTGTCGACATATTTGAAGCACTGGTGTAGCATGGTAGGCACGATCATATAATCGTGTATCCATGGGCGCCCCAAGAGGATGTTGTAAGAAATGTCTGCATCTATGACGTAGCAGGTGACTTTGGATTGGAGATCGCCAATCTGACACTTCAGACGAATCTTCCCGATTGGGTAGCTCCTGCCCGAATTGAAACCGCTGATGGCGGTGCTTGTAGGTGTCAGGCGATGCATTGGGATGCGCAGATGATGTAGCAGACCCTTCGGGATGATGCTTATGGAAGAGCCAGGATCTATGTGCATCCGATCCACCTTCACGACGCCGATGTATCCCGTGTAGTATAGCGGGCGATCATGTAGATTGGTTTTGATGAGCATGTCCTGCGAAGTGAAGACGATATTGGGCATTGCTCCCGTGCAGGCACTGTCTTGGAGATCCACGGGTGAGTCCTCCCCGGTGAGGTTGGATTGAGCCAGATAGATATCGGCATTTTGGAGTGCTTCATTCAATACAATACGAACGTCCTTGGAGAGCCTTAGGAGTTCGTACAGTGACAACTTGGCCGGTGTGTTAGCCAATTGCGCTAAGATGTCAAAGTTGTAGGGCCTCTCTAGCCCTTGGGCTGCCTCTTTTCGGAGGGATTTGTCGAAGCGAGTCTCTCTCGGCCTAGGCTTGTCGGTCGTCGAAGGCTGAGCCGATCCCGGAGCATCAGTTGTAGTGGGTTGATGATTTTCAGCTGGATTGTCCACCACCGGTTGGGATTGTGCTCCATACCGCGTGACGACGGCTGTAGCTTCCTCGATGTCTGTCGAGATTGTGTGGCAGGTCCTGACTTTTCTACTTTTCTTCTTGTAGGTGGAAGATGGTTTGGACCGAGTCACTTCTGACACCAAGTCTGGATGGATCCACATGATCTCCCCTCGTGATATGGTGAGGGGTACTAGACCGGCAGCCTGGTCTCGGGGAGGTGGAAGATTGGTAATCTCCATTGTCGCTAGAGGGACGGGGATCACCCCGTCTTGAGTCTCCGTCGGAGGAAAGCTGTCGAATTGTACGGACACCATATTGGCCGTCACGGTTACCTCTTCGAAATCGATGGCCAGAGCGTTTGAATCGATGAGATTTTGGATGTATCGTTTCAGCTGGTAGCAATCGTGTGTAGCATGATGGACATAGCGATGATAATGGCAGTACTTTGGATTCTTCATCTCTGCCGGCCGCGGTTCCCGTCTTGGTGGAGGAAGCTGAATTCTGTCCCCTTGTATGAGCATGTCCAAGATGGGCTTGACATGACCGTCTTCGAAGGAGTAAGTGATTTACAGCCATTGTTTGTCTGCTGGCTTTGGCTCAGGTTTTTGTGCTGTATCGGCCACCATAGCCTGCTTTCCTTTGCTATCCCGATTGTTGGAGGGGCTACCCCCATTATCGTTGTTGGGATGCTTGCCCTTGTTCTCTCCGTCCGAGATGTGCAACCCCAATTGGCGAGCCTTCTTCAATCGTTCTTCTTCGCTTGTGGCACTGATGATGAACGTCTTCCAATCCTTGAATTAACTTTCGCCCATCCAGAGACTGATTGTCGGGAGGAGTCTCTTTTGGCAAATCTCGATCAAGGAGGAATCCGGGTTTCCAGAGGGTAGCTTCATGGCGGTCTGGCGGAACCGCTTGATGTAATTTCTTGTCAGCTCTTTCTCTCCTTGGACGACGTCCATGAGGGTGGACATGGTGATGTCCTGCCCTACTTCGTAGAATCTCTCCAAGAATAGGCGCTTGAAGCCGGCGAAGGAGTGGATGCAGTTGTCCGGCAGATTGCGATACCAGTCGAAAGCGACTCCTTCCAATGCCCCAATGAATAATCGCGTGAGGATAGCATCATCATGGGGCAGGTCGGTGGTGACCTCGAAGTAAGTGATGTACCAACTTGCTGAGGTCTTGCCATCATACGGGTTGATATTGAACGGCTTATATCTTGGTGGGAATGGAACATCCCTCCATTCGGCAGGGTATGGCTGCCGCATTCTGAGGTCTTGAGCATTTTCTCGGGCATGGAATATGGCTCGGAGCTCCTGGACCTCTCTTATTACTTCTCGGGCCTCATCTGTTACGATAGGGGCTGTTATTTTGGGAGGATTAATGTCCGGGTTTGGTGCCGCTGAGTTCGAGTCCGCATTGACCGCGGGACCCGTGCTTGTTTGGCCAGGCGTTCCTCCTTACAGAGTTGGAAGAGCGGCTTTGATTTCATCTACAGACTTGACCAAGGCCTGTAGTATAGCCTCCAAAGTGTCGATGTGTTGGCGATCGCTGGAACCACCTTGATTGCTGTCCGTCATGAACAACATTTTTACATGAGGAGTGATGGAAGGAACGGTGGAGGATGTGCCCTCTGAGTCATACCCATGCACCGAAAAGTCATCGGGATAGGTAGGAATGTTCTCTTCGGGCTCGAACTCGGAGGGAACGGTATCCCCAGCCTTGGAGCTTACTTCGTCTTGAGAGTCATGGATATCCTCGGGGACATCAGCGTCTGTTGTACCTGATGGGAGAGTTGTTTCCTCGGGCTCGGCTCCTTGAAATATCAGATTGTTGTGGATGTTCGGAGGAGTGCTACCCCCAGTTCCCACGACCCCCAGTGATGTGGATGATAAATTTTCCATTGCAGCAGATTTTGTCTTTGAACGGGTGTTTGGAATACTCCGGTGGAGGACAGTCGTTTAGACGACAGTTTCTTAGCTGTAGTGATTGATATTTTGGGGCTGGAGATGCTTGTCTTCTTCCCTCTCCCCTCGACAGGGCACTTTCTGAGTGGAATTGCAGGAGACAACAGGAGGTGCCTCGTCCTCTGAGCTCGGATGTTGTAGTCTTTGGAAGACTGACGGCCGATCTTCCATCGTTGCCGCGTTGTTGCAAAAGCAGTTGACGATAATTTGGGTGCAGTGATGTCCAAGCGATGACTCTTTGCACGCCGAAGCTCCTTCTCTTTCCTTGCGCTTGTGGAGGATAGCCTCATGCAAGTCAGAGGAACCACTTTGTCCTTTTGTCGTCGGGGGCTGGACTCGAGCGGTTCTATACAACTTCCTATCAGAGGCCCGTATGATAGTCAACGGGACGCCCCGATAGTCAGAGGTTGGGATAGCTGACTGGGCTTGATGATCCCGCACTGTCCTAGACTCCTTCTTTTTAGCACTTGCGGGTGCATAATAAGAAGAGTCTAAGTTGAATACCATAGGGTCTGGCTTATCATCCAGAGAACTATCAGGGTCAGGACTGTATGAGAGACGGTCGAAGACTGATCGAGAGGAGCGTGGAACGGACGCTATGCGGCTAGGGTTGGAAACCGTGCAGGCTGTCTGCATACGGTTGTCCTTAGCTGCTGGATGAGTCACTTTGGTGTGATTAGTAGGAGTCACGATCGTGCAGGCTGGCCGCATGCGGTTGGCAATTGTGGCTGCATGGGTTTTCTGCCAGCGATTGACTTCAGTAACCGCATAGGCTTCATCCATGTGATTGGCGACTGTAGCCGTATAAGCTATGCGGCTGACAGATGTGACCGCATGAGTTTTCTTCATGCGGCTAGCGGATGTGGCCGCATGAGCTTTTTCCATGCGGCTAGCACCCTTATGAGGCTCGGATCGCGTAGAGTTCCTCTTTGCCCCTGTAAATCCAGCATCATAGTATTTTTTTTCTGCCCAACTTGGGGACAACAGAGTTACCTACGGTCTGAAGTAGGGCCGCAGGAGAGTCTTGCTCGCCGTCTTGAACAACAGAGGGTATCTTTGCAAGATCTTCAGTAGGAACGAAGGATCGGGATCTCTACTCCTTGCGGGCCTTCTTCATGCGGGCTCGCTTCTGGACCGGGCCAACGATCTTGTCGGAGAGCATTTCTTCGAACGTCTGTTGGTCGAACCGGGCGACCATCTTCTGTTGCGTGGAGCCAAGCTTGGCTGCATCCGACTGCGTCACCAACTCCTCAGCCATGGAGAAGTTTGTCTCCAACAGAGTCGCCATCGTGTTTGCCATTGATTGTAAAAGTACAGAACAATTTTATGGGAGGACTGAACTTAGACTCACAATACAAACTCGCTTGTACAAAGAAAGCCTAGGGACGAAAACCTAGGTACAGCAATCTAAGTACAATTGTTTATTTTAGATTCTAGGGGTGACGATAGAGGCTCGGGAAGGCGACGACAGCCCTGCCTTACTCCTTGGACGATCGGTATGCAGCCTTGGCTCCTGTGACGAGATGGTTGGCGTTGATGAAGAAATGCTCCTCATGCTCTCCTCGTATTGCTCTTTTGGCTTCTCTCTCTCTCTCTCTTCTGGATTGATCTCTATGGATTCTTCTCTCTGACTATCGGGGGAGCCTCTCTGTATGGGCGTATCTCTCTCTGACCGTATATATTCACAAGGGAATGGCACCTTGCTATTTATAATAGTGGGATCTCCTCATTAGGGTTGCCAATGATTGCCTCTTGGAGATGGCGGCGGCCTGTGGATTGGTTAATCTAGGCCGTTCGTTTTTTATTGTGACGAATCCGAGCCATTGAGTGTAGATTACACCAAATCCTATCAGCAATTAATGTTGATTGGAATAAATTTTCCTCATAATGATCTTCTGATGTCTGCGAATAAATTAGATTTATTCTCCTGCCACGTGTCCCAGATTATTGGGATTTGACCCAATCTTTGATTGCAATAAATCTGAAGAATTGATCGGCTTAAGACACGTGTCCTAGGAGCCATTGGGGGGATCTGAACCGCATGACGAGTGAGCCGCATATGATTTTGGGCCGCATATGGTTAGGGCCACGTGTCAGGGCTGCCTGGGTAGTGGCTCTCTTATGGAGGTGATCATTGCGAGCCGCATAGGGATACATCCGCCTGAGCCGCATGGAAATGGTCCTCTTGAACCGCATGAGAAGTCTTTGCTCGAGCCGCATGAGGCTGTCTTGGCCTGAGCCGCATAGGACAGCTTCATTCTGAACCGTATGAGAAGTCTTTGCTCGAGCCGCATGAGGTTGTCTCGGCCTGAGCCGCATAGGACGGCTTCATTCTTGACCGCATGAGAAGTCTTTGCTCGAGCCGCATACGAACGCCCACGTAGCAAGGCCACGTGGCATTTTTATGGCTCTCGAAAGATTTATGTCAGAGATCTCTTTTCTCTTCCCTAGAAGTCTGTCATTATGACAGAGTCATAATTACTTCTTTTTGTGTCAGGGCTGTCACTTTTTCAGAGTTGTCAGCCATCAAATAATTAATGCGAGAGGACAGAGGAGAGAGCTGTCCCGCCACGTGTCTTCTGATCCGCATGGGATGTCTTGGGCCGCATAGTCCCTTATGCCGCATGACTCTCTGAGCCGTATGGGCTTTCTGAGCCGTATGGGGTTCTTTAGCCGCATGGGTCATTTTCTTTAATATTTTCCATGTTTCTATAGACCGCCGTTGGCGGTCTTCAGAAGGGTACGTACTACGGTACGGGATCCTATGGCACGTATTTGGCTTCGGAGTCATCCCGGGCCCCCTTTGTCAGTGCACAGTCTCCAGCTTCGCAGGCGTCGTCACGAGCTGAGGATGTTCGTCGTCAGATCGAGGAGCTGCATCGCGAGTTGCAGCAGCAGATTTCTGATGCGGTCGAGCGACGATCCGACCCTCCGATCGTCACCGGACGATTTGATGCGATCGAGCGCAGTATACAGGAGCTGATGAGTCTGCATCAGGCTACAGCTGCCAGCTTGCACACGCTCACCGAGTCTACACAGCGCACAGAGCGTAGACAGATCGAGCTGGAGGGATCGCAGAGGAACATGTCTGCCTCACTCACTCAGGTTTCGGCTTCGCTTGAGGCGAGTACTGAGAGGGTGGTGAGTACCCTTGCTGTTTATGGTGAGCGACTGCGAGAGCTGGAGCAGATACGTCCTCCCGGTCCATCGACGGTGCCGACTTCAGACATTGCACTGCCTCCTACTGCCCCTACGGTGCAGCTCACCCAGGAGCAGTATGACTACATTCTATCCCAGTTGTGCGGCATGGGTCCGTAGTGATTTTAGTGATTTTTTTATGACTTGTACGTGTATTGGCTCTATGGGCAAATTGTTTATTGGTACACTTTCGTTTATACACTTGGTGGAAACTTTTTATCTTCCATTTTTATTTGACTCTATTTGATGTTTGTGAGATGTGTGTCTGTGATATTTACTTTGTACTGCCTTCTATTTTTATTGTGATATTTACTTTGTGATATCTGCGACGGGGATGACAAATATACCTACGCTGGGTTATAAGCGATGATCTGATATACAAAGGAGGTGCTGCCGAAATTTTAAAAAAATATAATGTGTATTTTTGTGATGATGTGTGTCTGTGTTTACATTGAATGTGAAATGCAGTGTTCGGAACCATCGACAGTTTCGATTACTGTTGTATGTTTTATCTTGGATAAAAGAGCAACAGTTTAAGGTGTACTTCTGAGAGCTTCATTTTCACGTCCTTCACTTTCTTCGGACGTCGTAAAGGTTCTCGAGAAGGTGAAGGACGTGAAGAGGAAGCTCTGAGAAGTGCACCCTGAACTGTTGCTCTTTCTATCCAAGATAAAACATAGAACAGTAAGCGAAACTGTCGATGGTTCGAACACTGCACTTCACACACACTGTAAACACAGACACACAGCATAACAAAAATACCAATTATATTTTTTAAATTTTTTTTATAATATCTACGACGTATAGCGACGTTCCCCGACGGACAGCGACGGGAAGAACACGTTGCTATAGGTCGCTAACTAGTGACGTAACGTCGCTAGACGTCGCTAAAATGCTGACGTGGGAAATGACAACCTGTCAGCGGACGTCGCTAAATTTGTCGCTAGGCGTCGCTAACGTGCACACGTGGCTGCCATGCCATGTCAGCGTACATAAAGTTTATGGCATCGCAACGTGGTCACTCTACGTCGCTATTTTGGCGACGTAACCGTACGTTGCTATCTGTCGCTAATTTGGCGACGTCTTGCGACAATGATCACGCCGTCGCAAACAGCGACGTTCTGTGACGAAATTGCCATCTGCGATATGCCTATACACGACACCCTATTTTCATCGCTAAATACGTCGCAAAATTATTTTAGCGACGGATTTTCCTTATTTAGCGACGTATTTTGACATTGCTAAAATGGGTTATTTTTGTAGTGATCGTCGGTGAAAGGTCGGCGGTGGAGGCCTGGAGCAGCATCGGAGGGAAGGGTGATCGCCGGAGGTAGGGGGTCGCCGGGTGGAGGTGGTCGCCGGAGGCAGGGGGTCGCCAGGGGGAGGGGGTCGCCGGAGACGAGAGGGGGAGGGGGAGAAAAATTTGGGGAGAGCGGGAGAATAAAAAATTTGGGTAAAAAAATGAAAAGTCGATCGGCCAGAACCCTATATGAAATAATTTAGCGACGTCCGCAAAGGACGTCGCTGAACGACGTTGTTCACTAAAACACTGACGACATTCAAGTGGCTGAGTCGCTAAACGTCGCTGATTGAAACAAAACAACGACGTTCTCCGACTAACACGCGACGTTTGTTTTCCAAATAATAATGCATGTCACAAACTGTCGCTGAAAGTCGTTGATAGTGACGTTCAGCGACGTCTTTCTCTGACGTCGCTAAATATAATAAAATCAGCGACGTTTTTAACTGGCGTCGCTAATTTCGTCGCCAATATGACTTATTTTAGTAGTGTTGATTTATGAGAAAAAAATTTAATAACAAAAATTCAGAATTACAAAATATGGAAATGGATGTGGCAATTCTTTCTCTTCTTCTTGTCTTCGATAATCTTCTGTTTTTTATTGTAGTCTATTTTTCTAAAATTTAAATGTTGTGGTGATCCATGTTGGATCAGTGAAGAAGTTTATAAAGAGTTAGTGTATCTTCTTTATTTTTTAGTGGAGACTTTTTCGAATTGGACTCCGATCGTTACGTGATTTTTTTTTTCATCGTGATTTTTTACATAAAATTCGATTGTGTTTGCAATTTGCTCGTTTTGTGTGAATTTTGGAATAGTAATTGGGGTGTGCAATTTTCTTCGGTCCTCGTGGATAGATTTCTTTTGATATGGAAGCAATAGTTTTTCTACTGGTTCCGTGCCCATTCACAACATAGTGCGGTCCACCATCACCCGTTAAAATTTTATGAGGAAATTTTATATAGAGTTACGAAATTTGGTGTATTTACGCAAAAGAGTATAAGTTTGAAATATTTACAGGGAAGGGGATGTGGCGCCATCTAAGATGGCGCCCAAGATAATTTCTGGACTTGGCGACATCTTAGATGGCGCCAAGTATTTTGACGTGGGAAGGTTGTTTTTCTCATCAGTAAATAAATTTAACTTTTCATATACAATTTTATCTTTTATTTTATTTTTTTCAAAACTTAGATTCATTTAAATCTAATATTAGAAAATTATCTTAGAGATAAGTTTTAAAATAAATTTGAAATCTTAAATATTTTTTTCTTCGATCAGGTTGATTGTACCTATATAAAAATCATATAAAATTTAAAATATCTTTAAATTCTTAAAAAATCATATAAAATTTAAAATATCTTTAAAGATAAGTTCTTAAATATTTTTTCAAATCTAATATTAGAAAGAAAAAAAATTATCTTAGGTATTTGAAATTATCTTAGATTTGAAAAAATATTTAAGAATTTAAAGATATTTTAAATGTGAAAAAATATTAGATTTGAAAAAATATTAGATTTGAAAAAAATATTAGATTTGATTTGAAAAAATATTTAAGATTTGAAAAAATATTAGATTTGAAAAAAAAATTATCTGATTTTTTTCCTAATATTAGATTTGAAAAAATATTTAAGAATTTAAAGATATTTTAAATTTTATATGATTTTTATATAGGTACAATCAACCTGGTTGAAGAAAAAAATATTTAAGATTTCAAATTTATTTTAAAACTTATTTCTAAGATAATTTTCTAATATTAGATTTAAACGAATCTAAGTTTTGAAAAAAAAAATTAAAAGATAAAATTGTATATGAAAAGTTAAATTTATTTACTGATGAGAAAAGCAACATTCTCACGTCAAAAAGATGAAAAAAAAAAAAAAAAAACCTTGGCGCCATCTAAGATGTCGCGAAGTCCAGAAATTATCTTGGGCGCCATCTTAGATGGCGCCACATCCCCTTTCCTGTAAATATTTCAAATTCATACTCTTTTGCATAAATACATCAAATTTCTTAACTCTATATAAAATTTCCTCAAATTTTATTCATTTCCGACCCAGCTGAAATGCTCATTTATTTAAATGTTTTCTGATAGCCATGTGGAGTTAGGGTGGAACATTGTGTTTAATTATGACCCTAGCTAGTAGTACTGTATATAGGCTACACCAGGGGCTTAGAGTGTACTATCAACATGATTGATCTAAATGTTATTTTCTTTTTATTATAAATAAATGTTTCGTCCAAGTAAATTTCATTTAATCTCCAAAAGAATTCATGCTAATATTATATGCAATATCTTTTATGTGCATAACCCAAGAGGCCGTTTATAATGAACTTAACGGAGAGTGACAAAGACAAGTACATGCATGTTTGTCTGAGAATAAAGAACTGCATGCGTGTTAAGGCCCATTAAAAATGTAAGAACTTTGTTTTCTATGTTTACTAAAATTAATAAACAAGACCTAACTAGATGAACTTAGGCTTAAAAAAATAATGGCATCGGCCAATGTTATAAAAAGGATACAGAATGGAAAAATTATTCATCGTAGTCAACTCCAGAAATTTGGAGTTATGAATCCGTTCCCGATGTCATTTAAACTTAGGAAAAGACATTTATGATTTTCAAAGCAAGTTATGTTCACCGTACACCACAAAAATGTGTCCATATCCGTATCTATAGTCATAATATGTTCATATATCCGTGTCCTGTGCACCTACTTGAAAATATTAGTATCTCGCTCTTCCTAAAACATAGCTATCAAGTTACTTCAGAGTAACATTTTGACAAGGAGTCTGTAAAAATATTTTTTCTTGGAATACAACATCACACATTTCCCTGTGAATATCTTACATGATTTTTTTTTTTTCTGGACAAGGTCCTCTTTGAATGTCAGCCACCAGTTTCATCCAGGCCAAAATCTGGTGGTGAAGGGGCCTATAATGAGATTCTCTATGCCATGTGTCAAGACACTGCTGGCCAGAAGGCCTCACTCCTATCTCTCTGGAAGATAAGCCCCATGCCAGTGCTCATATAATATAGTCCTCACCACCACCACCACCACCACCACCACGATCTGTCCAGAATGGCCTCTCTCTGTGCTTCCTCTTCTGCTATTGCAGCTGTTGCCAGGCATGGTTATCTTCTCCAAATGTTTATTGAGTTCCAGCTACATTTTATTACAGTTGTTTAAAAGTAAACAGTTCATGTTTGCCAAAGAAACAAGATGTTAAGATTTTGTGATCAAGTAACTTGGTGCATACTTGTATGTTGTATTGTGCACAGTTCTCAGAATGGTCTGAGCGCAACAAAGGCATCCTTCTTTGGAGGAAGGAAACTTCATAGGCAAGGGAAGTGGAAGGCACCTACTGGTCGCCGAACTCTTTCGGTGTCAGCGGCGGCTGCAACCGAGCGACCCATCTGGTTCCCCGGCAGCGTCCCTCCTCCATGGCTCGATGGCAGGTTTGTGACTCCCTCCACTTCAGTACCTTCCTCTTACCTATGTTTCACTTGAAGGCTAGATGACTAAACTCTTCTTGCATTCTTAAATGCAGCCTTCCAGGCGATTTTGGGTTTGATCCTCTGGGTCTTTGTAAGTATTAATCCCTCAATTGTTACAGAGCTAACAGTAGGAAGATTTTTCTGTCAAAATAAATAAATAAGACCGTCGAAGCTGCTGTCATATTATAATAAAACCTTTTCAGTGCGACATATCTTGACTTTGTTAGATCTCTCTAAACTTCGTGCCAATGGTGATAAACTGAAGATAAGTAATTCCTAATGACAAATATAACAGATTACAAGTTACTCAACAGTGTTGATGAACATGTAGAGAGAAAAACCCTCCCAGGGGAATACACCTAATGTGCTACAACAACTATTGAGAATTACATTAATCTACACTTTTTAGCACAGAATTGTTGAGCAACTTTTTGCATCTTTCAGACTAATAGCTGTTAGAAAATTTTTTATAGACAGATGATGTAAACTACATGACTAAGGGATTAGGAATGATGGTTTTCTTTTTCGCAGCGTCTGACCCAGAGAGCCTGAAATGGAACGTACAGGCAGAGATAGTCCACTGCCGATGGGCAATGCTCGGTGCTGCAGGCATCTTCATTCCCGAATTGCTCACGAAGATTGGTATCCTCAACACCCCTTCTTGGTACACCGCTGGAGAACAGGAATACTTCACTGACACCACCACGCTCTTCTTGATCGAGCTCATCTTGATCGGCTGGGCCGAGGGGAGGAGATGGGCTGATATCATCAAGCCCGGGTGTGTCAACACCGACCCCATCTTCCCAAACAACAAGCTGACTGGGACAGACGTAGGCTACCCGGGCGGGTTCTGGTTTGATCCGCTAGGTTGGGGCTCGGGCTCTCCCGAAAAGATCAAGGAGTTGAGGACCAAGGAGATCAAGAATGGGAGGCTGGCTATGCTGGCCGTCATGGGTGCATGGTTCCAGGCTAACTATACTGGAACTGGACCTATTGACAACTTGTTTGCTCACCTCGCAGATCCTGGCCATGCCAATATCTTTTCTGTAAGTGACATTCAAAGATATCAAAAGAAATTAAAAGTACATATTAGTAAGTAAAAGAACGTTATGATTAAAGCTTTGTTTACTTGTGATTCTTATTTTCAGGCTTTTAGCCCCAAGTGAAGAAGGAATTGAATGCACCTGTTCTCATCTGCATGGGGAAGATACTGATGTAAATCTTTAGAGGAACTGAGGATTATGAGATGGTGAAGTGTGTGATTGCAAGAATCATCTGAAATTTATATTTTATTTTTGTTAATGTGTTGTATGGAATAACATATGTACAAATTTACTTTAAAAGGTTGTTCCTCAAGACTAGATCAAGGATAAGGCTCTACTTTAGCTAATGTAAAATATTGACAGTAGTTTCATTAACAAACCCTATAAGTATAAGTTGCTAGGATTAAATAATTAGATATAACTAAAGTACTTTTTGATAAATATAATTTTTATGTGTTTGGAAATGTTGAGGTGCAGCCGTGTCCGGCGAGGCGAAGCTAGGCATGCCAAAGCTGTGATTCGGATAAAGGAGATCGCACCCGCACAGGCACGTCAATTCGGGCCACAAAATCCTCCACCCCTGCTGGGCGTGGTACATACGTTGCCTAGCTCCACATCGGCACTGGCACATTTGAGTCGTGTCCATTTTCGTGTGGTCATGGTTTGTGGACGAGATTTTGGATTGAGGATTTGAGCCAATATTTTGAAATTGAAATTAAAAAGAGAAATTTTGAGTCGCACCCCACTTGATTTACCCAAATTCAAGGTGCACCCCACTGCTTCACCATAATGTACGAATCTTCCCACTTTTGACGGAAACCGTCCATAGTTGACGGTCAAAGGATTTGACCGATAAATTTTGACGAAAATACCCTCGTCTTCTCACAAACCAAAACCCGTCCCGCCGCTGTCGCGTCCCCGCTCCCGTCCCGCCGCCGCTGCGCCGCCGCCGCCGCCGCCGATGCCGCGTCCATCACCACCACCACGTCCATCATCATGTTGGACTTGGTATATAGAAAAAACTAAGTCAAATCTCCAAGATCCTATTATTTGGTTTTGACATTCTCTTTTGTCTATTTTTAGCATATTCTTATGCTATATAAGAGAACATCTCTCAAGTGAAAACCACACTCCATTCTCTCCCTCTTATTCTTTCTTGTTCAATTCAAAGCATTGTTCTTCGGTTTGTGCTCTGGACAGAAAAGCTAAATTCGGGGTCGCTCTTTCCAAGTTGTGTGCGATGAGGAGATACCGGTAGAGCGGGAGTTTTACCACTAGGAGCATTTGGAACAAGTCTGCACATAGACTCGAATCAACTCTTAGGGCAGTGCTTCGTGCGCGACTTTCCCGGAGGCCGGTAACATTTACTTTATTTTATTTTGTTTGCAGATTTTTTGGAATAATTTCCAACAATCTAAGAGTTGAATCATTTATTAAATAAAATCTCTAATTGCTGCTACGAAATTTGTTATCAACATTGTTATAATCTACGGTGCTTAAATTATTGTAAGCATTAAGACTTATATGCATTGTTATAACTTATATTAGTGTTAGCATATCTTCTATTCAGTCACTAAATTTGCTATACATTGCTTACTCTTTACTATCATCAAGCAAATATTTTAACTTACCATTAACAAGTTATTTGTTAATTTTGAATATTTGTCACATTAGTAACAATTTGTCATTTTCATAAAGTGACACCTGAGGCAAACATTATTGTGTTAGTAATTTTGTCAATATAGTTTTTCTTTACTCAATATTTAAATTTAGGCTAAAGTAAACAATTAATTGATTTAGTAAAATTCCTTTAATTTTAAAGTTCTAAAGTAGAGATTTGTTTGGAAACAAGCCGAAAGGGCCCTTCTGTCAAAAAGACGTAAATCGTCTAAGCGATCGGTTCTTAAGAGTTTCTAGTGAACCTCTGCTTGCTGGGATCCGGCCCCTACAGCTAACCCAACCTTATCAAAACTTGAAAAACAAAATTTTAAAGGTCTATTACTAAAATCATTTAAATTGTTAAGTTTTAGCTTAATCTATCTTATTGAGTAAATATTTTATTTTATTTTCAGACCTTAGAAATCATGTCTACCAAAGACGAGTCTTCGACTGCTAAGCCAGCCAAGTTTGATGGCACCCACTTCAAAAGGTGGCAGAGTCAAATGAACTTCTGGCTCACCACTTTAGGACCGATTTCAGCCATTGATGGTTCCAC
The DNA here is from genome assembly GCA_029216955.1 of Iris pallida. Taxonomy (NCBI): domain Eukaryota; kingdom Viridiplantae; phylum Streptophyta; class Magnoliopsida; order Asparagales; family Iridaceae; genus Iris; species Iris pallida. Next base: position 39,829 of record JANAVB010043588.1, on the reverse strand, counting down.
ACCCATCATAAATGATTTTGACGACACTGAGCCTGACATAGGAATGTCCAAACCCTCCAGTTCCTTCAAACCTAAAATCCCTAAGGAAATAGACTTTCACTGCTTCCATCGAATTCTAAGCGCTTTATCTGATTCACTTTATGATATATTCTTTGAATATAAAAGCATCAAAGAACTTTAGAATGCTTTAGAAGATGAATATGGTTGTGATGCTGCTGGAATTGAAAGATTCACTTCTTCAGCATTTAATAAGTATTTCATGGTAGATGACAAACCTATGAATGAACAAATCCATGAATTCTAAAAATTTGTGAGGCACATTCAAGCTAAAGGTACAACCTTTTCAGCTGAACATAAGATAGCTTGTCTGGTAGATAAGCTCCCTCCATCTTGGTCTAATATAAAAAGGACCTCCATCGTACCCAAAGTGACCTTACTTTTGCCCAAGTACTGAAGCAAATTAGAGTTGAAGAACAAATTAGGCTAAGGTCTAACTCCAAGACTGAGACTAAGGCTAAGGTAAACCTAGTAGAGTCATCCCATAGCAAACCTAAGCCTAATAATCCTCACAAACCTAAGAATAATATCTTCAAGAAGAAGAATATTGTTCAGTCTCATCACTAGAACCACCAGAATTGTCAACACCAGCAACTCCAAAAACCTAGAAACTTTGGTCATACTCAGGATCAAGGAAGATTTTGTTTTGTGTGTGGTAGAACAAACCACACGGCCATCAACTGTTTCCAATGAAAGAAGGAACCAATCAAGACTTCCTATAGGGGGAAAGGCCCAGCCAAACCAGAAGATAACATGATTCTGAAAGGCTCTTCTGGTTCCTTCAAGTCTGTGACTTACCAACCCTTAGTTAATATTTCTTTCCATTCTGATGACTGGTAGTTGGATTCTAGAGCTAATGTTCATGTTTCATTTGATCGCTCCTGTTTTTCAAACTATCAGAAATCATGTGGAGGAGACATAACCCTAGGAGATGACTCTACGGCACAAATTGTAGGAAGAGGAAGAATAGATCTGAAGATGACATCAGGAAAAAGTCTGCCTCTTCATGATGTTCTTCATGTGCCGACTGTTAGGAGAAATTTAGTTAGTGGTTTCCTTCGTGTAGCATCTGGTTACAAGATTGTAATGAAAGCCAATAAAGTTGTATTTTTTAAGAATGAGTCCTTTGTTGGTAAAGGATTTGTAAAGGATGGTCTGTTTATTCTCAGTACTGTAAATAAAATATTGGATCATTCTCCTATTGTTTCCAATATAGAATCTTTCAATGTTTGGCATGGTAGACTAGGTCATGTGAACCTGAGTTCTCTTAGAAGGATGATGAACATAAATCTTATTCCCAAGTCTCCTGTAGATAATAAAGACAAGTGTGAGATTTGTGTTCAAGCCAAATATTTTGGACTACCATTCAAATCCGTAGAAAGGAATTCTGGTCTTCTAGAATTAGTTCATAGTGATGTTTGTGATTCAAATAGGGTTTTGACTCAAGGCGGTAGAAAATACTTTGTCACATTTATAGATGATTGTTCAAAGTATTCCTATACCTACCTTCTCAAAACCAAAGATGAAGTTCTAGATAAATTCAAGGTTTACAAATCAGAAGCTGAAAACCAATTAAAGAAAAGGATTAAGATCCTTAGATCTGATCGTGGCGGAGAGTATACCTCAAACGAAATGACTAACTTCTATGAAGAACACGGAATAATTCATGAGGTGACTGCTCCTTATTTACCACAGTCAAACGGAGTTGCTGAAAGGAAGAATCGCACTCTGTTAGACATGGTGAATGACATGCTTCTCAGCTCAGGTGCTCCTGATAATCTATGGGAAGAAGCCTTATTGACAGCCTGCTACATCCTAAATAGGATTTCCAGTAAACCTAAGGATAACACTCCTATAAATTATGGAAAGACAGAACTCGAGTCCATTACCTCAAAGTTTGGGGATGTCTAGCAAAAGTTGGAATCCCTGAACCAAAAAAGAGAAAGATTAGACCCAAGACCGTAGATGGTGTGTTCATAGGATATGCCTTAGATAGCAATGCCAATAGATTTCTAGTGACTAATTTTGAAGTAAATAAAATCTCTAACAATACCATTATAGAAGCTAGAGATGCAGTTTACTTTGAGTATATATTCCCTTTTAAGGATAGAATTTCTTCTAACCCCTCAAGTTCTTCCCTAACTCCTTCTACAAGTTTCCATTGCCATTCATTAAGCTCACAACCTGAACAAGACTTAGAACCTAGAAGAAGTAAAAGAGGAAGGATAGAAAGGAATTTAGGGGAAGGCTTCTTCACTTACTTGATAGAGGGTGATCCCTCAACTTAGGAAGAATCAATATCTTCTTCTGATGCTCCTTTCTGGAAAGAAGCCATAAACAATGAGTATAACTCTATTATGGAGAATAATACTTGGTTTCTTGCAGATCTACCTTTAGGTAGTAAACCCATAGGATGCAAGTGGATCTTCAAAAAAAAACCACAGAGCTGACGGTACTATAGAGAAATACAAAGCTAGATTAGTAGCCAAGGGTTTCACTCAGAAAAAGGGATTAGATTATTTTGATACCTATTCTCCTGTATCTAGGCTTACTTCTATTAGAGCCCTTCTAGCCTTAGCATCCACTCATAACATGCTGATCCATCAAATGGATGTAAAGACAGCATTTTTGAATGGAGATCTAGAAGAAGAGATCTACATGGAGCAACCTGAAGGTTTTATTGCTAATGGTCGGAAAAAAAAAGTTTGCAGATTAGTAAAATCACTTTATGGCCTAAAGCAAGCCCCCAAGCAATGGCATAACAAATTTGATAAAGTGATTATAGAATATGGTTTCTTGCCAAATGAGTATGACAAACGTATATACTCCAAAAATTCTGGTAGAAGTTGTGTCATTTTATGCTTGTATGTTGATGATATCCTTATTCTAGGATCTTCACTGGAACTGATAAATAACACTAAGAATTATTTATCTAACCAGTTTGATATGAAAGACCCAGGTGAAGCCAACTTGATCCTAGGAATACAAGTGTCCAAATGCAAAGAGGGCTATACTCTATCTTTAGCACATTCAGTTGAGAAAATGCTAAGAAAGTTTAAGTATTTTGACAAAAAAAAACCTGCCTTTACTCCTTATGACAGTAATATTGGCCTCAAGAAGAATGAAGGATCACATATAGAACAATATAGATATTCACAGATGATAGGGTCCCTTACGTACATATCAAATAGAACCAGACCCGATATTGCATTTGCTATTAGGAGACTTAGTAGATATACCGAAAACCCAAATCAGTCACATTGGACTACATGGGATAGAGTATTTAGATATCTTAGAGTTACTCTAGATTATAAACTTCATTATTCTAGACACCCTGATATTATAGAAGGTTATTCAGATGCAAACTGGATAACTGATTCACATGATGTGAAATCCACTACTGGATATGTTTTTACTCTAGGAGGAGCAGCAATCTCTTGAGTTTATGCAAACAAACTATCATAGCTAGGAGTACAATGGACTCTGAAATGATAGCTCCTGACACTACTTGTACAGAAGCCGAATGGCTTAGAAATCAATTATGCATATACCTGTTTATCATATTCCTGTTCCTGCAATTTCTATCAATTGTGATGATAAATCTGTTATTGAACTACTAAAGCATGATTCTGTGAATACTAAGATGAACAGGTACCTGCAGCTGCGCTTCAAGTCTATAAAAAGTCTATTGGACAAATATGTGGTTCTTGACTATATAAAGTCAGAAAAGAACCTTGCAGACTACTTGACGAAGGGTCTGTCTAGGACATTGATCCTATAATCATTGAGGGGGATGGGGTTAAGCCCATAATTTAGTCACCAGCAGTGACAACCCAACCGAGTCTGACTGGAGATCCCAAGAAGCCGGTTCAATGGGTAGGAACAAACTGGACTAGGTGACTAATATGGAACACTGACCTTGAGATTAAATTCTCTTTAAAATAAAAGCCCAGGAGGTTGTACATGTGTACATTGATACCCCATCCCTATGGTGACAGTGTTCTGGTGTGATATAGTTAGGATGAGTTTTAACTCTTAATAAGTCCAAGCTTGATATGTAGGGTTGATTCGTATCACCAACCCATGAGGACTTACCTATATGAGAGGTAGTAAAGGCCGCGACTATGGAACAGGGCGATCCTAGACAACTCTCATGAATATGGAATAGGTACGCATGGCCAATCAAAAGCGCCAACCGGTAGACCCAAGAACCACTAGCATACTATGTGTGCTATTTTCTGAATCTGGTTCAAGAAGTCTGATTCAAGGCATAGTCCATCAAGTACTTCTTCAGATTAAGACAATAGTCACTAAGTGAGATTCAAGGCTGTAGTCCATCTCATCTATGCATAGTATATATATTTGCCTAGAAATTTCTTCCAATCCTTTTTTTTATTTATTACTTGTGTTTTGAACTTGGTTTTTTGGGGGGAATGTTGGACTTGGTATATAGAAAAAACCAAGTCAAATCTCCAAGATCCTATTCTTTGGTTTTGACATTCTCTTTTGCCTATTTTTAGCATACTCTTACGCTATATAAGAGAACATCTCTTGTCACGACCCGTACCAGCTTTTCCGAATACGAGACGTGTCCAAGCCAGCCTACGCCGCAGAGTCGGCCGTAGAACGCTGTCAAGCCCGCAAGAAATAAATGATCAAAATCATAAAATATAATATTTGCTGCTCATTCGCATTTCTAAGTTTATTACAACATTTACAAGATTTTATATTTAAAGGAAAATACAAAGTTCTCACAATTAATGAAAATGACAACTAGTTCCACTATCTAGGTCGGCCTCAGCATACCCATGTCTTCCCAGTGCTAAAAGTGATCGCGGCTAAACCTGAAAAATGTTAGTTTTCGGTCAGGAATGGAACAAGTACACAAACCGACGGTAATACGAAAACATAATAGAATTAACAAGACATAAAAATGACATATGCGATATAAAAACTGAAAAGTACAGATGACACGGCACGGTGGAGAAGAAAAGAAAAAATAAAAAGATATCTACCTATGTGGTGCAAAATATCCTTTTCGACATGTGAACGGCTAGGGGGTAAATCCGGCACCTGCATGTGTCATGTACAGATGCTATTGTTCACGAATAGACATCATGGGGATAGTTCTGGGTAGTCCACATGTCTACTAAGATATTTTTTCTCCCGACTACTCCGTGTGGCGAGCGTGTCAACAAGCAGCAAGATATATGTATAAACATGAAATGAAAAGACTACTATGAATCGCAAGCAATCAGAAAGTGCACTTGCCTGAGGTCCTTAGCTGGTAAAACCAATAATACTATACCACTCAACAAGCCACAATCAGTCAACACATGAAGAAGTCTTCAGATACTGAAATAAACAGTACCAACATTCTCAGAATAGTCAAATTAGCTAGGATTGCCTGTTCTTAAGTCCAATTCTGGATACAGGGGTAAAACAGTAATTTCGGGCCAAAACGGTGTCCGCCGTTGGACCCGCTTTGCACCGAAAAGCGTGCCAGAGTCAACAGTCTCTAAAGTCACCAAACTATATGTCAACAATTCTAATTTTTTGATACGAACCCAACCATATGTCCAAAGTTGGATTTCGGCGGGCCGTGCACAAAATCGCTCGTTGAGTTGGACCGTGGGGCCCGCAAAACGGCGGTCCCATTCAACTGTCTCAGAATTGGACCAAACGTAGCATACATGACCAAAAAAATGATATGGTACTGTTGGCACAAGTTTCCTCTCGATCTAACGAGCGTGCACGAAGTAATTGGAGAATTTGTACAGAGGTCGATACAGTGAATTTTGATAGATACGCATCAAATTTGTCACGCACACGCGACCAATTTGAATTCCGTCAAAGCCCACATGACCACGAAGCCGTTACGCACCTTTTGATGCTTTCGGTTCGTGACCACGTCGCCCGGAATGGCGGGACGCACGTCGCGTGGATGGTTTTTAAAGTTTTTTAAAACAGTTTTCTCAGTTTTTTCCTGATTTTCAATTTGGTTTTAAACAGAAATTAATCCACTAAAAAATAAACTAAAAGTGGGGTCTCAATCTAGGTTATGTTTTCTACAAGGCTGTTCAAACAGTTTTCCAAAATTTGCGATATTCTGGTCACGAATCGACCGCAAACATCGGATGTTGAGGCAGTTCTACGTCCTGTTTTGAACAGGTTTTTAGTCGACTTTGGGTCGAGATATCGGACTACCTATTTCTTAAGAATCAAAAGTAATTGAAGGAAATGAAAGTTGTACATGCTATGAGCATATCAGAACAAACGGGAGGCAAAATGGTCCATTGCTCGCGACGAACCGCCGAAGGGAAGGAGAGCCCGACACTGTAGGCTGCGGCTGCCATCACCCGCGCGCGCGTATGTGTGCCGGCCGTCGTGGCCGCGTGCGGCGGCTCCCTAGGCTTGGGGAGGTCGCCGGGGACAGTAGTGTCGGCGCGGGTTCATGAGAGCAAGGTTAGGGTTTCGCGTTTGCTCCCAAACTCTCTCGCTCTGCCATATATGTATACGCACATACGCTTATATGAATATACAATCCATGGTCTGCTGAAAACCGAGAGGGAAAGGTTGTTTGTTGGGCTCGGGCTTTCAATAGTTACTGTTGGGCTGTGGGTAGAGAGGCTTCCTCAGCAGTTGGCGAAAAGACTCGAACACAAACATAGAAATTTCATGATTTCCTTACTTCAGTCACTGTATATATATATATATATATATATATATATGTATATTTATATATATTTTTTATATATGTATATTTATATATGTATATTTATATATATATATATCTACATTTATACGTATATATATACACACACATATATTTAATACATATATATTCATACACACATATATTTATATACACTTGTATATATACATGCACATATGTATAATATTTGTATAATTTCAAGTACATATTTTATATAATTGCAACACACCTTTATATATATTATATAATTATATATTCTTAAATATAATATGCACATATATTCATATAAAATTAGTATATGTGTAGCTGAAAATGATTTATAAATGTATACACATATATTCATTCAAAACTGCATCAATATAATAATATAAAATATTTATCCAATAGAATATCGATTCAGTAATAAATAAAATTTACTAATTACCACAAAATAATAAAATAATAAACTAATTAATTATTTATAAAATCTAATAATCACCATTAAAGTAAAATAAAAATAATGAATAAAATATTTCAAAATTTTGGGAAGGGGAGCTACAAATCTATCCACCTTAAAAATAATTTCGTCCTCGAAATTCTAATTCATAACTATTCCTTAAAATTCAGAGTCTACTATTATCTTAATTTCCTCAATTTATCAAAATATTTTATAACCTCCTCTAGCCATTCCGTAACTACGAATCATCGAGGACTTCTACACACCTTTGGTCACACTACTCCCTCAAGGCTATGTCTCTAAACTTTATAATCATCAAACTTCTTGCTAAAACTACTACCAATAGATTACCTACTATATATTGCATCTGCATCCTCTTCCATCTATCAAGCAACCCAAAAATTTAACAAGCAACAAATTTATACAAGTAACTAAAAAACTATTAATAAATTATAATAAGCGTGACCATTCGTAGCTCTGAAATAGGAAGGACATGAAGATAAGGAAGAATAATCAATAGCAAATATAAAGTTTCAAGAGCGGTAGAAAGTATCCAAGGTATAGATAGAAAGAGTGTTTACGAACCACTGACTTATTTGCTAGATTGAGCTACTCTAGTCCAGTCACTTGCTAAATCGAAGAATCTTTCGTTTCTTAGAGAGGGGCTTGCAATCAGTGTAATACAGAAGTTTCGTTCTTGAAATTAATCTAAGCAAGGTTTTATAATAAAATGGAATTTGAGAAATCAAGATTTTAATCCTTTCCATGGTTATTTAAACACACGAGCAAGGGATCTAAATGCAATACAAGATCGAATCACGACTTCTAGCTAGATAGAATATTAGTTACGAATGACTTCACATTCTAAGAGATGGAGATTACATAATAGGTATAGGGACCTATTTCAATTAGTTCGGTCTTATAGTCCAAATATGGTGGTATGCATGGATGGGTTCTACTGGATTCTCTATTTGAACATCAGTCGTTGGTTGGATGAACATTGGGTTTCAATCTATATGGATTGGACAAGATCCCAATGATAAAACTCTTTCTACTAAATTAGGGTAACATAGACTAGGTTTCAACCCAAGTGGTTGAGCTAGTTGCCAGTCAAGTTGGTTAGCTAGGTTCCTACAATCCAAAATGCGTCTCCAGTGACGTTTGTGTTTACGTAGCACATAAGATCTCAATTGAGCGGCACACTAGTGGCATGTGCGTAGTGGTCTTCGAGTAGATCACAACCATATATTGGGTCAAAAGGTTCGAGTCGAGGTTGAGTCTCTAATGGAAGTCGGAAAATATACCGGTATTATGGTAAGGGTTATAGCTAGTCTTTTTACCTGAAAGTCGTACCATAAAGATAGAGTACAAGGGGATGGGTTTGAGTGGGACATGGTATACCTAGATGAAAGTGGACTCGTCTAGATTTTGTATGTAAAATTTGTTGAAAGGTAACAACTGGTCTCGTGCTCCAAATATTAATGACACAGCCGGGGACACAAAATAATTTAAATGGAAAGTGGGAGTCCTTTGGGCACTAATTATCATCCTAATGAAAATTATTCTTCTCAATCGGTAATCCTCGTACATCCCAAAATTTTTAGAAGGCTTACTGTCTACCCACCTTAGAAGCTAGGCTATGGTTTTAGGAATAAAGAGGTTAAGAGGATTCTTAAGTCCATAAATAGTACCTTGACTCTTGTTAATAAAGAATGAGGCACGGTGTAACGGAATATGGTAGATGTAAGTCAAGTCAATGATTATTTCTCAATAAATGATAAATGAGGGTGTACAATAACACATGGTCGATAAAATAGAGGAACATATACACCCATAGTATACAAGAGTTATCGACGGGGTAACCAGCTCTAGGGCACGTCATATGAAGAGATTTCTAACAACTGAGTCGTACGTTTCTATTGGGGTCAAACCTGCCAGACTATTGTCACAAGGGTTCTAGTTGAAGCAAGCTTCAAGCAAATGATTAGAGGCTCACAACATTTGGTTTCTGGAGAATAAGTAGTCTCCTAGGTTGGCATTTGGTCAAGGGGATAGATCCTAATCATTCTCGGACTACAATGACCAGAAGATCATGATAGTAGGTTTAGGGTCGCAGAGTGGACGAGTAACTTAAGGCAAGGTTCTAGTCACCTAGCTGACCGATGGCAGCTACACTTGCGCATACCACTATCATAGCCATGGGGAATACCCTGTATCTAACTATCAATTATGAGCTTTCGTCTTTCCAATCATTGAAAGACAAAAAAATAATAATAATAAAGAGTTCAAGAGAGAGATGTTACTGAATATAATTACGCGATTCAAAGACGAATGTATAATTCAAGGGAAATTGTCAAAGCAATCGCGGATGAGATCCTAGAGACTTCTACATCTCAATCCACGTAGAATAGTTAAAATGAAAAGCGAACCAATTACATCATGGTTGGTCAGACCGTAATATAATGATTCTGATTAGACAATATGTTAGCGGGCGTCCCCAATAAATATATGTCTTGAATTCAAGCTCGATAAAGAGTAAGCTTGCAAAAACTAGGCTGTAATAGCAGCATTGGTCAAAAGAGTCAAAATATAAATATGCGATATTTTTTAAAGGAGGAATAAGTAGTTTGAGTTTTGGAAAAAAAAATTAAAACCTTACCCGGTGTTATTGCTTATACAGTCAATCCTACTATCTTCTATTCATAAGGCCTTGGTCGACTAATGGGTTATGGACTTCTGAATTCTATACTCTAGGTGAACCTATTAGTGTCTGTCCTTTACCTCGTTAATAGATCACGAGGACTATGCATGCTAGGTTGGGAGACATGCTACTCAACTTACAGCACTTTCACTAGTATTGGCCTTGGATCTTATGGGACACATAGGACATCTTTTTATTCTCTATAGTATCCTAAAACTTGTAATCAGGTGTGAAGTCATTTTACCGAGAATTATGCCTCGGTCGTATACTCTGGCTACGACAAGCCCTTGTTTCCGCGATTCAGAGGTGATATGCTATTAGGTACTCTACTCTATATTGACACAAGGGTATCTAAGATCTAAAGAGATCAACGAGAACATAGTTTTAGCAATGTTCCATAGACTATGATTCTTCGAAATAATTTAATTCTATGGGTTGTGCCTTGCCAGTGCGCTACTGGTTGCAGTGAACCCACACTCTCCGCTCTCAGGTAATTGGCGATAGTGCGCTGCTGTCTAGTCATCACAGTCAGTAAAATTCTCCAACTATATTCCTAAGAACGTCAAAGAGCTGCTAGGGATTCAACTTAGTTGACTATGGTAGAAAGCGTAACCACCTGCCTGTAAGTCTCAATCTTTAAAGTAAAAAGGTTGACCGGGGAGAAAATAACTGAAGACTGGAAAAAATAAGAACATCCTAACATTTATCTCATATATTTTTCAATGGTTGAGGGAAAAACTTTGAATCAATCTACCTCGAAATTCGTATATGAATAGCAGAATCAAAAATTATAAACCAGTTCCGTACAACAAAATAGAATTTAAAATAGGCAATTCTAATTTATGATATGATGTTTATATCTAATAGAGTCAAAAGAAAATTGAACAGGATTATCAAGATGAAGGCCTAACTAACCAAGCGAATAGGGGATCCATATTGGATCATAATGTCATATCAAAAGTATAGTGTATCTACAGAGAGCTGGCAGGTTATCTAATTTAATGAACCCTTAGCTAAATTGCATGGCCTTATCCTTAACTACCCAATGATCAAATTAATGAGGGACTCCTATTCATAGTCATTCTCTTAAAATTGATTTACTCCTAGATGTGAATGAGCATTTCCTAGTCGCAAGCTCGCAATAGTACGACTAACGTACCATCACGACTTCACATATTTTGCAAAAACTGACCTGTATGGGCCGCCACAAAAAATTTTCACGACCTGTACCCGCTTTTTCGGATACGAGACGTGTCCAAGCCAGCCTACACCGCAGAGTCGGCGGTAGAACGCTGTCAAGCTCGCAAGAAATAAATGCTCAAAATCACAAAATATGATATTTGCTGCTCATTCACATTTCTAAGTTTATTAAAACATTTACAAGATTTTATATTTAAAGAAAAATACAAAGTTCTCACAATTAGTGAAAATGACAACTAGTTCCACTATCTAGGTCGGCCTCAGCATACCCATGTCTTCCCAGTGCTAAGAGTGATCGCGGCTAAACCTGAAAAATGTTGGTTTCCAGTCAGGAATGGAACAAGTACACAAACCTACGACAATACGAAAACATAATAGAATTAACAAGACATGAAAATGACATATGAGATATAAAAACTGAAAAGTACAGATGACACGGCACGGTGAAGAAGAAAAGGAAAAATAAAAAGACATCTACCTATGTGGTGTGAAATATCCTTTTCGACATGTGAACGGCTAAGGGGTAAATCCGGCACCTGCACGTGTCATGTACAGAAGCTATTGTTCACAAATAGACATCATGGGGATAGTTCTGGGTAGTCCACATGTCTACTAAGATATTTTCCCCTCTTGACTACTCCGTATGACGAGCGTGTCAACATGCAGCAAGATATATGTATAAACATGAAATGAAAAGACTACTATGAGTCGAAAGCAATCAGAAAGTGTACTTGCCTGAGGTCCTTAGCTGGTGAAACCAATAATACTATACCACTCAACGAGCCACAATCAGTCAACACATGCAGAAGTCTCCAGATGCTTAAATACTATAGTACCAACATTCTCAGAATAGTCAAATTAGCTAGGATTACCTGTCCTTAAGTCCAATTTTGGACACAGGAGCAAAATGGTAATTTTGGGCCAAAATGGTATCCGCCGTTGGACCCGCTTTGCACCAAAAAGCGTGCCAGAGTCAACGGTCTCTAAAGTCATCAAACTACTATGTCAACAGGTCCAAGTTTTTCGATACGAACCCAACAGTATGTCCAAAGTTGGAATTTCGGCGGGCCGTGCACAAAATCGCCCGTTGAGTCGGACCGTGGGGCCCGTAAAACGGTGGTCCGATTCAACTGTCTCAGAATTGGACCAAACCTGGAATACAGGACCAAGAAAAATGATACAGTCCTGTTGGCACTAAGTTTCGACTCGAACTGACGAGTGTGCACGAAGTAATTAGGGAATTTGTACAAAGGCCGATACGGTAAATTTTGACGGATATGCATCAAATTCGTCGCGCACACTGCGACCAATTTGAATTTCGTCAAATCCTACACGACCACGAAGCCGTTACGCACCTTTCGATGCTTTCGGTTCGCGACCACGTCTTCCGGAATGGCGGGACGCACGTCGTGTGGATGGTTTTTCAAGTTTTTGAAAACATGTTTCCTCAATTTTTTTCCTGATTTTCAATTTGGTTTTAAATAGAAATTAATCCACTAGAAAATAAACTAAAAGTGGGGTCTCAATCTCGGTTATGTTGTCTATAAGACTGTTCAAACGGTTTTCCAAAATTTGCGATATTCTGGTCGCGAATCGACCGCAAACATCGGATGTTGGAGCAGTTCTACGTCCTATTTTGAACAGGTTTTTAGTCGACTTTGGGCCGAGATATCGGACTACCTATTTCTTAAGAATCAAAAGTAATTAAAGGGAATAAAAGTTGTACATGCTATGAGCATTCCAGAACAAACGGGAGGCGAAACGGTCCATTGCTCGCGACGAACCGCCGAAGCGAAGGAGAGCCCGACACTGTAGGCTGCGGCTGTCATCACCCGCACGTGCGTGTGTCTGCCGGCCATCGTGGCCGCGCACGGCGGCGCCCTAGGCTGGAGGAGGTCCCCAGGGACAGTGGTGTCGGCGCGGGTTCATGAGAGCAAGGTTAGGGTTTCGCGTTTGCTCCCAAACTCTCTCGCTCTGCCATATATGTATGTGCACATACGCTTATATGCATATACAATCCATGGTCTGCTGAAAACCGAGAGGGAAAGGGTGTTTGTTGGGCTCGGGCTTTCAATAGTTACTGCTGGGCGGTGGGTATAGAGGCTTCCTCAGTAGTTGGCTACAAGACTAGAACACAAACATAGAAATTTCGTGATTTCCTTCCTTCAATCACTGTACAGTAATATGATTAGCATTTTCTTTTTCTTATTCTATTCCTTTCATATATATATATATATATAATATATATATATATATATATATATATATATATATATATATATATATATATTATATATATATATATATATATTTATATAAATATCTATGTACATTATACGTATATATATACACACATACATATATTTAATATATATATATATATATATATATATATATATGTATGTATGTATATATATATATATATATATATATATATATATATATATATATATATATATATATATATATATATATATATTTATATACATTTATATATATATATATATATATTTTTTTTTTTTTTTTTACATTTATATATATATATATATATATATATATATATATATATATATATATAAATATATATATTTATATATATAAATATATATATATATATATATATATATATATATATATATATATATATATATATATATATATATATATATATATATATTTATATATATATATATATATATATATATATATATATATATATATATATAAAATATATATATATATATATATATATATATATATATATATATATATATATATTTTATATGAAAATATATATATAATATATATATATATATATATTTTTTTTATATATAATATATATATATATATATATATATATATATATATATATATATATATATATATATATATATATATATATATATATATATATATATAATATATATATATATATATATATATATATATATATATATACACACACACATATATTTATAAACACTTGTATATATACATGCACATATGTATAATATTTGTATAATTCCAAGTACATATTTTATATAATTGCCACACACCTTTATATATATTATATAATTATATATTCTTAAATATAATATGCACATATATTCATATAAAATTAGTACATGTGTAGCTGAAAATGATTTATAAATGTATACACATATATTCATTCAAAACTGCATCAATATAATAATATAAAATAATTATCCAATTGAATATCGATTCAGTAATAAATAAAATTTATTAGTCACCACAAAATAATTAAATAATAAACTAATTAATTATTTATAAAATCTAATAATCACCATTTAAGTAATATAAAAATAATGAATAAAATATTTCAAAATTTCGGGAAGGGGAGCTACATCTCTCAAGTGAAAACCACACTCCACTCTCTCCCTCTCATTCTCTCTTGTTTAGTTCAAAGCATTGTTCCTCGTTTTGTGCTCTGGGTTGTCACGCCCCAGAACCAGAATACTGGAGAATGGGGGCAGACATAGCCAGCTACGTATATTGAAATGGATTCCATCTCGCTATACGGTCACGGCTGTCTAGGATACATGAGGGTTTATCTAGAAGCCAACAGTCTCTTAAGGTCATGAACAAGCCTAGTGTCTCAATCATAAGCAAGTAAGTAAGAGTCACAAGATGTATGATCATTAAATATACAATAATAAGGCGTCCCAAATATTACATATTCAGCTGATCATGAAGCTAGTCGTTACAAAATGTTAGGACTAGCAAGAGTTTAGTCATACATGATCAACCCTAGGATTTGTCAATCATGTTACAGCCCGTAGGCAGACAGTAAGTAAGTACAATCGAGCTAAACAGGTGCTCGTCGGCTAAACGCCTCAAAAGAATATTTTTACACTAGCGCGAAAAAGCCATAAATAACCCACTTGTTGCTAGGGTTCCGTCTAGTGGCCACCATCTGGCTGGGAAGTCGGTAGATCCTCTGGAGCTGCTCCGAAATCTGGCCACACAAAACCAGCTGGGTCATACCCCAGAAAGAGCAAGTGCCACAAAGGAGGCTTCACTTAAGAACTAAAACCAGCAATCAGCACAGGAATATAAATATAAATAAAATAAGGACTGGAATAAAAGGAAACATATCAGGATGATATACGACGAGATAACCATGGAACTATTCAGATAGCCAGGTTACAATCCATAAACCAAACAAGGACCGAGGTTGTAACCCTTCGTCTGAACGGAGCTTGGTTTCTCACCATTTATAGGTAAAATAAATACAAGCATTCTGGTCATTCAATACTCTGGAACATGGTCAGGGCAAGACTAGACTGGTTAGACTCCATCCAATCACTTCACGGCCAAGCAAGAACTACGGCTTGATACTTTAACTAACTAGGGTTGTCACAAGCCTAATTACTAACAAGATGCAGTAAGATTATTCCACAGCCACAAGTCCTGCAGACCATCCAGGTTACCCAGGTCGAGAGATTAGGGTTGAATTCAGGTGGGTACATCATCCAGGAAACGTATGTACCCTTAAGCAGTTTGAAGGGTGCAACACATGACAGTGTGCTGGAAATGTGCCCTACTCGACGGCAGGCTACAGATCCCAAGCGCGCCCAGGTAACGGGATTGCCTGTAGCTGGAAAATCTCTTCATGACTAATGTATTAATCTAGTTGTTAACCTTAGTCCATTTTAGTAGGTACTCCTGACCGTGGTACTCAGGAGTCCCCTCCTAGACATGATGCAAGATAGGACTGGATTATTTGTACAAGCACAATCGCCCACGGTGTCCAGGTTATTCATACAGGTCATGTCATGTCAGGTAGCCGTCGCAACAGGTTATCAAGATATAACATGTCAGGTTTATCATGTCAAGTGTACTTGTCAAGAGTGCGCCACGACGGACCACTCTCAGGTCATGTCAGGTCATTATGTCAGGAGTGCACCACTACGGGTCACTATCGTGTCATGCTCAGGTATCATTTCCAAACATATTAAACAAATCCATGGTTATCAAGTTCATGACAAAAGGCGTAAGGATATAAAATGGACGTTAAATATCTAATAAAATATTAATATACAGGGCTATAGAAGATCAAGGGTAATCAGGCTACGCTCAAGCCAGGCTACGCTCAGGCTAGCGTACGCTCAGGTCTGCGTACCAAAGGATCCATACACTTCCAATGGGAAGCGTACGCAAGGGTCAGCGTACACAAGGGCACGCTCAAGCTACAGGTCAGCGTATGCTCAAGCTAGCATACGCTCAAGACTGCGTACGCTCGAGCTAGCGTACGAAAGGGGCCAGCGTACGCCTTGCTCGCTTAAGCTAGCGTACCAAGGCACGCGTACGCTCAAGCTAGCGTACGCTCAAGACATGCTGCCAACAGGCAGCGTATCAAGGCTAGCGTACGCTCGCTAAAGAGCAGCGTACACAAGTCAGCGTACGCTCGCTAAATAGCAGGGTACTCAAGTCAGCGTACGCTCGCTAAAGAGCAGCGTACACAAGTCAGCGTACGCTCGCTAAAGAGCAGCGTACACAAGTCAGCGTACGCTCGCTAAAGAGCAGCGTACAGCTCAATGGCATAAGCTAAAAAGCTAGCTCACTGTTCACTGTCTTCTCCAAATGGCAAGAACAGCAAGAACTCTAAAGTTGAATCTAAGCTTCAATTGTCCAAATCTTGGTCAAAACAAGTCCGAATCCAACTTTCCAAAGGTCAAAATTGGGTAGAATAAAATTCTCTAAAACATGGAACCATCAAAACTTGAAAACAAGCAAGTTTGATAGATCAAAACACCAAAAATACAAAAATAGCAAAACTCTAGATCTACAAGAATTAAAGTCTCAAAATGGAAAATGACAAGTTCTAATGTGGTTTAGAATCATGAGAAGAAGCTAATGAAACCATCAAAAGGAGTTCTCTTATGGAAGCAAGTTGCACTTGCCTATGGTGTTCTTGGTTGGTGGAGAAGAGTAATGGTGGGGGAAGGAGAAGTAAATAAGAATTATGGAGGAGAGAGAAGGTTGGTGGGGATAATAAAGAGGGGGGTTGTGGTGGAAATGAAGGAGAAGCATAGGCTAAGGTGTTCCACCCTTGGCCCATGATGAACCAAGCATTGGACCAGCCGAACCAAGCCAACCCAAACCGAGAGTTAAACCAAGCCGAGAGCTAAACAAGGAATAATACAAAAAAAACACGTACACGTATTTCCAAAATACGTACTACGAACCACAGGCATTACAACTCTACCCACCTTAAAAGAATTCCGTCCTCGAAATTTAATTAAGAGGCTAGAGGGACAAGAACAAGCTATACTATTCACAGGCAATTATACTAGGCAATCAATCAATCATGCAAGCAAGGAATTGATGGCATGAGGCATAAGAAAGACATTATACCTCACGAGTCAAACAAGTCGGGATATCGTGATCGGATATCATCCTCACGCTCCCACGTTGACTCCCCCAAAGAGTGATGACCCCAAGCAACTCGGACTAACTTGATAGTCTTGTTCTTGAGGATCTTCTCTCTTCGATCCAATATAGACACGGGCCTCTCCTCATACGAAAGGTTGGTACCAACAACCAATTTTGAATGATCCAGGATGTAGCTCGGGTCCGGGATGTACCGTCATAATTGGGATACATGGAACACGTCATGCACCTCGCTTAGCGACGGTGGAAGAGCGCGACGATAGGATACATCTCCTACTCGCTCCAGAATGTCAAACGGTTCTATATACCTTGGACTAAGCTTTCCCCGTATGCCGAAACGAATGACGCCACGGTTAGACGAAATCCTCAGGAATACATGATCGCCGACCGAGAACTCGAGAGGACGCCGATGAGAATCGGCCCAATGACGCTGGCCATCTTGGGCAACTAGAAGGTGATCTCTGACTCGCCTGACTACTTCAACGGTCTGAGCAATCATTTCTGGACCAAGCATCTGCCTCTCTCCAACATCATCCCAGGCTAACGGGGATCTGCACTTCCTGCCATACAGTGCCTCGAACGGTGCCATCTGGATACTGGCCTGGAAACCATTGTTGTATGAGAATTCCACCAGGTGCAAATGATCTTCCTATGAACCACCGAAGTCAAGTGTGCAAGACCGCAACATGTCTTCAAGAGTCTGGATCGTGCGCTCCGACTGGCCATCCGTCTGCGGGTGATATGCCGAACTGAACTGGAGATGAGTCCCCAAACTCTCTTGCAAGCTACGCCAAAAGTGCGACATAAATCTTGAATCTCGGTCCGAGGTGATACTGACTGGCACTCCGTACAATCTGACAATCTGCCTGAGGTACATCTCCGCTAGCTAAGCCGTCGACTGACCAACTCTAAACGGGAGAAAGTGCGCTACCTTGGTAAGCCTATCCACAATGACCCAAATAGCATCTCTACTAGCTGGGGATCTAGGTAATCCAGTCACAAAATCTATGGTCACATGCTCCCACTTCCATTCTGGAATCGGTAAGGGCTGAAGAAGTCCAGCCGGTCTCTGATGTTCGGCTTTAACTTGTTGGCAAACCAAACACCGAGAGACAAACCGAGCTATCTTCCGCTTCATGCCATTCCACCAGAAGTGCTGACGGATATTACGGTACATCTTCGTACTGCCAGGATGGATAGAATACTGAGAACTGTGCGCCTCTGACATGATCTCCTGTCTGATATCTCCATTGGGTACACAAAGACGCTTACCATGTCGAAGTGTACCATCCTCATGAATACATAACTCTGGTCTTTGTCCTGCTTCACACTCTGCTCTGAGTCGCTGAAGCTTAGAATCTGCCGACTGTGCCATCCGGATCCTCTCGACTATAGTGGACTAAACTTACATGCTGGCCATCAACGCCACACTGGAAGGGAGAACAACTTCAATACCCATCTTCTGAAGATCTGCTAACAGCTCTGGTTGCGCTGTTAGGAAATAAGCTCCGGCTCTCCTGCTCAATACATCTGCTACGACATTGGCCTTTCCAGGATGATACTGCAAGCTGACATCATAATCCACAAGAAGCTCCAGCCACCTCCTCTGACGCATGTTAAGATCCTTCTGGGTGAAAACATACTTCAGGCTCTTGTGGTCGGTGAAAATCTCTACCCTATCTCCGTACAAGTAGTGCCTCCACAACTTAAGTGCAAACACCACTGCTGCCAGCTCCAAGTCATGGATTGGGTAATTCCTCTCATGATCATGAAGTTGTCGTGACGTATAAGCTATTACCTTTCCATGCTGCATCAGAACACATCCTAAACCTCTGCCTGAAGCATCACAATACACTGAAAATCCTCCGGTTCCATCTGGAAGCGTGAGAATAGGAGCTGTTATCAATCCTCGCTTCAACTGCTCAAAAGAACTCTGACACTCTGCTGTCCAAGAAAACTGTGCATCCTTGCGGGTCAACTGCGTCAATGGCGCTGAAATTCGAGCAAAGTCCGAAACAAACCGCCGGTAGTAGCCGGCCAATCCAAGAAAACTACGAACCTCTGCAACTGTGTTGGGTACTGGCCATGACTCAATAGCTATAATCTTCTGGGGATCCACTTCTACTCCTCCTCTGGTGATGATATGACCCATGTACGAAATGCGATCGAGCCAGAACTCGCATTTACTGAACTTGGCATATAACTGGTGCTCTTTGAGGATCTGAAGAACCATACGGAGATGCTGCTCATGCTCCGCCTCACTCTTGTTGTAGACCAAAATGTCATCCAAGAACACAATCACAAAATGATCCAAGTAAGTCATGAAGATGCGATTCATGAGGTCCATGAATACTGCCGGCACATTGGTTGCTCCAAAAGGCATAACAAGGAACTCCCAATGCCCATATCTCGATCTAAAAGCCGTCTTCGGGATGTCCTGCTCTCTGACTCGGATCTGATGATAACCTGAGCGCAAATCAATCTTCGAGAAGACTGAAGCCCCCTTGAGTTGATCAAACAAGTCATCTATCCTCGGAAGAGGGTATCTGTTCTTGATTGTTACTGATTTCAAGGTACGATAATCAACACATAACCTGGACGTACCATCCTTCTTTTTCACAAGAAGCATCGGGGCTCCCCAAGGCGATCCACTAGCACGAATGAATCCCTTGGTTCTGAGTTCTTCAATCATCTTGTACAATATCTCCAACTCTGATGGCGCCATCCTGTAGACTCTTTCTGATACTGGGGCTGTCCCGAGAATCAAGTCTATAGTGAACTCGATCTCCCGCTCCGGAGGCATACTTGGAAGCTCCTCTGGAAAAACATCTGGGAACTCATCTACTATCCTGGGCAACTGAACTGCTGCTACTGCCATCCGCAATACTGGAGGAGATGACTCAACCTCATCTCGAGAGAAAGAAAACTCCGGCTCTCCTGGAATGCTAAAAATAACCCTACCAATATGGCAGTCTATCCTAGCATACTGGTTCCTCAACCAATCCATCCCTAAGACCACACCATAATCGGCCATCGGGAATTCTATCAATCTAGCGGGGAATTCCCTACCGCTACCTAAGATCCGACACGAGGAAAACAATCTATCTACTCCCACAAGTCCGTTACCAGTAAGTATATTGAGCCTTACTGATAATGACTCGGGCTCCAATCCTACCCGTGTCGTGAATCGTGCAGACATAAAAGAATACGATGCACCAGAATCAAATAAAGCTGAAGCTGGAAAGGAGTTGACGAGAATAGTACCTGCCACTACCTCACCTGGTGCCAACTCTTCCTCCACGGTCATCACCATAGCCTGACCGTGCCCTCGGGGTGCTGGTCCCCTCTGCTGAAACCCTCGCTGCCTACTCTGACTCAAGGCCTGGGCTTACGCATACTGCTGGGGGTTCTGCTGCTGAAATACCTGGGACTGAGGCGGCAAGGGCCTCGACAATGGGTACTGCTGCTGCTGCTGGACCGGAGTTGGTCCTCTCACTGAAGAGCTAGAAAGGTTGGACGAGGATGAACCACCCCTGTTCGGGCAGGATCCAACCCTATGGTCTGGTTCTCCACAAGCCAGACACAATCCCTGTGCCCTGCGATATTCAGCCACCACATGGCCTGGCTTCCCACAATGAGAACAACCCACTGCGGAAGATTGCTTCTACTTCTGCTGCTGCTGAGGGTGCGTCGGAGTTGAATGCTGAACCGACGTTACTGAGGCCGCTCGCCTCGGAGCTCCAATAGTCAAAGCCCTGGCTGCCGGGGCCGGTGCTGAAGACTGATTCATCTGGCCGTGAGATCTCTTCCGACCCCCGGTCCTATCCACAATCCTCTGGGAGGTATACTCATGCCTCCGGGCTGCTCTCAAGACTGCATCAAAAGTCTGATGCTCAAACTGCTCAACTTCCAACAAGATCTCCAAGTGAAGTCCCTGCTGGAACTGCTGGGCTCTATCATACTCGGTTGCCACCAAAGTGGGAGCAAACCGACTGAGTCTGGAAAACTCGGCCGCATATCCGTCGACCGTCCTGCCTCCTTGCTTCAGATTTGTGAACCTCGTCTGTAGATCGTACCGAGCTACAGCATCAAAATACTTGGTCTGGAATCTCTTCCGGAATACTGCCCAAGTAATGGGGGCTGCTAATCCAACAGCTTGCGCTGCCCACCAGCTGCGGGCAAGATCTAACAACTGCAGGCGCACAACGGCCACCTTCTCGTTCTCTGGAGTCCTGGCTGCTTCTAGAATCACTTCTGTGTCCTGAAGCCATGCATCTGCCGTGATAGCATCTTCACTACCGTCGAAGAATGGAGGGTTCAAGCGCTTGAAGCTGTTGGCAGCATTGTTACCCTGATGACCACCCTGGGTCAAAGCATCCGTCACTGCCTGGTGCAAGGCATCTCCACGCCGGTCTTGGGAAGCTATCAAGGTCCTGACGAGTCCTACCAAAGTGCCGTCATCATGTTCTACAGGTTGAACTGGCTGGACTGGTGGCTCTCCGCCAGAAGGCACGACTCTGGAGGCTACTCCGGAATGCTGGGCTTGATCTCCAGGTTGCTGCTGGTCCGCGGAAGGTGCTCCGCCTTGCTGGTCGGCAGGTCCACGAACAATGCCGCTGAAGAAGACGACATAGGGAACAATAAGGAAGGACCAGGACAGATCAACGATACAAGCATATGATCAGGACAAGAATCCAGGGATTCAGAAGATACGAGCAGAGATCAAGGACGAATACTGATTGAGACATCTATTCGGTAAACCCTCACATATCTCGATTTACAAGACCTGCATGGGCCACCACTTAAACCATGTCACGCCCCAGAACCAGAATACTGGAGAGCGGGGGCAGACATAGCCAGCTACGTATATTGAAATGGATTCCATCTCGCTATACGGTCACGGCTGTCTAGGATACATGAGGGTTTATCTACAAGCCAACAGTCTCTTAAGGTCATGAACAAGCCTAGTGTCTCAATCATAAGCAAGTAAGTAAGAGTCACAAGATGTATGATCATTAAATATACAATAATAAGGCGTCCCAAATATTACATATTCAGCTGATCATGAAGCTAGTCGTTACAAAATGTTAGGACTAGCAAGAGTTTAGTCATACATGATCAACCCTAGGATTTGTCAATCATGTTACAGCCCGTAGGCAGACAGTAAGTAAGTGCAATCGAGCTAAACAGGTGCTCGTCGGCTAAACGCCTCAAAAGAATATTTTTATACTAGAGCGGGAGAGCCAAAAATAACCCACTCGTTGCCAGGGTTCCGTCTAGTGGACACCATCTGGCTGGGAAGTCGGTAGATCCTCTGGAGCTGCTCCAAAATCTGGCCACACAAAACCAGCTGGGTCAGACCCCAGAAAGAGCAAGTGCCACAAAGGAGGCTTCACTTAAGAACTAAAACCAGCAATCAGCACAGGAATATAAATATAAATAAAATAAGGACTGGAATAAAAGGAAACATATCAGGATGATATACGACGAGATAACCATGGAACTATTCAGATAGCCAGGTTACAACCCGTAAACCAAACAAGGACCGAGGTTGTAACCCTTCGTCTGAACGGAGCTTGGTTTCTCACCATTTATCGGTAAAATAAATACAAGCATTCTGGTCATTCAATAGTCTGGAACAGGGTCAGGGCAAGACTAGACTGGTTAGACTCCATCCAATCACTTCACGGCCAAGCAAGAACTATGGCTTGATACTTTAACTAACTAGGGTTGTCACAAGCCTAATTACTAACAAGATGCAGTGAGATTATTCTACAGCTACAAGCCCTGCAGACCATCCAGGTTACCCAGGTCGAGAGATTAGGATTGAATTTAGGTGGATACATCGTCCAGGAAACGTATGTACCCTTAAGCAGTTTGAAGGGTGCAACACATGACAGTGTGCTGGAAATGTGCCCTACTCGACGGCAGGCTACAGATCCCAAGCGCGCCCAGGTAACGGGATTGCCTGTAGCTGGAAAATCTCTTCATGACTATTGTATTAATCTAGTTGTTAACCTTAGTCCATTTTAGTAGGTACTCCTGACCGTGGTACTCAGGAGTCCCCTCCTAGACATGATGCAAGACAGGACTGGATTATTTGTACAAGCACAATCATCCACGGTGTCCAGGTTATTCATACAGGTCATGTCATGTCAGGTAGCCGTCGCAATAGCTTATCAAGATATAACATGTCAGGTTTATCATGTTAAGTGTACTTGTCAAGAATGCGCCACGACGGACCATCTCAGGTCATGTCAGGTCATTATGTCAGGAGTGCACCACTACGGGTCACTATCGTGTCAGGCTCTGGTATCATTTCCAAACATATTAAAATATCAATATACAAGGCTATAGAAGATCAAGGGTAATCAGGCTACGCTCAAGCCAGGCTACGCTCAGGCTAGCGTACGCTCAGGTCTGCGTACCAAAGGATCCATACACTTCCAATGGGAAGCGTACGTAAGGGTCAGCGTACACAAGGGCACGCTCAAGCTACAGGTCAGCGTACGCTCAAGCTAGCATACGTGCAAGACTGCGTACGCTCGAGCTAGCGTACGAAAGGGGCCAGCGTACGCCTTGCTCGCTTAAGCTAGCGTACCAAGGCATGCGTACGCTCAAGCTAGCGTACGCTCAAGACATGCTGCCAACAGGCAGCGTATCAAGGCTAGCGTACGCTCGCTAAAGAGCAGCGTACACAAGTCAGTGTACGCTCGCTAAATAGCAGCGTACACAAGTCAGCGTACGCTCGCTAAAGAGCAGCGTACACAAGTCAGCGTACGCTCGCTAAAGAGCAGCGTACACAAGTCAGCGTACGCTCGCTAAGGAGCAGCGTACACAAGTCAGCGTACGCTCGCTAAGGAGCAGCGTACACAAGTCAGCGTACGCTCGCTAAAGAGCAGCGTACAGCTCAGTGGCATAAGCTAAAAAGCTAGCTCACTGTTCACTGTCTTCTCCAAATGGCAAGAACAGCAAGAACTCTAAAGTTGAATCTAAGCTTCAATTGTCCAAATCTTGGTCAAAATAAGTCCGAATCCAACTTTCCAAAGGTCAAAATTGGGTAGAATAAAATTCTCTAAAACATGAAACCATCAAAACTTGAAAACAAGCAAGTTTGATAGATCAAAACACCAAAAATCCAAAAATAGCAAAACTCTAGATCTACAAGAATTAAAGTCTCAAAATAGAAAATGACAAGTTCTAATGTGGTTTAGAATCATGAGAAGAAGCTAATGAAACCATCAAAAGGAGTTCTCTTATGGAAGCAAGTTGCACTTGCCTATGGTGTTCTTGGTTGGTGGAGAAGAGTAATGGTGGGGGAAGGAGAAGTAAATGAGAATTATGGAGGAGAGAGAAGGTTGGTGGGGATAATAAAGAGGGGGGTTGTGGTGGAAATGATGGAGAAGCATAGGCTAAGGTGTTCCACCCTTGGCCCATGATGAACCAAGCATTGGGCCGGCCGAACCAAGCCAACCCAAACCGAGAGTTAAACCAAGCCGAGAGCTAAACAAGGAATAATACAAGAAAAGACACGTACACGTATTTCCAAAATACGTACTACGAACCACAGGCATTATATGGGTAGAAAAGCTAAGTTTGGGGTCGCTCTTTCGGAGTTATGTGCGACGAGAAGATACCGGTAGAAAGGGAGTTTTACCACTAGGAGCATTCGGAACAAGTCTGCACATAGACCTGAATCAACTCTTAGGGCAGTGCTTCGTACGCGACTTTTCCGGAGGCCGGTAACATTTACTTTATTATATTTTGTTTGCAGATTTTTTGGAATAATTTCCAACGCATCACCACCACCTTCACTATCACCACCACCACTACCACCCACCTTCACCATCACCATTACCATCACCACTCCCATCAGTTTCACCAACACCATCACCATTACCATCACCACCCCCATCACATTCACCAACACTACCCCTGCTCCCCTGCCGCCCCGCTCTGCCGCCCCCACGCCTCCGTTCGGCTGCCGCGCCCAAGCCCCAGCCCCGCCTCCGCCCCCTCACCATGCTTTGCCCCATCTTGCGCCCCCTCTCCCTCCCTCAACACCACCACCGCTCTGCCCCCTCCCCCGCTCCCGTTCCGTCCCCGTGCCCCCGTCCCCCTCCCTTTTAGCAACAGCAGCAGCAGCAGTGGCGGCGGCGATAGCGGCAGCCGCTGACGGGAGCGTACGGCGAGCAGCACGGAGGGGAGAAGGTGGAGGGGGGAGGAGGTGGAGGGGGGTACGGGGGTGGGACGGGGAGGGGATGGGCGGCAGCCGGTGGTGGTGTCTTGGAATGGAGGGTCGCGGAAAAGGAGAGTGCATTTTCACCCAAAAAATGGGTCAAAGGAGTTGACCGCTAACGAAGGACGGAAACCGTCAAAAGTGTGGGGTGTCTTGCATTATGGAAATTGTGTGGGGTGTAACTTAAATTTGGGTAAATCAAGTGGGGTGCGACTCAAAATATCTCAATTAAAAATCAAAGTCCTGGTTCAAGCCCAAGGCCCTAACCAAGTTTTGGCCTTTGGGCTAAAAGTTAAAAAACACTCAAAATGAGAATAAGAAAAAGTAAAATAAGAAAAAAAAGAGACATATTAATTAGTTGAAATAAATAAATAAATAAATATATTAATATGGGTTATTTGAACAAAGTGAATTACAATTTACATTTTTTATGAGTTGAGTGGTACGTTGGGAATTCATATCTTCAAGTCTATCCCGTCTTCATCGAGTATTCTTTCTTGAGTTGTACAAGTAGGACAAAGTATTGTTTTAGTGACTTTTTTTTTGTTTGAGTTGCTTGGTCTTCTTGTCTTCTTTTTTAGTAGCTTGAAGACTCGGTATCATCTAGATCGAGGTTACCGAGTTTTTATTAATCTTGCATCTCATCTTCAACTAATCCTCAAGCACATGATGACTTACTCTATCTTTAGTTCTAGTCTACTCCTCTTGCTTACGACCCTATTATCGTACTAAAAGCATATTCCAATGCTCACGTGAACATATGTGGAGTTAAAGTTAATAGATCACATACTATATAGGAAGTATCAAAAACTACTTTACATGTAATTTCCACCATAACCGGACATCTAAATTATCTGATTCCTCTCCACTTTGCATCTCAGTGTGATCAGTTAGTGTGTGTGTGTGTGTGTATATATATATATATATATATATATATATATATATATATATAAAATCTGAAAATATATATATATATATATATATATATATATATATATATATATATATAATCTGAAAATATATATATATATATATATTTATATATATATATATATATATATATATATATATATATATATATATATATATATATTTTTTTTTTTCAGATTTTTTATATATATATATATATATATATATATATATATATATATACACACACACACACACACACTAACTGATCACACTAAGATGCAAACTGGAGAGGAATCAGATTATATATATATATATATATATATTTTTTTTCAGATTATATATATATATATATATATATATATATATATATATATATATATATATATATATATATATATAAACCAACCCCTAAGCTTCATTCATGAGAAAGACGCAAAAAGCCGAAGTCTTTACAAGTAAGCGCAAACAAGAAGGACAACAAAATAATGGAAGCAGGGGGGCAAACTCCCACACACTGCCCAAAATCTAGTCAGTTGAACAAGGAGTACCAGAATCCCTCCCCGACGTGCTTGCAAATTCTGCTGACTTTGTGAGTCTGTCTGAGAACCTTTCTGATCAGTTGATTGGCGGTATGTTGACTGTCCTTGTATCTGTATTTGTTGCGATTCTTCCAAGTAACCCACATGATGGCGGCTGTAACGATCTGGTGGCTGTACGAGGTGCTGCCCCAGGTGGCAAAAAGATCGTTGAAGTCCCCAACAACCTGGTCCAGGCTATGCCGATGGGAGAGGGCGGTCCACACCTGCACAGCCAGGTCTCCAGAATACAGAATGTAGTCAACAGTCTCCGACTGTCACAACAAACATCAATGACACGCTGATGCTAAGCAGAAGTCGATGGTGGTGAGTGCGTCGTCTGTGGGGAGCTTCTTGCAGAACGCTCTTCAAATCAGAAACGACCATTTTTTAGGAATACAAGACTACCAGAAAGGTCCAATGATGGGGGATGGCGCTCCGGTGCCGCAGACCACTCTCCTCGCTGAAGCTAGAGAGAAAGCTCCATGGCAGAGAAAGACCACCTCAGAGTGTCAGGGTCCATCGTGATCGAGCTTTAATCTAGTGGCAGCCAACGCTTCAGCTGCCTCCTCTCCGATCTACTCCCGGGACCTCACCTAATTCTAGTCGCCCTCGAATCCAACAAATCTCGAATCTCGCTGTTGGGAGGAGCTGCCGGTAACTACAGGAGGAGGGCATCCCCAAACCAACGTTCGCGGAAGAGGGACGATTCGCCCGAGCCCACTTGGAGACGGATCAAAGGCTCGACGAGATGCCGTCCGTGAAGGATGCGACGCCAAGACGCTGAAGATCTGTTGTTGAAGTCTACGGAAGACGGGTGAGTGTATCAGAAATTGTCATGACCTGTACCCTAGTGTAAGGGCACGAGAAGTGGGTACATCCAGCCTACACCGCAGTGTCGGCGATAGAACGCTGTCCTAGGTCAATCATCTAACAATATAAGATATATGTACAGTATATACACTCCGAATGGAGGTGACATAGCAAATACAGTCTAAATCATATCTAAGGTAGAATATGATAAAAGATAGATAGATAAAACTGAAATCCACAAGCGATACAGCAGATAGAAGTCCAAGTGTCTAAGATATCACAAATCCAGAAACATTTCAAATACAGTAATCCTTAGAGTAAATACAACTCAAGATAACTGAAATAAGAAAAACTCTAGCTATCTACTCCAACCTCTACTGTGTCACCTCTATGCTAGCAGTAACCTCCAAGCTATCTGTAAAATTTATCAACAGGTCTAGTCAGGACGGGAGCGAGCATAATATATCTCACGCAGTTCATAATATGATAGGATATATAAATATGCAATAGAGTAAGATACATGAAACACTGCAGAATATACATGAAGTAAAAAAGAGAGATGTAATGTAAATAGATACTATAAATAGAGAACTAACAGCGAACTAGTGATTTAGAGTACAAGATGAACATGTGAATGGCTAGAATTTGCATATGAGTAATCTAAGAGTTTGCACATGAGTATACTATTTTGGAATTGTTCACATGACCATCTATACTCCCCTGTACCCCAATCAATATACAAGGATCCAGACAGGTTATGTTATTGCACATGATATCACATGAAGGCCCATAATAGGGTACACATGATTGTATACATGAGGGCTCCGTGAACATGAGAGTACATGAATCACAAGAGTGCACATGAATGGTGAAAGCACCGGAGTACATGATGAAAGTGAAACGCACATAACATACTGTAACCCGATGCTCCCGAGGGGGATGACATCTCATGCATGGATCCATATAGTACCAATCCCTATTAACATCGTGACAGCATCAAGTAAATTAATCTAGAGCGTAAATGTAAATCCTATCAAGTATGAAACGGTCAAAGAATGTACTCGCCTGATACCCTGAACAGCTGATATAAAAAGATAGCCAACTGGAGTCACAGAGTCCTAGTTATAGCAATACGGGTGATAAAGAGTTCAATTTATATGGTAATTGAAATTATAATGCAATCTACATGAGTCTAAGTCAATCTAGGTCAAAGTCAACTCTTGGTCAACTCTGGTCAACTAGCTAGGGTTGGATCAACAATGGTCAACTAGTCTAGGTTAGTCAATTCTAGGTCTAAACAAACTAAGTATATGCAAATCAAGTATCCAAGATAGCTACTAACTCATAGCCCAAGTCACTTGCTAAACCAAGCACAAATCTAAACCATAAGCTAACAAAGCATCCAAACATAGTCATATAATGTATATATATTATTCACATTCACATATTCATATACATAAATATATATAGGAAAGCTATATATATAGGCACATACATATATATATATATATTTTTTTTACATACATATATATATATATATATATATATATATAGAAAGAGAGATAAAAGAGTAAGTGAGTATGTGTGTATTTGGCATGTGTGTGAAAGGATATGTGTTAATGTTCTCAGATTTAGTGATAGGTAGGCGTATGTGACATGGGATACATGGTGTCAAAGGGTGTATGAATGCATGTGTGTAAAAGGTTATAGTTAACTCAGTTTATAGAAATGCATACATACATACTTACATTGTATACATACATACATATATACATATCATATATATATACATACATTGCATACATGCCTACATACGTATCATATATGCATACTTGCATTCATTCATGCACCTATACATACATACATAGATGCATACGTACTTATTTGAATACATTATATACTTGCATACATTATATTCATATATGCATACTCTACATTATATTACATTTATTTCTGCATACATGCATACATAGAATACATGCATACAAACTCATATATTTAACTCGAGATATATGTGAATACATACATTACATTACCTTAACACATATATCATTCAATCATATCCCATATACATTCGTACTTCAGTTCATGCATTATATCCATTCACATATCATTAAGTTGCATGCATATATTTATTTTTATTACATACATGTCATTCTTGCATATTACATACTTACATGTATATATACATTATATACATTGTATATAACATGTAAAAATAGAAGAGGAAAAAAAGGGAGGAAACTGAAATGGAAAGGGAAGGAAAGGAAAAATGTAAGGAAAAGAAAAAACAGTGGACATATACATGCTTGCATCATATACTCTTCATTACCATACATGTTATCATTATATGTTGCATTACATTATTTATAAATTATGCATTCATATCTATCATTACATATATAACTTACATTTATATCTAACATTCATTATATACTTTCATGCATACATTGTATATCATTCTTTCATTCATGCATTTATGCATTGTTTACATACATTACATTGATTGCATTCCTACATTCTTGCATTCAACCATATATATACATATTTGTAAAGAGGATATATCATTTCATTCATCTAACATATCATGCATTACATATTCTATATTCATTTAATATACATACTACATAGGCTCATAGGTTACACAAAATACCTATATTATATAGTCACTCTTCTACTTAAACCAATACTATTCCAATTGTGCCTTCACTAAATTCTAGGATTAAAGTGTGTTGTAATCCTTCGTATTAGCTTTCCGAAACTTCAAAAGGATCGTATTTTCGTGTCTGAAAGCTCCCGAAATCGCAAAAATATCGAAACGCGTTCGTCTTTCGTACAGCTGACACTCAAATAATTCTAGAGAAAGTTCCAGAAAAAATTTGGCTTATTAAAATATATATTTGGAAAGCTAACTTCGATATGGTTCTTCTAAAAAAAGGGAGATAAATCGGAGTTCTAAGCTAAAAGTTATGACATTTCTAAATTTCTTTGGTTAATAAAAACGTGGATGAATATTATGACGAATTTGAGTTGTTTTGGACAAAAGAAACACATGTAGGCCAAGATACTTGGATACCAACATAGGTATCCAAATGAAACTCATTGTAACCATCCTAAATAAGATAAATCCACTCTTTAACCATTCTAAAACTGAATTTAAATATTTATATAAACTATTATCATTCATACATACACATGGGGTATCCTAATTTGGGATCTATAAAGTAGGACACAAGACACATATCTAAAATCCTCAAGAGAGCTCCAAATGGTCTCAAATTTGAATCTAAAAGGGACACATGCATGAGGATGGATCCTACGGATTCAAAACTAATTTATATGCAAAGAAAATCGATTTAGAGGATGGGTTTTACCTATTGGGAGTGGAATCCCAATGAAATCGTTTAGGACATGGCTCCGATACGAAGATCCCTCAAAGTGGACACTCCTCCTTGCACTTCTCTTCCAATCCTTGGTAGCACCCTTCCCGTGGAGAATGGGAATGATTAAGGAAAGATTTGGTGAAGGAATGATTTGATTTGGAGATTAAATCAAAGGGAAGGCTCTCTAAAATTAGGGAAGAACAAAAGAAAAATAAAAGAAGCAAGATTGTAATGAATGAAATGAATCATTCTCCCCTAAAGGTGGCTGCCATAAAGAGTCCATTAGGGCTAATAGAAAATGTCCTAATTGCCCCTCTCTAGTCTCATATGGTTAAGTCTAGACTAGGTTCAAGTTTGGGGTCAAAAGGACCTAGTTTTGAGTCTCTAACTTAACCATTCTACCATGATAAAAATTAGTCTAACTAACTAACTAACTTAAATGTTAGGTTTTGTGGGCCCTGCTTAACTTAATATTGGGTCACATCTAAAGTTTAAGCTACCCGGGTCACAATACAAGTCAGAACAAGACGAAACTCAAACCCGACTAAACAAATCCAATAAAAATAATATTAAAAAATATAAAATTTTCCCAAAATATTAAAATATAAAAAATAACCAAAATCATAATATATTAATTTAAATATTATTAAAATAATCTAAAATTCACCAATTAATCAAAATCCTAATAATTTAAAAGTCACAAAATGACCAAAATACCCTTAGCCTAAAATGTTGTAAATAGTCATTCTAATCACATGGTGAGGTCTCTATTGTCATGGTTAGTCTCTAGGCTCAACAGTTCTAGGGTTCACTAGCTAAAACATCAAAATTATAATTCAACAATTTTAAATAGTATTAAATTAATTAAAAATTATCATAAATCATAAATCATAAATCCTATTAATAAATAATAAACTTTTACAAAATTTCAAAATTATCCTTATTTTAGAAAAGTGGGTGTTACAGAAATATCTGGCCTTCATGAACCGAGCCCAGATAGTACGACTCTCACGGAGCTTCCACCACATCTTCATGGAGCAAGCATCAACGATATTTGACAGTCTGCAGAATCCCAGCCCGTCCTCCACAGTAGGTCTGGCTATGGTGTCCCTACTGGCCTAATGATGCTTATCCTTGCCGTGTATATATATATATATATATATATCAAGAGATACAGATAGAGTAGCTATGCCCAGGCAATTTTCGAGCGATCTTGGGAGCCCCCTTCCTGTAGGGCAGCTCCGTCCGCCTCTCGCGGCGGAACAGCTCCTTTTGCTGGTCCCGTCAGCCCCTTTGCCCTTCCTGCTGCCTTGTGTGTTTCCTAGATGCCCTTCGGTCTTCGTGGCGTCTCCAGCAGACATGTATGATCCTTGGCCGGCTTTTTATCGTCGACGACGACCCGTGGTCGTCCACTCAGCTCTCTCTGTATGGCCTTAACCCGTAGGTTTTTGTGCCCCTTCTCCGCTGGCCCCCTGCAGTTTGTGTCCCACGGCCACTCTCGCTAGCCGAGCACACCTGGTTGTCCGCGGTGTCGTCTGCCCAGCCAATGATGCTTTCGATGGATCCCACCCTTTCTTCGATCCTCGCCCTTCTTTCTTCGCTCCTCGGCCCAGCCCCTATGCAGCCACGCAATATTTAAATTCGAGTTATTCTTTTGTCGTCCTCTCGACGTTATTCCTGGATGGCGCAGTCATTCGTCTGCCATCGAACATTTTGGCGCCACCCAGCTTTGGTGCCTTTGTGACTTTTACTTCTGCAGATCTGGCGCTCGGCCAACCCACCGCTTCCCTTCCCAGGGTACATAGATGCTGGCTCCTAGCCTCTTGGCCTGCGCACACCCTGGGCTGCGTTCTCCTCTGGTTCGTTCTCCTCCTGGCACGTCGACCCCCACGTCGGTGACTGTTCCTCTCCAACCGAGCGTGCCACATGGAGACCCCCTCAATGGTGCGCTATCTGGCTTCGTTCGGCCTGGGGCTCTGTGCACTTTGGCGTCTCCTCCTTCCTCCACGTTGCTCCTTCTTTCGGCGCCATCCAAGGCAGGGTCGTGCACCCTGGCTGATCAGCCTTCATCCACCCCTGGGACGCACCCTGCTCCTGTGCCGTTCTCGGCGGCATCCTCTTTGAAGTCTGGCTCATCTAGCGCTAGGCCTCTGTCCTCTGCGGCGCTTCCTGCACCCCCTCCTGGGGTGCCCCCTGCCCTCGGGGCACCCTCTACCCCGGCACCATCCGTGGTGGCAGCCTCCAAGGCACTGCTCTTTCCCGTGCTTAGCGCGCCACTCGATGTTTTGACCCCTCCTCCTACGCCATCTGCCTCTGCGTCGTCTTACGCTGATAAGCTTAGACTTGACAAATTAGTCAAACATATCCTGCTGTTCCCTGATGTTGATCTCTCTGAAGTTGAGTTCTCGATGGAATCGTCCGTGATCTTTGTGCCATTCTCCAATATTGAAATGGTGTCACTTTCAGCCTCATTCCTGCACACCTTCGTCCTCAAATTTTCTACAGGATGCCAGAAACTCCAGAGGGTCTAGGAAGTGATCGATGGTTGGGGGCATACCTCGGCATATAGGGTGGCCTCCTTAGATCCCAAGCACATCCTCCTGTACCTTTCTTATATACAGGTCACAAGAACGTTTGGTTGAGAGGTACAGGTAGGATAGACTTCCACCTCATGAAAATCATCAGATGGTCCTCGAAATTCAATACTAAAGAAGACTCAGCGATCGTATCTTCCTGGGTAACCCTCCAGAATCTTTCCCTCATCTGCTTTGTTTCGGCTGCATTAAAGTGCATCGCTAACTCCTTCGGGACGTTTGTGGCCACAACGGAAGAAACTAGCAACCTCTCCAAAGCGAACTACGCCAAAACATGTGTGGAGCTTAACCTAACGAAAGACCTCCCCAACCACATTCAAATTTTGCTCGGTAACAGAATGCACACCAAGCAAATTATTTAGGACAATAATACCATCTTCTACAAATACTGTCATATGCGTGGCCCCTCCACCGAGCATTATTTTCGTACACACCCAGAACTGAAGAAGAAAGAGACTCGAAAGAGCACCCCTACTCAAACGGCCAGGAAATTCAATCAGTCCCATCAATCACCTCTCCTTCCTTTACCTAGCTCCCACAACCGATTTGAAGGCAGCGCCGAAAACCAAAGCATGGAAGAGCTAGACTCCCAGGATAGAGCTATCGTGCCTTACAAACCACCAGCTGTCAACTTTACTAACAAATTTTACATCCTAACATCATCCCTACTAGATACCCTACAGGAGACTTTTACCACCGAAGAATACTCAGGGGCCCATAACCCAAAAGAGGTGACAGAGAACATCAGGGACCCCGGTAAGGAGACAGACAAAGAAGCGGAGTCGCAGACATCGGAGAACCTCTCGGAATCCACAATAACGAAGGACCTCCAACACTCCGACCCAACAGCCACCTCCTCATCCAATCACGAGGCACCCATTCGAGCGAACGCTCTGGCCAACATTGGTCAAGCATCTATGGCCAGGTTTCAACAGGTCATTGATGTTGGCATCACCAGCTCGAACAATTATTTCGGAGCCTTGGCTGAAATTGTTGGAGAGGTCGACATGCATCCGACAGAGGAGACAGTCGTCCAAGCCAAAGACAGAACTACTGGGACAGAGGGAAAGGCGGAAGCCACCACCCAAAAATTAAAAAAAGGATGCGTAAAAGAGGCTACAGCCATGACCACTAGGTCAGCCACAAAACTCACGAAATCCCCCCTCCTCAGCAACCTTAATGCTTAACATTATTTCTTGGAATGTTAGGGTCCTGGCAAACAGACTCGCCTTGAGAAGATTAATAAGTCAAGAAAATCCACAAAATAGACATCTTAGTGATTATATAACCTAGAGTCCTCCATAAGAAACTCAAATACATCTTATTGCAGTTAGGCTTCTCCTCCACTATCATCGGATGTCACGACATCTGGATCCTCTTTGAGGCATACATAAAGAAAGGCATCATCCATGACTCGAGGCAGGCGCTCACTTATTGGGTGCAATATCCCATGCTCTAGTCCCGCTCCCTCTTGTCCGCCGTCCATGGCAGTTATGACATCTCTAAACGCAAACAGCTTTGGGATATCCTGAGGGATACTCACCTTAATTACATTAACCTTCCATTGCTCTTTGTAGGCGACTTCAATGCTGTTACTTACAGAGAGAAGAAGTCAGGCAGCCGTCCGCCTCCTTCGACGGCCATGCAGGATTTCACCAATTTTATATTTAGTGCCCACCTATCTCCCCTTCAGTTCTCCGACAATGCGTTCACCTAGTGTAACATGCAGGAAGGTACCCGACGGTAATGTTTTTGTCTGGATCGTGCCCTTATTAATGCTCAGTGGTCAGATATGGGAATCATCTCCAGCCACTAGTACCTCAACTTTTCTGAATCAGACTATTCCTTCCTACTCATTGAAATCAGCAATAATTCGAACCAGATCAAGAAAAGTTTTATTTCTTTGACCACTGGAGCCATCATCCCAAATTCATGAACATCGTGGCAGATGCCTGGAGGGCCCCTGACGAACCCGACCCCCTTATTCGTGTGGCGGCCAAGCTGAAAGATACTAGAAAAGCCCTCGCTGTCAGGAGTAAAGACGCTTTTGGCGACATCTTACATGTCGTTCGTATGGCTGAGGACGACGTTGCTCACGCAGAGATTATATTTTCTATCGACAGATCCCCCGCGACTCCTGCCTCCCTCAACTTCATCAGAGTACTGCTGAAGTTCCAACTGAAAGTCGAGACAGAATTTCGGAAACAGAAAGCTAGGTTGACTTGGGATATCGAAGGTGACAAAAACTCTAGCTACTTCCACTCGTGTGTCAAGGGGCGCAGACAACAGCTCAACCTTCACCAGATTGCTGACAAGAGTGGTCACATTCTTAAAGATCAACGGGGTATCCAATCATTTTTCTTTAAATTTTTTCTCTTTCTCTCTTATTTTATTATATATATATATATATATATATATATATATATATATATATATATATATATATATATATATATATATATTAAACTAAGAGAGAAAGAGAAGATATTTGTAGCAAAACATTTCTACGCAGCTTTTTTCATTGATAACATATATAAAAGAGGAAGTGGGATAGAGGTTGTTGTGCATATGGATAAGGACATCCATACTTGGTTTATCCAAATCACAACATTCCCCCTTGGATGTCCATTTTAATTGTTATCTTACTAAAAACTTTTCTAAGGGAAAATCCATCTTTGGAAAAAATTCATAGAAAAAAAGTGTACAATAATATTCTTCAGGAATGCGATTCTTCAGGAATCCAATTGGGTGTGACTTATACTGTATCGTTAAAAAAAAATAAAGGAAAAACCCAGTAGAAAAACAAAACCTCATCGAAGGAAAAGAGTACAATACGTAAAGACATGCTTCAAGATGTCTCCATTAGCATCTTCAGGATGCTTGCATCTACATGATGCTCCCCCTCAAAAAATTACATTCTTATTCTTACATCAATTTAAAATAAAAAATCAACCCCCAATACAATTTAAATATTACATCTCACTCCAGTACTTTATTTGTTTATACATTTAAACTCATATTCTTTTGAAGATGTGGTTTGCTTTATTTGTGCGCTTTATTTGTGATTCCTGAAAGCTCGCAACTCCCTTGATATATTGAACTGTTGAAAATATAGTCCTACACATTCTCTTATTTGTTCTATTAATTGTAAGAGAGAGATGGAAAGATTGTCGCAGTATTTTGCTCTATTTATCTCCAAGATACCTGTAACATTGTTTAGTAAAAATATACCTTGTTTGTGATCCTCTTAAGAAGGATCAGATAAATATCCTGCATTTGTATATCTCAGTATATCAAAACATTCATCAAGAATAACTAATATGCATTATGTCATTCCAGTATATGTGTGTAGATGCATATCAGCATATTCATATAAATATTGTGCTGAGTGAATGACAATAAAGAATTATATTTTAAATATGATACTTTAGGATCCAAAACATGTTCTTTTGGTCGTAACGGATCCTATTAACATGATCATTATAGGTTTATTATTCATATTAATTTTCTACAGGAGATTTACCTCTACAAGAGATTATCTCTACATGAGATCAATATTATCTTATATCTATAGGAGATTGATATTATCTCTTTAGGAGATTATAGTAGATCTCTTCTAGAGATTCATCTTTCATGATATTACATGAGATCTATTTGAAGATTTATCTCTTCTAAAGTAAGTTTATTTCTTTTGAGATCTCTTCGGCTCTTTTCTGGAGATTCTGATCTCTTTGGTATATTTTTGATCTTTTTGGAAGATTTTCGATCTCTTCGGGAGATTTTCTATCTCTTCGGTAGATATTATCATATTTTCTATCTCTTAAGGAGGTACTTTTATCTCTTCAGGAGATCTTCTCTTCATGAGATCTTCTCTTCAGGAGAAAGAGATCTTCTCTTCAGGAGGTACTTTATAGACGACCATTTTGATGAATCCGTTCAAAAATTTCTTTATAAACTCAATGAGCCTATCACATTTTTTTGGATGGTTTAATCCATATATGGCTCATTTGTAGATTCTTTGGAGATTACAAGGTAATTTTAAATCCTTTAAAGATATACCTAAAAATTTAAATCCTCGACCTTCGAGGATATATCTTATCGTCTAGGTTATCATGATCGGAGTATTTTTATTCATATTCTATTCATGATCATTTCGAGAATTCTTGAGCTAACATTGCTCTTAATATTTGGATCTTTATTTGTTATAAACACTATTCAAAACCTACTAGGTTTATTCCTTTTGAATTTTGAAGGATATTCGTGGTTTTGTGTTATCATTCATTTTCATCACCCTTTTTATTCTCATTTGATAATGTCATCTATGATAAATTTTTCTTGATTCCAAATTTCTTTTGAACATAGATTTCTTGGGTACCGTACCTCTTTTTTAGTCTCTTCTAGAATGTAACTACCACATTTCCAGAATAGGGATATTTTTGTCTTTTTCTATTTTGTACCAAAATTTTTTGGATAAAAATTGTATTTTATATAAATTGTAATGATTGTATTTTTATTTTTCCATTATTGATATTGTTGCATATAGTTAAATATAAGTTGTAGTTAGTTGTTAGCCACTAGTTAGACTAGTTGTAGTTAGTTGTTAGCCACTAGTTAGACTAGTTGTTAGTGAACCTAGATGGGCCCAATTAGACTTGTCATGACACCATTAGTGAACCCATTAGTTGGTCATGTTGTACCCATTTAAATTGAGAACAATGATCAAGGAAAACCTTTTTTTAGTTAATGAAACCTTTCCTAATTAAACCCCTTCTTAAAAAACCTTCATGACTAATTAGGAGATTATGTAATAACCCTATAAAACCCCTTTCAGAGTTCATTTATTAGCCTCTAGAAACCCGAAATTGCCTCATCTTCATTTTCTACTTTTGAGAAGAAGTACCAACTCTACTATTCCCAAATTCATTTCCAACCAATTCCTAGTGTCACCCCAAGGAGTCTAGAGCATGGACTAGCAAGAACGAGAGCTTTGGAAGGAGAGAAGCTTGAAGGAGGTGTCCATTCCTGAAGTTTGTGTCCATTTGTGTCCCCTTGGAACTTGAATTGGGAATCCATCTCCCAATAGGTAAAATTTGAATTTAAAACCTTGTAATTTTTTCTAATTAGTGTCAATTTGTCATTTAGGAACCACCTATGCATTAGGGCTACCCATGGGGATAAGCTTGGGCTTATTTGGACCCATTTGGAGACTTTTACATAGGGTTTTTGTGTTATTCTTGGAAAACTCTGAGAATAAACACCAAGTGTTTATCATTAGGTAACCTAATTAGGTTAGCTACGTATCTACAATTGGATACGATAGGACACAAATTAATTTTAAGGGTTTTTGGGCCACCTACACATGTTGTACCCATGCTCTAATTCGTATGGCATTTGACACTAGCCGAGTGGCTCACTAATTAAGTGTGGCTACCTATTTTAGGCTTGCCTATGAAATTAGTAGGATTGGACAAGGTTTATAGAGTATCTAGGCGTATCGTAGGTTGAGCACCAAGTGTTCGACACGTGTCCACCATAGAGATTTTTATGTCCGTATTGAGTCAGATTTGGGGGTGCATGTTCTAAATAGGATACGTGGTGTTGTGCCATGATATCTAATGAAATGCACGATTAGATTCGGGTGCACATGTATATGGGTAAGTATTATATTATATTAATGTGTGGATATATAAATTTATGAGCGTGTGTGGTTCATTGAGGGTTCGCGGGTTTGTGATCCTATATGCACATGTACATTGTAATGAGGGTGTACCATTTGGGCAAGGCATGTAG
>JANAVB010043587.1:22500-82665 GCA_029216955.1 Iris pallida | reverse complement strand
TTCACAGATTGCTAAAATCGTAAAATGGATACCCAAATTCAACCGCGTTGTGGATTCATCGATCGTATCCACATGGGTCACCCTCCCCTCCCTTCCCCTGTGTGCTTCCACGCAGTGCTCTTAGCGTATTGCCAGTACCTTCGGGTCCCTGGTCGCCATCGTGGGAAGAAACTCGTAACTCTCAAAATGCAACTATGCGAAGATTTGTGTAGAGCTCGACCTCGCCAAAGAACCCTCCAAAATGATAGAGATAGAGCTTGGAGATCAGACGATCAGCCAAACGCTGGTGTATGACAACAACATAATTTATTGCCAATATTGCCAGATGAGCGGTCATTCCTTGTCGCGTTGCTTCCGGGCCAACCCGGCTCTCAAGAAGCCAGATCCTCACAAACCTCGCAACCCGGTCGCATTCACCACCCCCCGCACTCCCTCGCCTGACACCTCACCCACTCCCCCCCTCCGACACACAGAAACCATTCCTAGACAACGCTCGAGATCCAACTCCCCGTCCGCCACCGCCATTATCCCCTACAATCCCCCCACCATCACCCTCGCTAACTCCTTTGCTATACTTGCAATAGATCACTCCCCCGAGAGCCCTTGTGAGCACACCTTCGACCACATATGCCCGGAATCAACCAACATCTCATAGACAGAGCCGGAAGCACCATGCACGGCCGCGTTCATACCCGACAGCCCCCTACCCCCCCACCTCCACCCCCCTTCGTGTCAGCACTGCTCCCGTTGAGACCCCCCCTCATCACCTCCCCCAAGACCTTGAGCACCACCTTCTCTCTCCCCCTCATCTCCCTTGGCGGGCACCCACGCGCCCTGTCCGTGGCGGTCCACGACCCTAGCCATTCTATCGTCGGGCTAGAGTTATCTACGGCAGACCCGACCCTCTCTTCCTACCTCCACCGATGCCCCACCAGACCCCTGTTCCCCTCTCACTGGCAGGTTCTGGCAAGCCAAGGACGCTGGTTTCCTTGATCGCAACAACCCATTGTGTGCGCTGGACGATGTCGAGGAAGCAGACTACTCCTCAGTGGCTATCGTTCGTGCCTCCTCACCTACAGGTTTGACTGTAGCCGATGATAACCCTCCCATAAATCTTCATCGAATCAGAAGAAGAAGAAGAAGAAAAACAAGAAAAAGAATCAGCAAGCAGCCATGACCACAAGCTCAGCAGCCAAGCTCAACCTCCCCACCCTCTCCCCCAACCCAATGTTTAACATCCTCTCGTGGAACGTTAGTGGCATAGCTAACAAACCGACGCTGAATAGAATCCTCAGCCTTATAAAAATCTACAAAATCGACATTTTAGTGATCATCAAACCCAAAATCCCCAAGAAAAGGATCACCGGTATCCAACTTCATCTAGGTTTCGCGACCGCGCTGGCTGGCAGTCACGACATCTGGATTCTCGCCGGTACTGGCATCAAATCAGGCATGGTTCAGGACTCCCGCCAAGCTCTCTTCTTCTGGGTGGAACACCCTCAACTATGGAACAGAACCTTAATCTCCGCCGTTCACGGCAGCTGCAACTTCCAAGAGCGAAAACTCCTCTGGGCCGACCTGCTCGACACCCACCTCTCCTTCCGGAACCTTTCGTGGATGTGCTTAGGCGACTTCAACATCATCTCAAGTAGTGCCGAGAAGTCCGGAGGCCGACTGCCCCCGCTCCCGGCTATGGACGACTTCAATAATTTTACCTTCAATGCTCACCTGACTCACCTTCCTTTCTCCGACAACACTTTCACCTGGTGTAACATACAGGAAGGCTCCCGGCGTCAATACTCCCGCCTAGAACGCGCCCTCATCAACACCCACTGGGCTGATATAGGGCTCATTTCGAGCCTCTCCCACCTAAACACCGCTGAATCCGATCACTCACCCCTTCTCATTGAGATCAGCAGAAACTACCAACGCATCAAGAAACCTTTCCAATTCCTGGATTTCTGGAGGCATCATCCCAGTTTCAAATCCGAGGTGGCCTCTGCTTTGTTCTCAGTGAATGCCGCTGATCCGCTTCTCAGAGTAGCGACCAGACTGCGAGCCACGGGCAGAGCTCTCTCTCGGTGGAACAGGGCAGCTTTCAGCAATATTTTTCAGGAGATCAAGAATACGGAAGATGATGTTACCCGCTCTGAGATCTCTTTCGTTACCCACAGATCCTCCGAAGCGTGGACCGCGCTTAACCTCGCTAGAGCCATCCTCAGTCCAGGCTTAAAGTCGAAATGAATTCTGGAAACAAAAAGCTAGACTAAAATGGGACAACGAAGGGGACAGCAACTCCAGTTTCTTCCATGCCTGTATGAAAGGCCGCAGACAACAGCTTAACCTTATCGCATCTCGATAACAGCGACAACCTGCTGACGGAATAACTTAAGATACAAGAGACAGCGGCCAACTTCTACTCCAATCTTTTCACCAAAGAAGCGGTCTTCCAGGACGAGGAAGTGCTGGCGGAGATCCCTAGCCTCATCACCGATCACGAGAACGCACAGCTACTGACCCTCCCTTCCGCCACAGAGGTACAGTCCGCGGTCTGGGACCTTGACGCGCACAGCGCCCCCGGTCTGGACGGCTTCAGCGAGGTATTCTACCGTCATTGCCGGGACATCATCGGCCCCGACTTTTTGGAGGCTTCGGTTGCCTTCTTCCAAGGAGCTAGATACCCTAAATCTTTATCCAGGGCCAATCTCATTCTCACTCCCAAGAAAGATAACCCAGAAACTTTCAAAAACTTCTGCCCCATAAGTCTATACAACTTTGCCAACAAAATCATCACCAAAATTATTACAAATCGGATGACGGATCTGCTGCCCAAAATCATATCCGAGGAGGAGAGCGGCTTCGTGAAAGGGCGCAACATCATGGACAACATATTGCTCACTCCGGAGATGGTCACTTGCATGAAATTCCCGGCTAGAGGAGAGAATATCGTAATTAAGCTAGACATGGAGAAAGCCTACGACCGCCTCGACTGGCAATTCATGATATGGGTTTTAGGGCTTTTGGCTTCTCTGAACCG
Organism: Iris pallida; assembly: GCA_029216955.1. NCBI lineage: Eukaryota > Viridiplantae > Streptophyta > Magnoliopsida > Asparagales > Iridaceae > Iris > Iris pallida. The sequence continues at coordinate 79,628 of JANAVB010043587.1, read as the reverse complement.
TGGATAGACATCATATTCAGGTCCATCAACAATTCCTGGTTCTATACCGTTATCAACGGCCAGGCAGAAGGATTCTTCTACGCTAGCCGTGGCATCCGCCAGGGGGTCCTCTCTCAGCCACTATCATCATCATCTCTGCTGAGGCCCTCAGCAGGAACCTCAATAACATGCCCTACACCCCGCGGTTCCACCACTTTACACCTCCACTGGCTGCCCTATTATCACTCACCTTGCCTACGCCGACGACATCTTCATTTTTTTCCATCGGCTCTATTGAGGTGGTCCTCCAAACGCTGAACAGTTACACCAGATGCTCCGGTCAAAGAATCAACAACAACAAGAGCTTCATCTACACCCATCATAAAACAGACAGGTCCCACTCTACGACGATCTCCAACCTGACTTCCTTTGCCACAGCATACCCACCCTTCACATACTTAGGGTGCCCATTGGTCTATGGCAAGACCAACTCGGGTATCTTCGAAACATGATCAGCGCCATCAGGAAAAGGATCGAGGGCTGGCATAATGCCACCCTCTCGCCCGGGGGGCAAGCTGATTCTGATCAAGCACGTACTATCCTCCATCCCTATTTACACCCTAGCGGTCTGCAACCCACCCAAGAAGGTTCTCGCGTCGCTTGAATCCCTCTTCGCCCGCTTCTTCTAGGGCCACAACCATGGCAGAGACAAGCACCACTGGGCCAGCTGGACCACTATGGCCAAACCTACTTCTGAGGGAGGTCTGGGCTCCTGCAAATTGGAACACATCGTCGACGCATGCTCCATAAGTTATGGTGGAAGCTGCGCACAGACAATTCTATTTGGACTCGCTTCATGCAAGCGAGATATTTCAGATACTCGCACCCTGGGACGGCCTTAGTCAACAACCGTGCATCGACTTCCTGGAGACGCATCACCCACGGACGTTAGCTCGCTGATCCCCTAATGCACATACATCTAGGTAATGGCTAATCGTCCATGAGCCACGTTCGTTGGCTGGGAGGGACCCTCTGGCACCCCCACGGATCCCCTCCGCGGGAGGGCCAGATTCACAAACTTTGGGACCCTTCGTCCGGATGGATCTGGGTCCGCGTCAGGAACTGTCTCGGCCCAGCGGCTTCCGCTCGTCTCGCCACTGGGAATCTCTGCCTATCCGACACTCCAGACATCACGAAATGGTCCCCTAACCCGGACGTCCAGTTCACTCTGTATTCTGCCAGGTCAGTTGCCCGCGGCATCGGGACCCCATCCCCCCTCATCGCCCCTTTCTGGCACGCGTGCATCCCCATCAAATGGTCGATCCTTATCTGGCGTGCTCACTTCCGTAATCTCCCTACCGACGATGCCATCACATCTCTTGGCTACAGCCTAGATTCGATATGCCATTACTGTACTTCCCCTCAAGCCGAATCCGTAGAGCACATTCCTCACCTCGGGTGATCTCGCCAAGAATATTTGGGCGATTCTCAGCAACAAGTTTAACAAGACCCCCCCCTCCTAGGGGCTTCAACGATCTTCTGTCTAGCTGGGGCCTCTTCCACGGACATCAGATCGTCGCCGCTACGGGCATTTGGGTCCTGTGGAAAAATAGAAACAAGTTCCGATATGAGGGCCGACATCTACCTCCACCACAGCTGAACAGGAAAATCATCAGACAAATCCTGAAGATCCGGAGGCGCTGCTCGTACTCCGCGCCCAATTTCTAGGAGACCCTAGATTAGTCTTTGTCTTTTTGTTTCTGTTTTGTCGGTTGGTCTAGCCGCTCCTCCTCCTTTTCTGCGCTTGGCGCGCTTCTTGTATAGGCTTTCTCATTTTGCGCCTGATACATCAATAAATTCCCCCTTCTTTTATATATATATATATATATATATATATATATATATATATATATATATATATATATATATATATATACATATATTAATATAAGCTACAAAATATAACTTATATATGCATATGAATATATATAATGATATATACATATATACCATAAATACAAATACGAGCAATAAATATTAAGTATAATCAATATTTATAATATAGAATTCATAATTTATATACTAATCTATATGTAAAAAATTACAATTAGATAGCTATACATATGTAAATAAATAAATAAATTTAAAAAAAATAATTACAATTATATAGCTATATATATATAATATATATATATATATATATATATATATATATATATATATATATATATATATATATATATATATATAATATATATATATATATATATATATATATATATATATATATATATATATATATATATATATATTTAGCTACAATTATACAGCTATATATATAATATATATATATATATATATATATATATATATATATATATATATATATTAAAAATATATATATATACATATATTTATAAAAAGCCTAATTTTTGCTATATCAGGAATATACTTATATATATTTTTTTATATGCACAAGTATATATATATATAGCCTACATAAATCCGACATCCAAATATATGTTAAGGAAATATTTACTATACATTCAAATAAACTTTAATTCTTTATGGCAAGCATATATAACATAATTGTCTTTTGTAAAAGGCCCATTTGGTCACTAAACAGTTTTAAAAAGGCTAATCTGCACATCCACATGGACATCCTTAGACGCTCCACCCCTCCACATGCGCTTAGGCTTGGTTCGGATTCAGTCCGGGCTATTTTGGTACAACCTGGTATTCTATACGTCAATAAATTAATTAATAAATAATTAAAACGTCTATAGAGGTTAAGCCACAACTTGGCCTGGTTTTTCTAATTAGAACAATCATATGGCTCGGCCTTCCCCTACCATGGCTAAACACTAGTCAAAACACGCCATTGCACTATCCGTGCCATGATTTCTAGTCGTCTTGTACTTCAAAACTCAACCATGGCTAAAGTCATCTACCGTAATAACTAACTAAATAATTATTTATAAAATTCTAAAAAAATCACCATTTAAATCAAATAAAAAATATAAAAAACATTTCAAAAATTTTTGGGAAGAGGAGTTACATACTGTCTGTCTCCCATCTGTACTCCTTCTGGCTGTAAGTCCTAGGTTTGAAATTCGTCGGGTATTCCTTGCTCACTTCGATCTATCAACATCTAGATACTCTGTTGGAGAACGAGATCTTGTCGTTGTTGTGACTCCATCATTTCTTTGATAATCCCTATGAGTGCAGGTACATCGGGCTAATCTGGAACTACCTTCGCTCGGACTGCTGACTGTACTGGCACATCTAGCTGATCGGAATTGACTGATGTCTCTATCCTCGAGTCAACTTTCGACTCTGTATCTGAATGCTGAGACAGATCCTCCACAACTGGCCTAACAGAAGATTGCTGACCTGTCATTGGCAGAACCCAAACAAGATAATCGGAAGGATTAGGAACAGTGTCCCTGAAAGTTAAAGGACACAAGGATCAACTCGAGGGAACATTAGAGATCAACGATCAAGGCAGATATCAGGTCAAAGGATCAGAGATAGAGAATAATACGAAGGATATCAATAAAGGATAATTGTGATTGAGATAACTAAACATTAGTAACCCCCACATATCTGATAAATTAGACCTGCATGGGCCACCACTAAAACCTGTGTCAAGCCCCAGAACCAGAATGCTGGCAAGTGGGGACGGACAAAGCCAGCTACGTAATACCAAAGCACACCAGTACTCTGAAATCACGTATAACCTGTCAAGACATGGGGGTTACTTCTACAAGCCAACAGTTGATCCTAGGTCAAGCATTCCTAGGTATCTCAATCACATGCAATTATACAAGGTATAAGAAGTATGATCATCAGACATACAATAGTAAAGCATCCCAAACCATATATACATGGATGATCATGAAGCTAGTAATACAAAATAGAGAACTAGCAAGAGTAATAGTCATACATGAAAAGCTCTAGCTATAGTCTAGAACACGGACATCATGTTTAGGCCCGTAGGCTAAATATCAAGAACCAAAATACGAGCTAAACACAAGCTCGGAGGCTAAACGTCGTAAATGAATAATGTACATATCAAGTGGGAGAATGAAACAAGAAACCCACTCAGGTACTCTGGTGCTCCAGATAGTCACCGTCGAGTAGATGGTACGGAAGATCCTCTGGGCACCTCTATCAGATCTGGCTAAACAAAACCAATGGGATCAAACCCCAAATAGCAAGTACCACAAAAGAAGCCAAACTATGAACTAAAACCAACAATAGCTAACATAGCAATGGTTAGAGAAAGCAATAAGTAAATGCAGATCGAGACTCGTGTACTACCAATGCACTCATCCCGAGAAATAGAAAAAACAATAAGTAAGCCACTTGGAGCATAATTAACTAACATGTGACATAATATAAACTGTGGACTTGTGAATTAAACAGAGAACTTGTGACATAGCTAAACCAGTAAGAGAAATGGTACATGCAAACATGTACGGTAAGTAGAATATGTGAATATGTTAGATAATTGAGACTTGTGAGCATGTTATGTAACTGGGGCATGAGAGCGTGTGAGAACTATATAGAACGACAATGATAGGATGACTTAGGAACTATTCCGGAAGTCAAGTTACAATCCGTAAACCGAACAAGGACTGGGATTGTAATCCTTCTTCTGAATAGAACTTAGTCTCTAGTCATTGTATAGCATGAGGATCTTGTATAACTTGTGAGTACCGAATAGGACAACAAATAATAAGATGACTTGAAAGCTATTTCGAAAGTCAAGTTAAAACCCATAAACCAAACAAGGACCGGGGTTGTACCCTTCTCCGGAACAGAACTTAGCCTCTAATCATTCATTGACAAAAGTAAGGCATGAACAATAATATACTGAAATAAACATACGGACACTGCCTAGACAAAACTAGACTGGACTGACTCCATCCATCAAACACGGCCAAGCAATGAGTACGGCTTGATACTTTAGCTAACTAGGGTTATCACAAGCCTAGTTACTAACAAGATACAACGAGATATTCCCACAGTCACAAGCCCTACAGCTATCCAGGTTATCCAGACGCAAGTTATAAGAATTTATAGTAGATACATCGCTCAGGAGACAAATGTATCCCATATACATATAATAGTGGGTACATCGCCCAGGAGACAAATGTACCCTAAAAGAGTTATTAGGTAGCTTGATTGGTGCAATACATGACAGTATGCTGAAAATGCGCCCTACTCGTCGACAGGCTACAAGTCCACTTGAGGCGTCCAGATAACGGAATCGCATGTAACTGGAAAATCTCTCTATATGAACTACTTGATCAATCTAGTCATTAACCTAGTCAGATTCAGTATGAATCCCTGACCGTGGTAACCATGAATTCATGTCCTAGATATGATGCAGACGAGACATGTAGCTTGTTCACTCATACACAATACATTCAACCACGGTGTCTAAAAGAGTTGTATTAGCAAAGAGAATAGTCATCGCAACAGTATCTTGATTATACATGTCATGTTAGGTTTACTTGTCATATCAAGAGTGTGCCACAACGGACCACTATCAAGAATTATCATGTTAAGGTTGATTGTTAAGAGTACGCCACAACGGGCCACTATCATGTTAGCATGTAAAAACATGTTCAAGAGTGCACCACGACGGATCACCATCATGTAAACAAAGAAAGACATGTACCAGAGTACAACATAACGGGTCACTATCTGGTATAAGCAGAGAAGAGACGTGTAGCATGAGTGCACCCCGACGGGCCACTATCATGTAAAGCAAAAAAAGACATAAATCATGAGTGCACCCCGACGGGCCACAATCATGCTAAGCAAAGAAGAGAAATGGCAATAAATATAGCATGTAAGTAAGAACTTGTCCAAAAAGGGGTATCGTGGCATGAAAGAGGGAATAAATAAAGTAACTACTGGGCATAAAAATAATAATTGAATATGTGCTAGTATTAGGTGTACAAAGGGTGTACAATCATTTTTTAACTGTACAAGATCATCAAATCATGTTAAGAAATTTATTGCAGTCGAAGAAACCTCAAAACGTCAAGTACAGAAAATATACCAAAAGATCAAAACTATGATTGAAATTATCAATCACATATGAATTCCAATTTATAGTTAAACAAAAAGATTCTTGAAGCCAAGACAAAGATCTACAACTTTTATGTTGGGAGTTGGGAGAAATTCTGGCCACAAATCAGCCAAATAGGACATAAAATAGCCAAAAATAGCCAAAATAGGCACTATGCGGCACTATGCATCTATGCGGACTGGCACTACGCGGCCATGTACTATACAGCTATACGGACTGGCACCATGCAGCTATACGGCCAGGCACTATACGGCCAGTACTATGCATCTATGCGAACTGGCACTATGCGGCCAGCACTATGCAGCTATGTGGACTGGCACTATACGGCTAGCACTATGCATCTATACGGACTGGCACTATGCGGTCAGTACTATGCAGCTATACGGACTGGCACTATGCGTCTAGCACTATACAGCTATGCGGTCAGACACTATACAGCTATACGGACTAGCACTATGCAGCTATGCGGCCAGGCACTATACATCTATGCAGACTGGTACTATACGGCCAGCATAATGCATCTATGCGGACTGGCACTATGCGGCCAGCACTATACAGCTATGCGGGCAGACACTATGCGGCCAATACTATGCAGCTATGCGGCCAGGCACTATGCAACTATGCAGACTGAAACTATGCAGTTATGCGGCCAGGTACTATGCATCTATGCGGACTGGCACTATGCGGCCAGTACTATGCATCTATGTGGACTGGCACTATGCAGCTATACGGCCAAGCACTATGCATCTATGCGAATTGGCACTATGCGGCCAGCACTATACATCTATACGGCCTGGCACTATTCATCGTCCCTGCCAGAACCAGGTTAGATGAACATAAAAGATGTCCAAAACTTGCTTTGGCCATAACTTCCTCAAAACAAGTCAAAATCTAACTTTTCAAAAGTCAAAATTATGTAGAATCAAATTCTCTACCACATGGAGCAAATAATTTTCGAAAACAGGTAAATTTGATATATCAAAACCCATAAAAATCGAATATGGCATAAACTTAGATCTACAAGAATCCACCCATGATAATCAAAAACTTAAGTTCTAAAGAGACTTATAATCATGTAAGAAAGAGTTTAGAACAAACAAAATAACATTTGTCCAACATTTGGCAAGATGTACTTGTCTTTGGTTAGAGAAGAAAATGAAGATGAAAAAGATGAAGAGAATGAAAATAATGGAGGAGAGAGAGAGAAGTTGGTTTTTATATAAAACCCTTCTCATCTAAAACCAACCCAAACCAAGTCATGCCAAGTTGAACCAAACCAAATTAAACCAAGTCAAAATTAAACCAAAGCAAGACTAAGAAAGACAAGTCAAATACGGGTCATCTTACAAATGTCAGAATTCTATATACGTACACTGAAAATACATATAACAGAAAACAGGAGTGACAGGCATGCCGTCGACATACAATGGTACACTCGCGATATGCCGGTCAAGGAAAAAAATTATAAGTTGAAATTTTTTAAAATATTCCAAAAACCAATAAAATACGAAATATAGTACAAAAGTACATATTAGTATATAAATACCGATACTGTGAGATGAGTCTCACACCTGAGAACCTGGTGATCTCTTCAGGTTTGCTGAGCTTCTAGAATAGAAGGGTAGATGAAGATTGCTTCTCAATGATTTTAGGTATACTTAGTTGATGCCAGGATCAATCCTTCTATATTTATATTTTTGTCGTATATTGACTCATGTTGCTATTATAGTCTAGTAGATTGTTCATTATACAAGTATTATTGGGGATCCACTCTAATACATGTATCTCTTCTAGAATCAGTATATTATAGTCTGATCAACTATTGTGCACTTATTTCGCTATTCATGTTACTATTTTGTGGATTGAGATATAGTTGGACTTGCTAGTTATAATTAGACTATACCTCTAGACAGCTTATACATATTCGAGTAGGGCTAGAGTCCACTTGATACGTAGCTAGCATGTTTACGAATCCTGGTCCTATGTATTTTAGAACTAGGACGTTACAGTTCTGCTATATTAAGGAGGTCGAAGTAGTAGATCCATGGGTGTTGCTACTATATCGAGGAAGTCTAAGAAGCAGACATTTCTCTCATTATGTAATATAATTTCTATACACTATTAACTACATCAGATGAAGCGAAATAACTTTGAAATGAAGCAGAATGGCTTCGGGTGACTAGATATGATCTTTCTATGGTTGGTGCACAAATTTGGGTGATGTTAATGTATTACGACAATTAGGTATGATCTTCCTGTTATTGTTGCACAAATTCGGGTGATACCGATGTATTACGACAACCATGTGGCTGCAGCAGTGGCATCGGATGATCTCTTCATTAATAAAAAAATAATTATGCGTCTAGGACACAAGGCACTGAATGAGCACATCAAGCGTAGATTATTACAATTGGTGATGATCGGAGTCAGAAGAATATGACGGATCCATTCAACAAGGCCTCAAGCACCAGCTGGTCGAGGACTCAATAAGAAAATAGGCTTGACAAACCTTTGATATTGTGTCTCTATAATCCTATCATAAAGTTTTATGCTATTGGTTCAAAAAAGAAATCAATCAAGCATCTAGATTTTGGTTCAAGGAAGGACCATTAACTTGAAAAATATCAGGAACGGTGAGTAGTTCTTTGAGCCAATGAGGGGTTACGGACCCAGAACCATTGTTGTCTACTATTTGTTTATATACAACTGAAGGTGTGACTTGGTTCGGGCGGCCCGGTCTCCAGCTCGGGCCCGACAAGGTCAAAGTCGGTCTGGACAGGCCCAAGCTCGGTCAACGACCCGGACCGGCCCGACCCGACCCCCTAACCCAACGAGTCCGGGCTAGGTTCTAGCTTCGAACCCACAAGCCTGGACCAGCCCGGTCCAACCATGGTGTCACGTCCCAATTCCGAAGAATCGATAGTCATCCCCTGGACGTGATACCGTGTGAACCTAGGTTGTGATCGTATAAGGCATAGTCATAAGGTTATCTGAAACACAACATCTAAGAGAGTAAGCAGAAAAATTGAACAACACATTAAGACAATTTTTTTTACATTTTATTGATAATAGACATCATTTACAAGACTCTATTACAATTATGCCGCACGGGTTTACAACACGACTCAACTACAAAATGAAAGTCGATGAGATAGTCATTCCATACATTATATTCCTCTATTCACAACAAAAGTATTCCAGCCACCGGGGATGGAGGGAAGCCGAGACATATTCTTGGACTGTTTGCAGAAAGTCTTCAAAAGTTGTGCAGCGAGAGTCTTTGGCACACGGTCAAAGTTTCAAAACATGAATGTCGCCTTGGTTAGTTGTCACGTTTCTCATGATTCGTAGCACCTGCGGAGACCGAGGGTCAGTATGATCACATGTACTGGAGAGTGGTTAATTTAAAACCCAAGCTCTTATTTGTTCAAACAGTTTTATAAAACATGTTAGCTACTTGGTGATCTTTCTAACCATCCTGATAAATTACACATTAACATGTTAAGAGGCAAGCATTTGATAGGCAATATAACATAACTTTGATAAATCTTACCCACGACAGAGCGTATTATTGCAGCATAACTTACCATGTTCTTTCCTATCAGATTTATAATAAAAGCTTATAAATAGTGTGCAAGTGGGGGTCACTGGCTATTCAAGCCATCCTGGATGTACAGCTTGGTCGAGTCGACGACCTTTCAGCACAGATATCTAGCCCCGCTGCAAGTTTTGAATGACCCGTGCTAGCATCCAGCACAACTATCTTGCATTCCTTCTAGGCCGAAACGGTCCCGTAGCCTCGGGTTGCCGTCCGATGAAATGAAACCTTGTGCACAAGTTGTCCATGACCGTGCTAGACTAAAATTAATTATTCAAGCATGGTCTACGAAATCTTTGAGAGAGCTAGTTTTTAATGTGTGCCGCCTTATCATTTCAACATTCTAATCGATTTAATCTTTGTTTTGCATAGATCTATAGCAAGTGTTCGTAAAGAACCGTGCCATAATTTATTGACTCTACACTATGAATACAAGCATACATTTTATGTTCCATGTTCAATTTGAAACCAGAGGGTCGAAGGGAAGGAGGTCAGCCACTCACCTTAGTCTTACTTGAGGCGAGGGACTGGTTGGCCGCACTTAAACGTCGCCTACACGATTATCTGAAATCGTATAAGTAACTGATTTTAATACTGTGCAATTCAAGGAGTTCTATACGAATGCGAAGTTCGAAAATACAAGCTATGAAAACCATCAAAAACATTCACGAAAAAGCATTCACGAAAACTAAAGCCAAAGAGCAAGTGCAACATAAAAAATAGAGCAACGGGAGGTCTATCCCGACTCAGCCACAGAGTCTATCCTCGAGGCACAACCCGCTGAATATGGGACTTGATTCCAAAGAAGCATTTTCATAACAAGAAAATGATCTTAATTCAATCGTTCCCGTTCGACCGCTTCAATCGATCCCGATCGATCGGTTCCGACTGAATCGGTAGCGATAGTGTTCCTTTCTCGCGCACCTCCTGGATGAAAACGGGGCAATATGTAGTGACGAGACACTACACGTGCGGGACGGTCGAACCCGACCGGTCTAGGCCTGGACCGGCTCAGTCCAAGCCCGGTCCAGCCAATTTTTTTAAATTTTTTATATCTTTGGGAGGGCCAAAAGATCGTTTTACCCTTATTTTCTTGACTGCTTTTGACCGTTTTAAGGATATTTTGGTTATTTCGCTGAAAATGACCAACAATACCCTTATAAAAATATATTTTGAGGATAAAATAGGTCATTTTGTACCCAAAAAAATCTATAAATAGGCCATAAATCTTTAAAATTAATCACACCAACAATTTTTTTCTCTTATAATATTTATAAGCAACCTAGTGTGAAGAGACTATTTTTATATCATGGATATAATAATCAACTACCACAGCAACCACAAGATCAGCAATCGCAATATCAACAACCGTAGCCTGTATCGCATCCTCAACACGCACTACAACAAGTGCTTGAATAAGGATAAAAAATTTGGCATCATTTTAGCGGAGTTAACAATGAGTATACAAGTAGCAATACTGAAAGAACCACTGATCTTGTTGAATGTTTGCATTTAGTAAACGAGTCAAATGGGACCGAAGCTATGGTACAGGAAAGTTGTGCAAATATTTAAAATCCTGTATAGACATCTAGTAATCTTGTATCAGACATTAATTGCAATTTATGTACAATAATCTTGTATTAGTTATTAATTTTTAAATTATGCAAATCGATTTCGACTGAGCAGATAAATTACACGTTAACATGTTAAGAGGCAAGCATTCGATAGGCAATATAACATAACTTCGATAAATCTTACCCACGGCAGAGCGTGTTATTGCAGCGTAACTTACCATGTTCTTTCTTGTCAGATTTATAATAAAAGCTTGTAAATAGTGTGCAAGTGGGGGTCATTGGCAATTCAAGCCATCCTGCACGTATAGCTTGGTCGAGTCGATGACCCTTTCAGCACGGGTAGCTAGCCCCGCTGTAAGTTCCGAATGACCCGTGCTAGCATCCAGCACAACTATCTTGCATTCCTTCTAGGCCGAAACGGTCCCGTGGCCTTGGGTTGCCGTCCGAGAAAATAAAACCTTGTGCACAAGTTGTCCATGACCGTGCTAGACTAAAATTAATTATTCAAGCATGGTCTACGAAATCTTTGAGAGAGCCAGTTTTTAATTTGTGCCACCTTATCGTTTCAACATTCATTAATCGATTCAATCTTTGTTTTGCATAGATCTATAGCAAGTGTTCGTAAAGAACCGTGCCATAGTTTATTGATTCTACACTATGAATACAAGCATGCATTTTATGTTTCATGTTCAATTTGAAATCAGAGAGTCAAGGGGAAGGAGGTCAGCCACTCACCTTAGTCTTACTTGAGGCGAGAGACTAGTTGGCCGCGCTTAAACGTCGCCTACACGATTATCTGAAATCGCACAAGCAACTGATTAGAACACTGTACAATTCAAGGAGTTCGATACGAATACGAAGTTCGAAAACGCAAGCTATGAAAACCATCAAAAATATTTACGAAAAAGTATTCACGAAAACCAAAGCCAAAGAGCAAGTACAACATGAAAACCAGATCAACGAGAGGTCTCTCCCAACTCAGCCGCAGAGTCTATCCTCGAGGCACAACCCGCTGAATATGGGACTTGATTCCGAAGAAGCATTTTCATAACAAGAAAAGGATCTTAATTCAATCGTTCCCGTTCGATCGCTTCAATCGATCCTGATCTATCGGTTCCAACTGAATCGGTAGCGATAGTATTCCTTTCTCGCGCACCCCATGGATGAAAATAGGGCAATATGTAGTGACGAGACACTACACGTGCGGGCTGGTCGAACCCGACTGGTCTAGGCCTGGACCGACTCAGTCCAAGCCCGGTCCAGCCGATTTTTTTGAATTTTTTATATCTTTGGGTGGGCCAAAAGACCGTTTTACCCTCTTTTTCATGACTGCTTTTGACCGTTTTAAGGATATTTTGGATATTTCGCTGAAAATGACCAAAAATATCCTTATAACAATATATTTTGAGGATAAAATAGGTCATTTGTACCCAAAAAAAAATCTATAAATAGGCCATAAATCTTTAAAATTAATCACACCAACAATTTTTTTCTCTTATAATATTTATAACCAACCTAGTGTGAAGAGGCTATCTTTATATCATGGATAATAATCAACTACCACAGCAACCACAAGATCAGCAACCGCAATATCAACAACCGCAGCCTGCATCGCAACCTCAACACGCACCACAACAAGTGCTTGAATGAGAATAAAAAATTTGGTATCATTTTAGTGGAGTTAACAATGAGTGTGCAAGTGGCAATACTGAAAGAACCACTGATCTTGTTGAATGTTTGCATTTAGTAAACGAGTCAAATGGGACCATAGCTATGGTACAGGAAAGTTGTGCAAATATTTAAAATCTTGTATAGACATCTAGTAATCTTGTATCATACATTAATTGCAGTTTATGTACAGTAATCTTGTATTAGTCATTAATTTTTAAATTATGCAAATCTTGTACTAGTCATTCAATTCATGTTTCATTTAGCAAATTAATTGTGCAAAATTTTTAAATTTTATTGTACTTGTACATATTTTTTTCTTAGAGAAATTTTTTAAACATTAATAAAAAAATTTATTTATACTATTTTAAATTGTACTAATTTTTATTATCTAAATTTTTATTACATTTTTTTAGTCTTATTATACTAATTTAGTTTTTTAAATTATAAAATTTTAAATTATACTAATTAATTTTTTTAGAAAACTTTTTTATTAGATAACTTTTTTATTTTTTATTTTTTTAAATTTGGTTTTCTTAAACTAAACCGGGCCGGCCGGTCCAACCCTGAATCGGCCCGGCCCAGGCCTGGTTCAGCCCAGTCCGATAAAAATTGTACCGTGGGTCCGGGCTGGGTTCGAGGTTCATCGAACCGGGCCGGCTCGCCCCCCAATCCAGGCTGAGCCCGACCCGACCAAGGCCCGGTCAAACCCGATCAAAATCGGGTCCGGGTCGGCCCAACCCGACCCAAGTTACACCTTGATGTAGATCAAAGTCCTAAGGGAGGATGGCTTATACGCCTTATTGAGTTATCGTACATTTTGAATGTCTGACGTGCTTACAGGAAGCACGGATAGTACAACACTACAAAGGAGCGAAGTATTCCATGCTACAGTGGGGTGATACCATGAAGAGGTACCTCGAGAGGGTAAAGCCTTGGCTTCGGGCTATGTCACAGTGGTATAGCACTGCACATAGGCAGCTAGCATAATGTTGTAAAATAAAGAGTGGTAGACAGCACTACAAAGAGGCCGGTGACCTCATGTTACAGCCGGGTGACACCCCCAAGAGGTACCTCGAGAGGGTGTAATCTCGGCTACTTGAGCCATGTCATAGCGACGTAACACTACAAGGAAGCACAAGGCTCCATGCTGGATAGTATGGCACGACAAAGAGGCTGAGACCTCATGCTACAATGGTATGATACCACGATGAGGTGTAGCATCTGCTTTGGGCCATTTCATAGCGGCGTAGCACTGCAAAAAAGTATAAGACTTCATGCCAGGACTCTTTAAAGGAACCCACCTAGAGTGTATGGAAAGATATATAGGTCGTCTCTTGAGGGTATGCTTGTAGACACCCATACACATAAACCAGGCGGGCACATGACCTTTAGTGTGCAACCGGAAGCACAGCTGCTGTCATTGTGTGAGTGGGAAGAATTGAAGCTATAGTACAGATTCAATGTTTAGTCCATTCTTGTATCATATTGTTGTTTTATCCATACGAAAAAAATTCAAATTGAAGCGGCATCTATCCTAATGCATGATGTCCAGATACTGTGGGGAACACTGTCACGCCCCATGCCCGGCCTACACTGTCGTTGACAGCGGTAGTGAGCCGTCTAGTCATATAAGTACAGGAGTATCTCATCACAGCATCTAATCACGGAATCTATACTAACCATCACAGCAATCCATTATATAATTATTACAACTTATACATGAATATCCGGGTACAAAGTCGGTGAAAGATAAATGATACAACAATGACATATAATCAATACACTCAATCAATCTCTATACATGAATCTAATCTCAACGTCAAGCGAGCTCCAATGCCAATCATGAATGATAATCTATGATCCATCTCACCTGTAATCAACGATCCAGTTAGGAAAGGAGCAAAGTACAATGTAACTCAATAAAACTCACCATGGAAGATCAATGGAATGGTACAATGTAGCAAGTAGAACTGAACAGAGAAACAATGGAATATAATATAAATATGCACTAACTATGTGTACATGTGCAATTGGACGTTATTAACATGTGGGAACTAATATAATCAGGCATATAAAATATATATGCTATCAGTCACGAATAATCAGGCATGTCTAATGACAATGCTATCAGTCACGCAATAATCAGGCATGTCTGGCGACAATGCTATCAGTCACACACGAAATGGACTCAGGCATACAGAGTATGCTATCAGGCAATGTTTGTCCAATATTAGTCAATCAATGTCTCTAGAATGTCCCCCACCCGACACGAGAACAATGCAAGCAAGCAATCAATCGAGAACGAGTAAAATAATGACACGATAACAAGTGTGAGTGCAATGCATGCAATGATGGTAATACTGAGTACATGTACTTGCCTTGGTTCTGGGGTTTGTCCAAGTCTTCTAGATCACCTATAAATAGAAAATGATATTTTGAATATTTAATAATCTATTAATCAACTTTAAAGACTACTAACCTACCAACTCAATTATTACTAAGCTCTAATCAACCATTAACACCATCTATTCAGTTGCTTAATTTAACTATTATAATACTTAGGCCTCGTTTGGTACACTGTAATGTAATCGTAATCGTAATGTAATCAAATGAAAAAAATAAAATTTTTTCATTTGATTACATTGCGATTACGATTACATTACAGTGAACCAAACGGGGTCTTAGTAAACTAGTCCATCCAACAAGCAACCGACCCAACCTCTACTTAATACATCAGAACCCAACTTTGTCACTGGTCACATGTCTTCCTTTAGCCAAACCTAATTGCTAATCTGGACACTCCTCATGTATGGGTTAGTCTAATGTTCAAAGGATCTTAATAACCCAGGCTCAATAACCTAACTTAACACACATTTTAAATTGAACGGTCACTATATAGTGACTTGTTCAATTTAAATGAGAAATCTATAGGAACCAGTCTGATACCGCACCACTGCTAATAATGAATCACCATCTTCATCACCAAGGAACCAATGTCCCTCGTGTCCCCTCATTGGTGTCATTCGACTGCTGACACTCACTTCCTTTCCAACACGATACAGAACCTAGTATAGCGAATACAAAGTAAAGGAGTATATACCTGCATCGTACCGAGATGAGTCCCTAGCTTCTTCGTGTCCGATACGCGTCCAAAACCGATAGCACTTATGTCTTAGGCATTCCATCGAACAAGAAGAGTGCAGAAACAAAAAGAAATTGTCATGAGTTTTATTTGAATTGTGACGACTCCAAAATTGGAGAAAACCATCGATAACTCACCAGTAACTCCAAATCAAATCTCAGAGAAAATAAAGAAATCAATCAACGAACATGAGTCCAACAAACATTTGAAGAATCAAACAATTACTGATCTAATTGATCGGTCGATCAATCCAATTTAATCGACCAAGAATCGATCGATCCAATTAAAAGAAGAACAGAGAAGGAACTCACCGGTTGGGCCGATCGCCTAGCTCACCGTCGATCTCGCCGTGGGGTATTTCGTCGCCGAGAAGTTCGTCGGCCGTGTCTCTGTCCTCGTCGTCGTCGTAGACGCCATGGCCGAAGTCCAAGCTCGATCCGCTGTGCTCGTGTTTGACCGATTTCTTCAAACTCTGCTCGCCATGGCCACGAGCTCGTCGTCGGCGGAAGGGAAGAACAGGACGGGGAAGAATCCAGCAGGGCTTCGTCGCTCTGATTTGTGCTGGAGAAGGAGGAGGAGGCTGGTCCTATTTATAGGCGGTGGTCGAGCGGGCAGGCGGTTGCGCGGGCAGCGGGCAGGCGGTTAGACCGTTGGGCGGGCAGCGACGGTTAGGCGTCGGCGGCGAGTTGGTTAGGAAACGGTTACGATCGGAGGGTGGAGATGGAGTCGGTGGTTAAGGATGGACGGTGGTGATGGAGAGGAAGACTCTGGAAACTTGGTCCTCCTTCGCATGGCATTGCCAGCTCCGTCGTCGTCGTCGTCGTCGATCCTGCAGCAGAGGAGTTGGATGGAGAAAAACTGAAGGGAATGAAATGAATGTTTAAACTCAACGGTTATATGAAGAATCCGGGTTAGGGTTAATGGATATTGGGTTTGGACCCAATATGAATCCGCAACCCATGACACCAATGAGAATGGCTGCCATTGGAAATGGGCTGCTGGTCCAAGAAGCTTATGGCCCAAAGAGTAAGTAAAATCTAAAAATTTAGGAAAATAAGTAATAAAAAATTTAGGAAAAATTCAATTAATAATTTCAATCATTCTAATAAAGGGTTTAGTAAAATAGTTAGAAAAATAAAAATAACTTAAAATCTTAAATTAATTCAAATAAGGATGTAAAATTATAAAATATACCCAAGTTTATTATTTGAGAAAAGTAGAGTTACAAACACTCAACCCATATGAGATATGTGGGAAATTGTTGGTGTTTTTGCCTCTGGACTAGTACAAAATAGTCCAATATCGGCTATACCACCAAGTGAATATCTCAATATAATGATTTGTATTTGTTGAGGTGTGCACATGGGGTGTAGTGCGGCACATGAGAGTACCATGTGGGGGTCTTCTCCTAGCTAGGAGAAAAATGGATTAACTTCTCAAAGAAAGCATGTATGTTTTTTGTCGCTCGGACTTATACTCGAACTCGGATACGAGCTCAAGGGTGCAAAGTGGCACAACGTGCATGCACGGGCGCATGCGCATGTGAAGGCACGGACTAGCGCACGACTCCGTTGAATGCGGGATGGTCTAAAATATTAAACTCATTTCTTGTATCTCACCAAAAGGAGGCAAGAGATCTCTATTTATAGAGAGGAATTGACACTCCATCTCTTCTCCTATCCGATGTGGGACTAAAATACCAACACCTATAAAAAGAAAATTGAAGTTCATTGAGTCCAGGGAGTCCGTTCGAGTCACAAAAAAGTTGACTACGAGCCAGAAGTTGTTTGTGAACTTACTGGTTTCTGGGAGTAGATCGTGATGGACGAATATTGCTTTAAGCTACGGTGGTCCCCACCCCAGCAAGAATAATAATTTATTATTATATCTTCTTTCCCTTTCTTCTTCTACTTGTATACTTTTGTTAGATTATAAGATAATATTTGCAATATAAATATGGCCCATACCCATAAGCCCAAATGTAGACACTATATATATTGTAACAAATCCTAGCAATGAGAACAAGGCATTATTATTTCCTACATGGTATCAGAGCCTTCCGAAAAACCCTAGCCGCCATCTTCCGAAAAACCCTACCCTGCTTCCGCGCCGACCGCGCCGACTTCCGACCGTGCTCCGATCGCGCCGAACACATCGAGGAACCCCTGATCCCGACTGCACCGGCCATCGTTTTTTTACTACGCCCCTGATCCCGACTGCAGGGCCTTTCCCAGGAAGCAAAAGCAAAAGTTTGCGACACGAAGACAGGGCCTTTCCCCTGGTCGACAGGACCGTGCGCCGAATGGCAAAAGCATCTGGTCTTTTTTTGGTTTGTAAGCAAAGTCTTTTTGCTCGGTTTGTGAGCAAAGTTTTTTCTTGTCTTTTTTGGTTTGCAAAAGCAACCAATTTTTGTTCGGTTTGTGAGCAAAGTTTTTTTCGGTTTGTAAAAAAAAAAAAAAAAACAAAAAAAAACAAAAAAAATAAAGAAAAATAAAACAGAAAAAGAAGAAAAAAAGAAGAAGGATATATATATATATATATATATATATATATGTATATATATATATATATATATATATATATCTCTTTTATCTCTTTCGCAGATTCGTCGGAGTTGTGCATATTTTTTGTACACCCGACATCCACTCGCCCCTACGCGCCAGATCAGGCGCCCCTGATTGCGGTCGATTCGCCGCCGACCCTGTCCAACAGTGGCCGATTCGTTGGCGTTGCACAAAATTTTTGTACACCCGACATCCGCGATGGCAGATGATGCTGCATCCAGCTACTCCGTCGCGACTGGCGGTGGCAGTGCACATCACCCAAATTATTCTAATCCGAAGGATCTATATTTTCTGAGTTCTGCTGATCAACCAGGAAATATCATTACTCCTATTGTTTTTCGTGGACCAAACTATGCTGAGTGGTCTCGGTCGATACGTCTTTCCCTGATCTCTAGGCGAAAGATCACTTTTCTGGAGGGTACTGAAGTCAAACCTGTTAATGATGCTAGAAAATTGCTTCATTGGAGATGCATGCAAGCGCTATTGGTTCAATGGGTTCTTAATACCATTGATCCGTCTCTGAAGAAATCTTTGCCGTACTTTGAGGAGGTTTATCCATTGTGGAACTTGTTGGCGAAAAGATTTGTTGTTAGCAACGGCACTCGAAAGCAACAAATTATGGTGGCTTTGGCCGAGTGCAAACAAACGACGTCGATGTCTGTAGAAACCTATTTTGGCAATTTACAATCTTTGTGGGATGAACAAGCTGCTTATTTTCTATTGCCTACTTGTACCTGTGGTGAACTTGCTGCCAAGCTACATGCTATGAGGGATGAAGACCACTTTCAGGACTTTATGTATGGGTTGAATGCTGAGTTGTATGGTCATATCCGATCTAATCTTCTGGCTCAGGATCCTCAGCCAAGTTTAGATCGAGCATACTAGGCTGTCCGTGAGGAGGAGGATATGCGAAAATCTCAGATCCAATCCGCTACTGAGGAGGTGATGGCGCTGGCTATCAAGTCTTCACCTCGTATTTCTACTACTTCTAATAGTAGAACCTCAGATTCCAGGGACAAATCAGGTATGGTCTGTACTCATTGCAAGAAAATAGGTCATGATGTTGCGACTTACTTTGCCAAGATTGGCTATCCAGAGTGGTGGGAGACTCGTCCTCGGCGTGAGGGCGGACGTGGTGGTGGTGGTGGCAGAGGCTCGGCACCACCACAGAGACGTGATGGGGGACGTGGTTCTGGTGGCGTAGCTACCATTCATCATGTCGCCGCTGCTGGTCATGGTATCCCTGCTGGTCTTGCTGGGAGTTCGGCGGATATGATGCATGGAGGGTATCCTTCACCACTCTCAGGTGAACAATGGCAAAAACTGATGAGCTTGCTGGGTAACGACGATTCTTCCAACCCTGGTTCTTCAAACTCTGATTGTCTGATGGGTAAGAATTCTTCTGTCCCTTGGATATTCGATACTGGGGCTACTCTTCATGCGACAAGCTCTCGTGACTGTTTAGTTGATTGTTTTGAGGGCTCTGTCTGTCCTATGATTTTGCCTGATGGGAGCACTATTGAGGCTGTTTTGAGAGGCAAAGTATTTTTGACTGCTTCGTTGGTGTTGACGGATGTTCTTTATGTTCCGACATTGACTTGCAATTTGATCTCTGTCTCCCAATTGATTGGTGCCAGAAATTGTGATATGTTATTTACTCCTGATTTGTGTTTTGTTCAGGACCGAAGTACGAGGATGGTGATTGGAGCAGGTGAACAAAGGGGTGGACTTTACTTCTTGGAGGAGGTTCCAGCTTCTTTGGCTTCGGTGATCCTGGCATGCAAAGAGAATGATTCCGAGGTTTGGCATAGTAGAATGGGGCATCCTTCAGATAAAGTAATGCAGACTTTACCTTCTCTCTCTGGTAGTAGTGTGTTTTCTCATAAGGCTTGTGATATTTGTCATCAAGCTAAACAAACTCGTGATGCCTTTCCTGATAGTAGTAGTCGTGCTTTGAGATGCTTTGAACTTATACACTGTGATCTGTAGGGACCATATCGTGTTCCGTCATCTAATGGGGCACGATATTTTTTGACTTTGGTGGATGATTTTTCTAGAGCTGTTTGGGTTATTTTGTTGATGGATAAGTCTGTTGTTTATTCTATGTTTCTTAAATTCCTTGCTATGGTGAAGCGTCAGTTTGGGGCTGATATACGTCGTGTGCGGAGTGACAATGGCACTGAATTTAATTGTTTACGAGATTATTTTTCATCTCAAGGTATATTGTTCCAAATATCCTGTGTTGGGACACCTCAACAGAATGGAAGGGTGGAAAGAAACATCGACATATTTTAAATGTAGCCAGGGCATTGCGATTTCAGGGTTCTCTTTCCGTAGATTTTTGGGGGAAATGTGTTCCGGCTGCATGTTATTTGATAAATAGAACCCCTTCTAGTATCTTGTATTTTAAGTCTCCTTATGAAATTTTATTTGGCTCGGCTCCTTCGTATGATCATCTACGTATTTTTGGTTGTCTGTGCTATGCGTATGATTTGAAATCCCGACATGATAAATTTGCTAGCAGGAGCAGAAAATATATCTTTGTTGGGTATCCAGTTGATAAAAAGGGATAAAAACTGTATGATTTGGAGACTGGTGAATTTTTTGTGTCCCGTGATGTTACTTTTTATGAAAAATAATTTCCTGGGTCTGCTAGCGAGATGTCTTCTGCGTCACGCCATACATCTGTCGAAGTGCAAGGAGACGATTTAGAGGCTTTTGGGATGGTGCCGGCTACGGTTGCTGAGGCCGGAGTGGTTGCTGGTGGCTCGGCACCGAGTAGCCAGGATGCACAGGTAGATGCAGAAGTATTGACAGGAGAGTCCGCTGGGGGTGATGCGGATACTACTAATAATACAGGGGATACAGGGTTGCCATAGGTGCCCGACGAGGTAGTATTGGGAAGAGGAATGCGAAAGAAATCACAGCCAGTGCGATTACAGGATTTTGTGACAAATACCGTTCGAAGTAAAAGTCCCCCTCTTCACCACAGTTCATCTGTTCCCGTCACTTCCTCAGGTACTTCGTATCCTCTAACACAATTTCTAAGTTATGACAGATTTACTGCTGGACACAGAGATTTTCTTACAGCTATCACTGCAGGTGTTGAGCCTACTTCATATCGCCAGACCTCGCAAGATTCGGGCTGGCGTACGGCTATGCAAACTGAACTACAGGCTCTAGAAAATAATGGTACATAGAGTCTTGTCGATTTGCCTCATGGGAAGAAAGCATTGGGAAGTAGATGGGTGTATAAAATAAAGTACAAATCTGACGGAAGTGTTGAGCGCTTAAAGGCAAGGCTGGTTGTGTTCGGTAATCAACAGGTTGAGGGGATCGATTATTCAGAGACATTTGCCTCAGTAGCTAAGATGCCTACGGTTCGGGCGTTCTTGGCTGTTGCAGCTGTGAGAGGCTGGACTTTGCACCAGATGGATGTGCAAAATGCTTTTCTTCATGGAGATCTGACAGAAGAAGTGTATATGAAGTTGCCACCAGGTTTTTCGCATAGTGAACCCAATAAAGTGTGTCGCCTGCGTAAGTCTCTATATGGATTGAAACAGGCGCCACGTTGTTGGTTCGCTAAGCTTACTGCTTCTCTGATATCCTATGGATTTATTTAATCACATTTCGATTATTCCCTTTTCTCTTTTTTTAAAAGGAAGGTAGAGTTGCATGTTTTGATCTATGTGGATGATATGATTGTGTCTGGTAATGACACAGGTGCTTTAGATGATTTTAAAAAGTACCTTAGTTCTTGTTTTCACATGAAGGACCTTGGTGTGTTGAAGTACTTTCTTAGCATAGAGGTGGCTCGGAGTGCGGAAGGAATTTCTTTGTGTCAAAGGAAGTATGCTTTGGACATCATTTCAGAATGCGGTTTGATGGGGTCTCGTCCTGCCGGTTTTCCCATGGATCCCAATCACAAGCTGGCAGAATCGACTAGTCCAAGGATGGGGGATGCAGAGACTTATCGGAGGCTGGTTGGGAGGTTGATTTATCTATCATTTACTCGCCCTGACTTGGCCTATGCTGTGCATACTTGTCTCAATTCTTACAAGAGCCTCGACAAGATCATTGGCATGCTGCTTTGAGAGTTGTCAGATATCTCAAAAATGCACCAGGACAGGGTATTCTTTTGAAAGCCGATTGTGATCTCCGTCTTTCTGGTTGGTGTGATTCAGACTGGGCCAGTTGTCCTTTGACTCGCCGCTCTGTTACAGGCTGGTTGGTGTTTCTGGGGGGGTCTCCTATTTCTTGGAAGACCAAGAAGCAATCAACTGTTTCCCGATCTTCCGCTGAAGCTGAATACCGATCTCTTGCTGCGCTCGTTTGTGAGTTGAAATGGTTGAAGGAGTTATTGGTGTGTTTGGGCGTTCGCCAGGAGTCTGCTATGTCGGTGTATTGTGACAGTCAGTCAGCCCTGCACCTGGCTCAGAATCCGGTATTTCATGAGCGCAGTAAGCATATTGAGGTGGATTTGCATTTTGTTCGCGATGCTATTAGAGATGGCACCGTAATAGCCTCGCATGTTTCTACTTCTTCTCAACTGGCTGACATCTTCACCAAGCCCCTTGGAAAGCAAGTGTTTGATTCTTTTCTTTCCAAGTTGAGCATTTGTGACTTACATGCTCCAACTTGAGGGGGGGGGGGGGGGGGGGGGGGGGGGGGGGGGGAGGGGTGTTAGATTATAAGATAATATTTGCAATGTAAATATGGCCCATACCCATAAGCCCAAATGTAGACATTATATATATTGTAACAAACCCTAGCAATGAGAACAAGGCATTATTATTTACTACAACTTTCTATCTTAATTGCAACAATGTTTGCAAGGAAGAACGAGAAGTCTGTTTTGTCTGCCTGCAACTGTGTTTGCCACGATAAACCTTCTGTGCCTGCAACTGTGTTTGCCAGGACAAACCCTCTGTGCTTGCAACTGTGTTGGCAAGGATTTACATTCTGATCCGTTTGGTTTCAATTGTGCATTGATCTGTTTCGAGAATAACATAAGTCACTAGCGGAAAACCTAGAGCTCAATTGCGAGCTAGGGGGACAAATTCACTATCAGTAACTGAGACTTTGTCATGTTTGACATTAGTATCTTATCATTTGAATCGTAAGAGTGGGATCGCGGATGAAGAGGATGTAGAGTCGCCTTTCACTATGCCAGAAGACCAAGATATACCGTGAATTCTTATTAGTGATAGCTATATATTCTAGCTACGGCTACTTTCGACTAGCCGAAAGGTTGTTTTGAGCTTTTTTGTGAGTTTATATTTTTGTACTTTTCTCTTTGTTAATTCTTTTGGAGGGGACCTCCTTACACATGAACCGCATGTGGATGTCCCCCCACAGTTTTACTCTCAGAGCCACCTATACGAGAGTTAGTACAAGCTGGTCACTAAAAAGTTGAGAAAGGAATACATGGATCTAACATGTGTAAAGTTATCTCTATTTACCCTATTTCCTATTTCTAAGAGTAAACAAAATTGTACGTTCCATCAATCTTCTCTACATTTCTGTGGCCCCAAAGAGAGAATGATTATGAATTAGGCCCACTTAATACTACATAGGCTATTGCATTTATCAAAATGTTTTCCTATAGTACATAATAGTCTTAGGCAACAGAACACATAACACATTACACAAGATTTGAATTCATCTGCTATCTGCTGTATAATAGAGGGATTCTTGGCATTCTCCACTTCATCATATTGATTGGTAGCCTTCTCCATTATGTCTTCGACGGCGATAGCCGACACCAAAGACGACGGCCACGATGACGCCTACCAGAACAAACGCCCACCATCGCTTCATGACCTCGTCTCCCCCTGAAATCATATAAACATTATTGTCAATCGTGAGAAGAAGCCATTATAATGAGTGAGAACTGAGAAGAAGCCAGTTAGTCATACATGAGATTGAGCTGTTAAGAGGTTGTGGGTCGGCAACTAAGAAGTAGAAGAGACCCATGACTCCAGTATGCAACTGACTGCTGCTGTAATTGGATTCAACGGTCAATAGCTCCCCATCTGAGATCCTGACTGATCCTGGCTCCGGATAGCAGGTCGACATCCCCACTATGTAACCGACCTCGTTCCCTGCTTCGCTCCCTTTCCCGTAAGTTGGTATCGAAGAACATAAGAGCCTTCCATCCTGAACAGCAAATTGCAAAAGAACATTCAAGTTTCAACTCATCTTCGATGAAAATGTAGCAACTTTGCCGAATTATATATTGATTTATGTCAAATTGCGTGTGTACTTAGGCATCTTGAATTACTCATATAGAAGATTGCGACATATTTTGATTACAAAAAATCTACATAGAATAAACCATGTTTACCTGTCCATAGAGAGCAGCACCAGTTCCGCCCGAGTGCTGGTGGGCAGCACCATAAACAATTTCTCCTCCATGGGGAACGGCCACTGTTGTTTTCTTGGTATCAACACATTTTCCATTACGTTCATCTTCCAGATTACAAGGCTCAACTTGGTATTCAACCTGCAGGGACGAAAATGTATCTATCAGATCAGTGAGATGAGTTTTTTCTTTTCTTTTTCTTGATGTTCTGAAATAAATAGTGAACTTCCACCATAGTGAGAAAATATAACGAAATTATGTTGAATAGAGTAACAGTTAGTTAAATTTTCTTTTGAGAGAAGGATGGGATCAAGC
Organism: Iris pallida; assembly: GCA_029216955.1. NCBI lineage: Eukaryota > Viridiplantae > Streptophyta > Magnoliopsida > Asparagales > Iridaceae > Iris > Iris pallida. The sequence continues at coordinate 54,315 of JANAVB010043587.1, read as the reverse complement.
AGATCCCAACCAAATTTCAGTGAACACTTTGTTAAATGTTTCATGAAGAGGGAGGTCCCAACTCCCAGAAGCATATGGACTTCTGGAAATTCTAACTGCACTGCAGTATATAATGCAAACAAGGGCCTACAACCCCTAGAAACTTTACACAAGAAGTAACAAATATGACCAATTCAAAAGAGAGTTCTGTAGGAAAACAGAATTCGAGTTTTGTCTTGGTTACTTCTTGATGTAGACGGTTAGTATTTTGAACGGTTGAATGAAATCGGGCAAGTAGTTGTCAAGTTAGGATTAACAAATCTAACTTTATGAGTTGGATATTTTCTTGTTATTTGTTGTATCTTAGGTTGTAATTTAGAGAGAGAAATTTCCTATTTGTTTCTCTCTCTAAGTTGTTTAGAGATGGCGATGATTAGATAAATTCCTTCTATTTTTCTTTTGAAATCCCACACACACACAATTGGGGGGCTCGAACCTTGCCGTCCCCTCCGGATGTCCGCTCTAATACCACTAGGCTAGAGAACTCGGACCTTCTCTTTTTGTTTAGGACTATAAATTCTCATGACTCCGGCACTCAATAAATCCCCCCGTGCCTTTGACACCCTTGATAATTTGGTTTTTTAAATTCCTTATCATTTAATACATTTCATAATAATATTTTTAAAAATTATTGAATCGTGACATTTTTTACATGACATACATTTGTCAAAAAAGACGACTTCGTTTATCGTGATGCTTCATGTTCAGTCAGAAATACTCCTATAGGAAATAATCCTATCGGTTAATCCTGGACATTCTTTATCCTCTTATATTTTGTTAGTAAATACAACTATGTTTTGTTATATAGACTAGTTATCCTCGTACCTTCGACACTCTTTGATAACTCGTTTCGTGCCTGTGGCACTCCTTTATAAAATCAGATTTTAAAATTGTTTTTCGTATCATTTAATAATAATTTTTATAAAGTTATTGACTTAGTGTGACACTTCTTTAAATGACATATACACTTGTCGGGAAAGAGCACTAAGCTTTCATAGTGATACCTCTTGTTCTGTCGAAAATACTCCAATCTTTTAAGCCCGACCGTTCTTTATCCTTGTATCTTTTGTCGATAAAGACCACTCCGTTTTGTTATATAGATAGCATTCTATCCTGGTAGGGGGTTTTCAGTGTGTGTGTGTGTGGGGGGGGGGGGGGGGGGGGGGGGGGGTGGGGGGTGTATATAAGGCTCCCGATGTAAGCAAGTAACAAAAAATTCCTTTTGTAAAGAAGTGTTCTTCTTCAACATGTGGACTCAAGAACCTTGGTGACGGGGCTTTAACCTCGTCACTTATCCATCACCAGGCGGGGCCCCTACAACTTCACCCTTACACAATTCAACAAAGGTATGAGCGAGAGCGAATATAATAGACTCCCGCAATGGAGTCAGGCGGTGCACAAGAAGGGGAGTCGTGTCCATTTTCCTATAAAATGAAAATGTACATTCCCTCCTTCGATGGGACTCATGCAAGTGGAGGAAACATTGGAATGGATACTTGAAGTAGAGTGGTTCTTCGAGTATATAGAGGTGCCTATGCATAAATAAGTAAAGCTGGTAGCATATGTTGTGCACAACGCACAAACGAACACAAACAATAACTTAACCTTGTGATGAAGAAAAAATAGCAAAAGCATAAAAACCGAATTACTAGCACAAGAACTCACAATATACGTGGTTCGGTCAAACTCGATCTACTCTACGGGACAAGGGAAGAAAACTTTATTGAATCTTTCAAGAAGACCTTACAAGGATTATAACGGCAGATACAACAAACAACAACCTTCCCTCATCGATATCTTCGACGAGATCTCTCATGCACCTCTGGAAGACTCCTTTAATGGTCACATAGAAAATCCTTTCTTGATATCCTCCTTTTTTTTGGCAGCTTGCTTACCAACCCTAGGCTGACAGAGAACCTTAAATAGACCTCTCAAAACTTGACCTAAGCCTAGAACAATCTGGACGGTTGAAGAAAGCAATCTTTAATATGATCTGCTCAATATTTGAGCAACCCAATCGAAAGTATGCTTAAGGTATACCTTCGTAATGCCTTCAGCAACACAAAATTAGTTAGAATTTATTTATTTTTTAATTTTTAAATTACGTGAGGATATACATACGGCTTAAACGGTTCATTTTGAGCCGTTTTCATATCCCTTTATAAGAGTAGAGATGTGAGAGGCCAAGAACTTGACATCAACATATCAGAAAGCTGGCATCTTTAACTTGCAAGCCAATTTTAATATTCAATCAATCCTTCTACAGATTGTCCATGACTTATTCTACTAACCATAAGCACATTCGAACAAGAAAACCTTAATATTGAAGGTGATGGTAACAATTTGCAACAACAGATATTTCAGTGAATATTAGTACTTACCTTGCAACTTGAGCGATCAGTAGTTTTCCCAGGGTCAGTGACATCAATTATATAGACCTTGACAGGAACGATGGTCTCATCCCATTCAACCCACTTCACAGTGTACTTCAGAAAGAGCTTTCTGACCTCCCCACCCTTGAATCCGTCTCTCAATTGGCATCGTGTCTGATCATAGCAACAATATAGTCCTCCAATATAGTCTTTATCAAGAGGATATCCATACTCATTCTTGGTCACATTGTAGAGACTGCACTTGCACTCTGTGCACCTGAACCGGTCCTTAACCCCAGGTCTTGTATCTATAGCGTGGACATTCAAGACCCATCTCTCCTCGTAGCCACTGGGGATTTCTTTAGGATTCCCGACTTCTATACCATAAGGTCCAGGTACCCATGTTGAAGTTCTTCGCGTCTCTGAACCGAGGCCAAAGTATTGTGCAAGATCGTTCTGGCACACCCCCGCATTTCTTGCCAATATAAAATTTGGAGACCTACGATCGACTTGAGTTCCCTTAGGGCCATAGTATCTTTCGACAGTCCAGTGATGAAGATAAGTTTCATGAAGGGGGACGGGGACCCCCATCTCATCAACTACCTCTGCATCGAAGCTCTTGAGAGCAGTGTGACCTCTTGGGAAAGGAATGTCATAGTAATATTTGTTCACCACCGAACCTTGTTGTAGAAAGAAAGGGGGAGAGAGGAAGACTGAAGATTTGACAGATCCATCAACTCTCCCGGAAGCTCTTGATGCGTGGACAAATGGAGTGGAGAAGAGGACTGCTAATGACAGAACCAAAAATCGAGAATGCCACATTTTAACTGAAGACAAGAGAAAGTATGCGTCAGTTGGGAAAATTTATTAGGTGCTTTCAAGCCTATATATCTAACAAGTGTACATCTTGTTTGTTCTTTTAAAGCAAGATAACTTCTCATTTAACCTTGCTTATAATAGTCAGGATTTTATAGGCTTGGAGTACCAAATGGCCTTTCTCTAAGTGCACCTAATAATTTCTCTTCATGCAGTGATTAAACATGTTATGTACCTAGAAAAGTTGAAATAAAACTATTGCCCTTATTCTAATCTATTTAACACAAATTTTAGAAGTAAAAGGTGTGCATTACAGGACATGGGTACCATCAACCAACACAACGCGTCAACCAAATTTGTACTTGGAAATTTCTAGATGATATCTGTAGCAATATTAAATCAAGCAACGATCCATTAGTTAAACTTCTAACTAAGAACTGAGGAGAATAGTTATTGAGATAATTATATATCCACATGAATTACTAAAGGCATTCAAAATGGGGTAGACGTAAATCCTTCATGTTTTTTACGACTTTGTTACGCTGAAAGGAAGTAAATAGAACAACTGTATATCGTTCTAGTAGAGGAACCATTGGGTTGTCCAAACATTAGTTTCATTGTAATTATCCATGACTTGTAAGTACAATTATCATGCTTTACTGGTATGAATCCAACCTTTGGAATCAGTCAGTCATCTCTTCCCATCTCTTTCTACATTGTAGCTTTGTCAGAATTCTATAAGAGAAGTTTAATAATGTCATCCATATGATAAATAGGTTCATCGACCTGGTGGACTATTGGACCTCTTGTAGAAAGTATTATCTTCTTAGCTATCCGTTGCTTGTTGGTGACTATCCTATAATGACAATTCTTTAGCGTGTTTGGCGTGAAATCAGACAATTTTCAACTCAAAGTCTACCGATACCAACTCTTTTCTAATACCCTATGATGTTTTTCGAGAGAAGCTAGATTCCATATTAAAAAAATTCTCAACTAAGAAACTAAAAAATATGGTTCTTCTTTTCATAATTGTTGGTGAAGAGTTCTATCTTGTTGCTCTTGAAAATCCACATTATTTATGGTGTTACCGGATATTGATACGGATGTTCCTGATAATTTGTCAATCCCGATTGGTCATTCCTATCCGTGTTCCATCTTATTTGACCTTGACCCATAGTTTGCTGTATTGGCCGATACCCATCCGATCGATATACCGATACGGTTTGGCATGTCGCGATTCGATACCGACAGATACCTGATACTTGATGGGAAAGAAACGCGGAAACCTTTTCCCAAACCGGAGAGTACCTGCGAGAGGACCGAGCAATACAACGCACGAACCCAAAAACAAACACACAAAACAATCCACGCAGACACAGAGAATTTTTGACGTGGAAAACCCTTGCGGGAAAAACCACGGGACGATCGGAGTCCAACCCTGAGAAGCCTCCACTAATGGAATAGAAAAATTACACCCTCTACAAACTCCTCCCGATCCAAATCGGATCCCCACAACACTCAGAGATAAGAACAATGATTACAAGGCTACGAAGAGCGAGAACGAAGAGTAGAGATTACCCGAACACGATCTCCTTCGAATGGCGACCTTCAATCCTCCGTCTTCTTCTCCGAAGTTGTAATGGCACTCTTGCCTCCTTCTCTCTCAAACTTGTGTTCCTTGCGATAATGATGCGTTATTAATTAGGGTTGAGAAAACTCAATATAATTTCCTAATCCCGCAGCAAACCTGGACCGTTGGATTAGATCCAATGATGAAAACTCATCCTAAAATCCGCTTCAGCCCCCGACGACACAGAGTTCGGCCAGAACTCTGTGTCGAGCAAACAGAACCTCACGCCAACATTCTGGAAGCGCCAGACCGAGTTCGGCCAGAACTCGGCCTGGGACCGAGTTCGGGCCGAACTCGGATCCCCTGCTTCCAGCAGCTCCAGCAGCAACAGCAGCAACTTCGTCGCCTACTTCCCGAGCTTCTCCGACATCGAACGGTGCTCGTCGCACTCCGGGGTCTTCTCTACATAGGTTGGGAACCCCACCCACTCCAACAAATCTCCTCCTTCACAACTATGGGGAGGATGTCGTCATCCCGACGACCTGCCTGCAGTACTCAAACTTCCCTCTTGGTAGAATCTTCGTGAACATATCAGCTCCGTTGTCATCTGTATGCACCTTCTCAAGCTCCGCGTCCTTCTTCTCAACCACATCCCGCATCCAATGATATCGAGTCTCGATGTGCTTGGACCGGCTATGAAACGTCTGATTCTTCACAAGGTGGATCGCACTCTGACTGTCGCAAAGCAAAGTATACTGCTCTTGCTTCAGTCCCATTTCCTGTAGCAGCTTCTTCATCCACAACAGCTCCTTGCAAGCCTCCGTCGCCGCAATGTATTCCGCCTCCGTCGTCGACAAGACAACACACTTCTGCAACCGCGACTGCCACGACACCGCTCCTCCTGCAAACATCATCATGTAGCCCGAAGTCGATCGCCTCGTGTCTACATCTCCAGCCATATCAGCGTCGGTATACCCAACCAGCTTCGGCTCGTCACCACCAAAGGAAAGTCTCCAACCAGCAGTACCCTGAAGATATCGTAGAATCCACTTGACCGCACTCCAATGTACCCTTCCAGGATTTGAAAGATACCTGCTAATCGTACCAACTGCATGAGCAATATCTGGCCTCGTACACACCATAGCATACATAAGGCTTTCCACAGCTAAGGCATATGGAACCCGGTCCATATCTTCCTTTTCGTCCTCGGTAGATGGACACTGTACCTCAGTGAGCTTAAAGTGAGCCGCGAGGGGGGAACTCACTTTCTTCGACCCGTCCATCCCGAAACGCTGAAGTACCCGGTAAATGTACTTCTTTTGGGACAAGTGTAGCAGCTTGGACTCTCTCTCTCGGCTGATCTCCATCCCAAGAATAGTCTTCGCTGCGCCCAAATCCTTCATAGAGAAGGCCGCGCCCAGTTGGCGCTTCAACTCCGCTATCCTAGTGGCATTTCGACCCACTAATAGCATATCATCAACATAGAGCAATAAAATGATGAAATCATCATCGGCAAAATACCTCACAAATGCACAATGGTCCGACGTCGTCCGTGCATAACCATGCTCCCCCATAAACGACTCGAACTTCCTGTACCACTACCGCGGAGCCTGCTTCAGACCATACAAGCTCTTCCTCAACCGGCAGACCAAATGTGACTTGCCCTTCTCACAGAATCCCTCCGGCTGCTCCATGTATAACTCCTCCTCAAGATCACCATGGAGGAATGCCGTCTTCACGTCCATCTGCTCGACCTCCAAGTCGAAACTGGCTGCTAATGCTAGCACCACCCGGATAGACGAATGCTTGACGACAGGCGAAAAGATCTCATCATAATCCACGCCTTTCCGCTGACCGTAGCCTTTGACTACCAGCCTCGCTTTGTATCGAGGGCGAGTAGCATCATCCGTCTGCTTCACTCTGAACACCCATCGATTCTTCAAAGCCTTCTTGCCCTTTGGCAACCGCACCAGATCATAAGTGGAATTGGTGTGCAAGGAACTCATCTCCTCCTGCATAGCCACCATCCACTCCTGCCTGTGTTCGTCTTCCATAGCCTCTGCGAAACTTTCGGGCTCTCCCCCGTCAGTCAATAGCACATACTCATCCGGTGAGTATCTCGTAGATGGTCGACGATCCCTGTCACTCCTTCTTAGTGGAGCCACTGGTGCTGGCTGTATACCGACAGCCTCCGCCCCTTCAGGAACTACCTCTTCGGCATGCTCATCCTCCTGAGGGACACCCTGACCACCATCAGCAGGCTGATGATCAAGGTTGGGAGCAACTCCATGTATCGGCTCCCCCATAACTGGATCCTCTGCGATGTCCTCTGGAAACTGCTCGAAGCGAAATGACTCTAACTCAGGCAATTCCTCAGCCTCAGAAGGCGTCTCGGAATCCTGAGTGTTGGTCATGGTCTGATCCTCGACGAACACCACGTCCCTGCTTCTGTAGAGCTTTCCTTCCACTGGGTCGTAGAGTCTATAGCCAAACTCATCCCGACCATAGCCGACAAAGACGCATCGCCTCGTCTTCGGCTCAAGTTTGGTCCTCTCGTCCTTCGGTACATGCACGAAGGCTTTACAACCAAACGCCCGCAGGTGATTGTATGACGGCTCTTTGCCGTACCATACTTTATCAGGCACATCACCCTGCAAAGGAGCACTAGGAGACAAATTAATAATATAAGCAGCTGTGAGAAGAGCCTCATCCCAATAACTGCCCGGCAAGTTTGCTTCTGACAGCAAACACCGCACCCTCTCCATCAGTGTCCTGTTCATGCGCTCCGCTACACCATTGAGCTGAGGTGTCTTTGGCGGAGTCTTCTGGTGTCGTATCCCTTGCTCTCTGCAATACGCATCAAAGGGACCGATGTATTCGCCGCCATTGTCGGACCGAACACACAACAACTTCTTGCCCGTCTCCCTTTCAACAGAGGCCTGAAACTCCTTGAAAGTAGGCAGTACCTGATCCTTGGTCTTTAAGGCATAGACCCAAACCTTCCTGGAACAGTCATCAATAAAAGTCACAAAGTAAGAAGCACCACCAAGAGATTTTACCTTCATAGGACCGCAGACATCCGAGTGAATCAACTCGAGCAACGCCGGCTTCCTCGAACTTGGATGACTTTGGAAAGACACCCTATTTTGCTTCCCAGCTAAACAGTGCGTGCATTTCTCCAACTTTGTAGACTTGAGCCCCGGAATCACTTTCCTGTTCACCAAGTAGCTCATTCCCTTCTCGCTGATATGGTCGAGCCGCCTGTGCCACAACTCGGTAGACGCATCACTGACTGCGTTCACCTCCTGTGCCCCCTCTGCGCTCCCCTCCATATAGTAGAGACCGGACTTCTTGCTTCCTCTGGCAATCACCATCGAACCTCTGGAAAGTTTTTACTGACTATTCCCGAAGAGACTGAAGAATCCCTCGTCATCCAACCTTCCAACCGACACCAGGTTGAAACGGATATCAGGGACATGACGAACATCCTTGAGAACAAGAACCGCACCCGTCTTCGTTCTCAAATGCACATCTCCAACGGCAACCGCCTTCGACACATCTCCGTTGCCCATCTTCAACACGCCACAGTCTCCTGTCGTGTAAGTGGCAAACAGTGCCCTATTGTGAGATACATGTGCTGAAGTCCCGAGTCCACCAGCTAAGAATTGTCGTCGCAGGCGAGGTTAGTAATGACCTCATCACCTACGACGATCACATCGCCTCCGTGCACCGAGGCCGCCGCTGTAGTGTTCTCTTCTTGCTTCCCCTTGTCGCCCTTCTTCTCTCTCTTCCAAGCGAAACAGTTCCGCTTGATATGGCCCTTCTTACCGCAATGGTAACACTCTGAGTCCTCGTAACGACCCTTGGACTTCCCCCTGCTCTTGTCTCTGCCACCACCTGGACCCCTGCTTTTGTCCCTTCTGCGGCTCTCTGAAACAAGTGTCTCTGAGTGGTGGGATGTGGATGAAGTGCCCTGAGAACGTCTCCGCATCTCTTCATTCAACACCCCGCTCTTGGCAAACTCCAGACTGACCACGCCCTCTGGAGCAGAAGCGATCATAGATACTCGTACGGTCTCCCACGAGTCTGGCAATGTACACAGCAGCCACAGTCCCTGAACTTCGTCGTCGAACTTGACTCCCATAGAAGATAGCTGGTCAACCACGCCCTGGAAATCACTCAAGTGATCCGTAATAGACGCCCCATCTTTGTACCGCAGACCCATCATCGTCCGGATCAGGAACAACTTGTTTACCCCGGTCTTCTTCGCGTACAAAGATTTCAGCTTATCCCATAACGTCTTCGCGTGCTCAATATTGGTAACGTGGTTGTACACGTTCTCGTCAACGAACTGCCTGATGTATCTGCACACCTGAATATGCTCGAATTTTCAGTCCTCCTCGGATTTATCACTGGGCTTCTCGGATGCAAATACGGGCAGATGCAGCTTCTTGACGAACAGCAAATCCTTCATCTTGCTCCGCCAATAATGATAGTTTGTGCCGTTCAGATTCACCATGCGCACCGGCTTCGCGTCCATCTCTCCTCTCTGGTTCCTCTGTCAACTCCTGACACCCTTTGAACCCAAAGCTCTGATACCACTCTGATGGGAAAGAAACGCGGAAACCTTTCCCCAAACCGGAGAGTACCTGCGAGAGGACCGAGCAATATAACGCACGAATCCAAAAACAAACACACAAAACAATCCACGCAGACACAGAGAATTTTTGACGTGGAAAACCCTTGCGGGAAAAACCACGGGACGATCGGAGTCCAACCCTGAGAAGCCTCCACTAATGGAATAGAAGAATTACACCCTCTACAAACTCCTCCCGATCCAAATCGGATCCCCACAACACTCAGAGATAAGAACAATGATTACAAGGCTACGAAGAGCGAGAACGACGAGTAGAGATTACCCGAACACGATCTCCTTCGAATGGCGACATTCAATCCTCCGTCATCTTCTCCGAAGTTGTAATGGCACTCTTGCCTCCTTCTCTCTCAAACTTGTGTTCCTTGCGATAATGATGCGTTATTAATTAGGGTTGAGAAAACTCAATATAACTCCCTAATCCCGCAGCAAACCTGGACCGTTGGATTAGATCCAATGATGAAAACTCATCCTAAAATCCGCTTCAGCCCCCGACGACACAGAGTTCGGCCAGAACTCTGTGTCGAGCAAACAGAACCTCACGCCAACATTCTGGAAGCGCCAGACCGAGTTCGGCCAGAACTCGGCCTGGGACCGAGTTCGGGCCGAACTCGGATCCCCTGCTTCCAGCAGCTCCAGCAGCAACAGCAGCAACTTCGTCGCCTACTTCCCGAGCTTCTCCGACATCGGACGGCGCTCGTCGCACTCCGGGGTCTTCTCCACATAGGTTGGGAACCCCACCCACTCCAACAATACTGACCGATACCGACACTGGGGTCTCTTTTCCAGTTAATTCGGCAAACAAAATTGAACGAAAAAGACCAACCGGCAAAGGTGTAAAAGCATAGTAAGGCTGTAAAAGCATGTCAAAAAAAAAAAAAAACTTATCGCATGTAAACCAATCGGCAAGGGAGACTACTATTTCATTCAATTACAAAGCTGCTGATAAAACAACACTATAAATATTTAAAATTATGCCTAAATGTATAAATATATATTTTCTAAAATGTTAATAATTTGTTAATAATTAGTTGCTTTCCAATACCAAAAAAATCCGATACTCCGATTCGAAACAATTGATACTGCCGATCCCAAATCATAGGAATAATCTGATACCGATTTCGATACCAATATTTTCGAACCTTTTGACCTTTTGATCTCCTTGATCCCATAGTCTAAAAAACAGTTTTATCAAAACCCATTAATCTATTAAAACCTGACAAGTTCGCCAAATCATCATAAAGATGCATAATCTAGGAAGCACATACACTAAATATTTGGACGTATGGCCCTTATCGTGTCGGATGCGTCTCGGACAGACCGTAGACACTCCAAAATATACTTAGGGATACACCAAAGTAGGATCCGTGTCGTGTCGTATCCGTATCCGTGCAACTTAGTGCATAAAGTACTATTATGATCTAGGAACACAGCTTCCTGTTCAAGCCACAAGCAAGAAAGTCAGTTCTTACTGATCTTTCAGTATCGATCTCTTACCACTAATGAAACACATGCATGATGCATCAACTAGAAACATAAACAATTAATTCAGCAACAGTACACTAAGTTGAGACTTGAGAGAAACAAACAAATGATCATAAAAAGTAGAAGAGGAAATTAGTCAACAAAAATAAGAGGAGATTAATCAAATGGAGATCATGATGGACACAGGCACATGCACCTTGATTGATTCTGCAATGGCCGCTGGCGACACAAGTGAACTGAGGAAGGAAGCATAGAGCAAGGAAGGCGAATGGTATATTTATATAGGAAGTGTCCAAGTCGGCCTGAATCCTTCTAGAAGGGAGCCACGTAAATGACAGATTAGATGACATATAATATATAACATATAAATAATAATAAAATGCTTCGAGAAGTGTAGAGAAAGGAAAACGTAGAAAAGTCTTTGTGGTATTTTTTTTAATTTTTTATTTTTGATATTGGGAGAGGGACAGCTTGGTGGTTGCCGGTGGGTGGTGATGGTAGTCCTGTAAGATTACATGCATATGTCGTGATTCGTGATAGTGGATCTTAGACTTCTTATGCAATATTATTGGACCAAATGGGGAGAGAAAAACGAACCACGTGTGGTCACGTAGAGACGTACGTAATAGTGCATGGTGTCTAGCGAGATACGGAAGGATCAAGTATATGCCGAAATACTAGTGATGTCCAATGTTGCACACGGACTTTATATCCGCTGCTTTTTGGATCCACTATTTACAACTTCCACTATTTTATAGGATTTTGAGCACGCTGCTGTTCCTAACTTTTACCATTTTACAGGACTTTGTGCATGATATATTACATACCAATTTTATAAATAAAAGGCTTAATTGCTAATTGATACCCTCAACTATTCCGCTTTTTCAACTTGATACCCTAAACTTTTTTTTGTAACAAGTTGATACCCAAAGAATTTTTTGGACGAAAATACCCCTCATCCTTCCCGAAAATTACCCCCCTTTCCCCCAACCCCCCCCCCCCCCCCCTCCCCCCCCCCCCTGCTAGCTTCGGCCGGCCTCCCCCCCTCCCTGCTAGCTTCGCCCCCCCCCCGCTCGAGCCCGGCCAAGCCCGCCGCCGCAGCAGCAGCAGCAGCAGGCGCAGCAGCAGCGGCGGCCGGCGGCGGCGGACTTGGCCGGGCGCGAGCGGGGGGGGGTGGGGGGGGCGAAGCTAGCGGGGGGGGAGGAGGGGTGGTCGGAGTGGGGAAGGGGGTGGAGGGAAGGAAGAAGGAAGGGCATTCTCGGTATTTTTAAAAATTTAGGTATCAAGTTGAAAAAAAAATAATAATTGAGGACCAAGTTGTTACAAAAAAAAGTTTAGGGTATCAAGTTGAAAAAGCGGAATAGTTGAGGGTATCAATTAGCAATTAAGCCTAAATAAAAATACTAATACGTTTTCGTAGTTCGATCAATTAATCTTTTTTTGTCCAGCCAAAATCTTATGTCTTTTCCTGATAACCATAAGGATCATTCGAGTTCTGCTTTTTCAACCCATACTCGAAGCAAGAAAGACGCCTACTATAATGTCTTCTTATGAAGTAATATAATAGAGTATCTAGATCCAACCCCTATATTGTCTCGTAATGCAGTAACATAGTGTTTTAAAAATCGGATCAGTTCAACTGGTTGAACCGTAAATCGGTACTTTTTCAGGTAGAGCCAGGGTTGATCTAGTATTTAAAAAAAAAAATAGTTGTTATTAAATGACAGAATATTTTATGATAGGATAGATAATTATCTAAAATTGGAGATGCATGCTCTTATAAATAAATTATCTAAAATTATGATAGGAAGATAATAAGAACATTCTATGATAAAATCATGGTCAATATGTTATTAAATGACAGAATATTTTATGATAAAACCGTTGTGAAGTGTCATTAAATTTAACTCTCAAAAAATTAAACTATTAAAAATTTAAAGGATGAAATCTTACAACATAAAAAGTCCTAGGAAAATATTATTTTTAGAGGATAGGGTCTTACAACAGAAAAAGCTTAAAATTTTACTTCTATTTCTTGATTGCCGATCAAAAAAATTATTTTAGATGATTAAAAAAATTGTGGCATAAAACAGGAAGATAGTGATCGGGTCTTACCAAAAAAAAAAAACTTAAAAGATTATTTTATAAGATAGGATTTTACAACAGAAAACAAAAACTTTTTTTTTTAAAGTTGAAAAGTTTGATGGTATCCAATCTTACAATAGAAATAGAAAAATGTTTTGGAAAGGAGAGAGAGAGAGAGAGAGTTTATATTTTAGTAAATTCACATGAGTTGTACGTAAGAATTTTTTTCTTTTCTTCTGATATTTTGTTGAAAAGCAGTATAAATATTTGAATATATTTGAACTAATATATATATATTAAAAAAAAACTTATATATATATATATATATATATATATATATATATATATATATATATATATATATATATATATATATTTTGAAGGGAAAAGGGTAATTTTATTGAAGAAAATAATGTGTACAAGATCTCAGTCACCTTAAACAAAACTCTCACTAACTAAATAATTAATTAGAGAGGAGCTCTATATCCTGTCTAATATTGGCAGTCACTCTAGCAATAGAGTGAAACTCAACATCAAATATCCTCCGGTTTCTTTCGCGCCAGACATGCCACACAGCCGATAAAAGACGTAATCGGGCCCTGTTGTAAATAACTCGGTCCTGGTTCTTTGTCTGGATCATGCCCTCCACGATGGCCTGTAATCCCGTCCCTTGCTCATACTTGATGCCAATCTCCTCGCAAAGACTTTTCCATACGCAATCGGAGAAGACGCATTGGAAAAATAAATGCTCGCTGGACTCCATATGTTGATAACATAACACACAATCCGTGCTTCCCATCTGTACTCCGAATCTGGCAAGCCTATCCCTAGTGAGTAGTATGTTCTTTATTGCTTTATACAAGCATAGTTGCATTTTAGTTGCAGCTTTTTTATACCACACCACCTCCGCCCATGTGACAGTGGGAGCATGCGTGCACAGCAGGTTGTATACCAGCTTGAAGCTGAAAGACTCCTCCCTGGTTTTGTCCCAAACCCACCTGTCCGTGTGGGCCTCGGCATCAATCGGAATAAGCTCTATCTCGGTATTGAACCATCTCCCGATTGTGCAAGTATTAGTGTTCCACGAGCCATCACAGATAATGGATTGCACAAGTACATTACTTCCCACCAGCTCGTATACTGGCCATCCTAGTCGATCAATCAGAGATGGCATAACTTCTAGCTCAAAGCTCGGTTTAATCTCCCGTTTTTTTCAAAAGAAGCGTATTGAAGTTAGCTTTCCAAAAACATGTATTAATAGGTCTAATTCTTTCTGTAACTTTCTGGAGAATTATTTGAGTGTTAGCTGTACGAAAGACAAATGCGTTCTCGGTGTTTTCGCGATTCCGGGAGTTTCCGAAAACGAAAATGCGATCCGTTTGAAGTTTCGGAAAGCTAACACATAGATCTATAACATACTTTAATCCTAGATTTTAATTCATGCTGAGATGGTACAGTATTGATTATTAGTAGGAGTTACTTTCGGTATATGCATTTTGTGCACCCTTGTGTATAATATAATGTTCTATTTGATTTTAACCCATGTTAATGTATATACATTATGTAATTAAATAGAGAATGCAAGCATGAGTAAATGTTTAAATAAATGATGTATGAGGTGTAAGTATCCTATCTAATGTAAGCATGTATAAGTATGGCTTGTAATGAATATGTAGGTTCCATAGTATGTAATGTATGGTGCATATAGTAGTACAAGAGAATAAATGAATGATGAATGAATGCAAGCATGAATGTAATGTAATAATAGATGTAATGTATGCAATATACAAGTTAATGAGATGTAATGTTCTATGTTAACACAAATCCTATATTACCTCATGTACCCCCCTTACACTATGTTGACACTATCACACTTGACACATTGTTCACTTACACTTTGACACTCTTTGATATGTATACACTATGTATGCCCATTTAACCCTCACTTGCCCCTTTGCCATGTTCACATACACACACATAGCCTCTTAAATAAGTATTTATGAATACAGTTAACTTAGCTATGTATGTATATTATATATATGTTAGCATATTGTGTTGTAATATATAAGTTTATATAACCATTTGAAATGCCATAATTATAGACCTAATGTTGAATACCAATATATGCATGTGTATATATGTGTAGACATATATAGCTTAAAGTAATAGATTACCTAGTGTATATCCAATGTGAATTCTTGCCTATTTGAGTATTAAATAATTGCATGCTATATAGAGTTGGGTGTATGTTGGCTTGTATAGCCTTGTATTGATGTGTGCTTGCTAGGATAGTCTTGGTTAGGCCTAGTAAGACTTGCTGGGTTAGGACATGACCTAGTTTGACCTAGTTGACTAGTACAGTTGACCAGAGTTGACCAAGGGTTGACTTTGGCCTAGTTTGACCTAGATTCATGTAGTTTGCATTGTAGCTTTCAATTCTCTTATATTTTACATATCATGACTTATATTACTCTGTTTAGGACATTGTGACTCTGGTGCAGGCATCTGATATTACACTACTCTTTTCAGAGTAGCAGGCGAGTACATTCTCTGATAGTTCTCTCATTTATTTGTCAATTACTGTACTTCAGTTCTAGTTAGCTGTATGTGATTCTCTGTTACAAATACGTATTTTTTATTTCTGAATCCATGTATGCGACACACATACTTACTTGTCTTACCTCTATTATTCGAATCACCATACGCATCACTATTCGAATCACCCTATTCGTATCTTCATATGTTGGTTGGACCTTTATTCGATTGATGTGTCGGATTTTGGATTCATTTGTATTAGATGGGCGGGAAAATACATGATTAGACATGTGAACATTCCCACTATTCGAACCACCCCCTGTGAATATATTCGAACGATAGCTATTCCACACCCGGCCAGGTGTGTGATGTGTCGGATTTTTACATGTCTAACTAAGTATTTTAAAACACACTTGGAGAATTTATTTGAATCGTTGTTAGAATATTGTGAATCACTATTCGTATCACCTTATTCGTATCACCTTATTCGATTCACCTTATTAGAACAATAATTAGAATAACATTCGACTCATATTATATTAGACTCACATTGGAATTACACTAGACTTATATTTTACCATCTGAACTCATTATGTTACTCTAGTTCAGCTAGATCTTATTTTACCGTCTTCGTTGCTACGATTCTTCTCTTGTTTAGTTATTTTCTTTCCTTGCACTTTATTTGTCTTTCTTACCATCACCTGAATATAAACTGCCATATTCATCAATACAACTGTCTATAACTGCTTTATAGTTCTCTGTCATTTACTTGGGTTTTCTAGATGAGATTGTGCTCGCTTCTGTCCTGACTGGACCTGTTGAAAATATTACAGATGACTACCCTGAGGACGTTTGTCCTACTTGCCTTGGAGTAGGAGATGGCTTAGCTACCTTTGGCCCCGACACTCAGGAGTGATCGGGAGACTAGCTAGTAGACTTGGTTTAGTTTTCATGTTTTAGAATTTGAATTGTAATAACTTGAGATGCGAGTTTGTTTGAGATATTATTATTTAGTAGTTTTTAAATGTTGTTGTTAGTCTTTAGTTATAAACTTCTGTGTTATCTTATCGTTCTTAGACTGTGATTGAGATTCATTATATCTATACTTGTCCTCCGTTCGGAGTTGAGATTTGACAAGTACATTATATAATTGCGTGAGTTGTTGATTAGATAGTAACCTAGGACAGCGTTCTTCCGCCGACACTGCGGCGTAGGCTGGACGTACCCACTTCTCGTGCCCTTACTCTAGGGTGCGGGTCGTGACACATTTTTAGTATATATATATATATATATATATATATATATATATATATAATATAATATAAAGAATTGTTATAATTTTTTAATATTTTAATTATAATTTGTTATAGATATATGTGAAAAAAATATAGGGCTTTTGGTTATGCGAAAGAGAAGAGAAAAAGTTAGTTTTAAAATTATTATCTTTTTTTTAATTAATTTATTGTTAATTAATGGATGATTACAAACATGGGCTATTACGGTTAAATTTTTGAGCCATTTCTAAGACGTGTTATATTACTTAGAGATTAGTGGTTGATTCATAAATGTAACGCCCTAGTCCCAAATACTTGAGACTAGATACGTATCATGCCAGCTGTATACATACGAGTAAATATACGACTCGAATATATACATAAGCTGTAAATGTAGAAAGCCAAGACACTAAATCTCATCCACAAAGATAAATAATAATATAAAAGCAACTTTGAGTTTGTCATGTACACCATAGTTGGACGGAGGCAAAGTCCACTACCAACCAAATTAAATATGGAAAAATACACAAGGAAAGAATTTAGCAAGCGAGAGCAAGTGACGAATCCAAGAGTAATCATCACGACGGAATAGAGCGCAAGTCATGGCCTTAGCTAGAGCACCTGCAAGAAATCACGAAAACACACACCTGGAGAAAAACCAGGTCCTCAGAGGGACGTAACAAGACACATAATATCATGCCATAAACTGAATAGTAAGAGCTCAATAGAAAATATACATGCGTAAGGTTCCTAACCATTCTATGTGATATATACTTTGAGAAGACAACGTTCTACGCAGGAGCTTAGGTGTTCAGCATAGATGGAGAGAGAGTGGTAGTAGGTAGCGCTCATAAGAGACACTATCGACCATGGGCAGAAAGTAGCTCTCATACGAGAACTATCAGCCCCGGGGCAGTAAGTAGCGCTCATACGAGACACTATCGGCCCAAATCTATGTGTGTACTGAACATGTAGCCCCTACGCTAATAACTGTCTTCCCCCCTCCCTATGATACTACACATGCGTCGCTTCCACGATACTGTTTAATCCTTAATAACTGCCAAGTCTTCTACAAAAATCTATTAGCAGTTACATCCTAACGTACGGCCTTTACGCACCGATGTACGGTCGATACGCAAGTCCGAAGCTATATGCGACTCGCAGCTCACACACAATTCGTGGCACATCGTGACAGTTTATGAGATGCACTAAACATACGGTGGTCCCTTAACTCACTACCAAAATAAGTCATATCAGCGACAAAATTAGCGACGCCGACTTAAAACGTCGCTAATATTTTTGGATTTAGCGACTCCAAAAGTATGCATCACAATACGTCGCTGATAGCGACAAACAGCGACATATTGCGACTACCTTTAGTGTAATAAAAACCAACGTCATTGATTTGTCGGAAAACGTCGCCAGTTTTATTAGTTCAGTGACGTTTAGTGTCGCAAAGATTATTACGTCGCCGAATATTAATGGAATACCGACGCTTTGTGACGTATTTACGGACGTCGCTAAATTCTGCTAAATAGGGTTTCCTCGGTTCGACTTTTCATTTCTCCCTCTCCCCAAATTTTTTGTTCCCGCCCCTCTTCCCCGACCTCGACGACAGCCCGACCCCCTTCCCTCCGGCGCCGCTCATCCTCCTCCTTCACCGCGAGCCCCTTCTCCTCCCTCCGGCGAACCCCTTCTCCTCCTCCTCCTCCACCGCGAGCCCCTTCTCCTCCTCCACCGTGAGATCCTCCTCCTCCTCCGCCTCCACCACCGCGAGAAGACTGAAGGTAAACCCTAACCCTAATTGAGGTGTTTTTCGTGTCCAAAATGGACACGGAGACACATTACGACCATGTGTTCACTGATATAGTGTGTTCGTGAGGTTTTGGACACTTTGTGTCCATTTGTTGGACACGTGGACACCCCCAAGCTTGCATATATATGTATTTCACCTCTGTACACTTAATCCCCTCCTCTTCTATTATCGAACTTGTCATCCTCCTCCTCCTCCACCGCCGCGAGGAGACTGAAGGTAAACCCTAACCCTAATTGAGGTGTTTTTCATGTCCAAAATGGACACGGAGACACATTACGACCATGTGTTCACTGATACAGTGTGTTCGTGAGGTTTTGGACACTTTGTGTCCATTTGTTGGACACGTGGACACCCCCAAGCATGCATATATATGTATTTTACCTCTGTACACTTAATCCCCTACATACACTTGTGTATTTTCGTATTAATTTGGATTTGCATATTGGGTTTGGGTTTCGATATAGTGTTTGATACATTGTTTCACCTTGCAACATTTCTACACTTATTTTAGACAACATGTATATGAACCAATTAGTCAACATCTATTTGTTGAAGTATGGTACTCCATTCTTCGTAAGTTCTAGCTATATATGTCTCAAGATCCAATACTCAAAAATCCCAAGAAGAAGAAGAAGAAAAGAATAAAATGACATCGCTCAACACCCTATGACAACTCTTTGTAGAATTGTGTTAAAGTATGAGTTCTACAGTATGGTTCTCTTTGTAGAATAAAATGACATCGCTCAACCCTATCGATCCTCCATACAAGTCTTCCTTCATCTATTGTCTTAAAGTGTGAGTTCTACAGTATGGTTCTCTTTATAGAATTGTGTCTTATTATAGACAACAAGGGTTTCCTATTTTTACAGGTAACATGGCAACATGTGTAAGGAAACATATAGGTGTGTGTTTGTGTTTGAAAGGGAGTGTCACAAGAGTAAGGCGTGAGCATGTGTTAGTATTTTGAGCTGTGAGAGTGTTTGTTCTATTGAGGTTAGTACCAACTGTATTTTGGCTCCAGCTCCAGCTCCATTTGCATTAATCTACGGTACGACATGGTGATCAGGACATAGTCCCTGCAGCCATTCTACTGGCGAGGCAGAAACTATGTAGTCGTAGATAAAGTTGACTGTCATCCGACCCTCATCCCTCTGCTTTCGAAAATGTACTCAAATTACATGATGGTTCCTTTAGCTTGTTTATGTTATAATTATATTATTTGTGACTATCGATCTTACCAGAAGGCACCCATGACCCGAGGAGCGACACGTCGTTTGAGGGAAATAGTGAATGCTGAGGTGGCTCCTCCTACAGTTAAGGAGGAAGTGGCACCGGTTGCTAGTGAGACCGGGAGTTCTATTCATCCAGCACCGGTAGCTAGTGAGATCGAGAGTTCTATTCGTGCAACACTTGCAAGGGACGACATCTCTCCTCACACCAAAGATCTCGCTTTTTCGAGGTGGTTGCATGATCGTATCACTGAGCGTTTGCGTGAGCAGAGTGGTTCTCATTAGCTATTAGTACTTATTTGTATTGGACTATTTGTATTGGGTTGTTTTTGTATTAGACTATTTGTATTGGACTACATATATGAATTAGTACTGTATCAATCTCTGGATTGTATTGGACTACGACATGGTGATTAGGACATAGTCCCTGCAGCCATTCGACTGGCGAGGTAGAAACTATGTATCCATAGATAAAGTCGACTGTCCTCCGACCCTCATCCCTCGGCAATGATGATACGACAACCAACCGGAGAGGATACTCTGAGAGATCCATCTGAGTAGGACGTATACTCTGAGAGATCACCTTTACAAGAATTATATCAGTAGTGGGATTGAGTGTTGGAGGAGATATTATCAGAGTATACGTCCTACTCAGATGGGTCTCTCACCGTTAATAATTTTTTCTGACGGCATGGTGGATGTGCTCCCTCAACAGATTCTTGTTTCGAGCTAAAACTTTGCCCCGAAGCTCAAGTGGACATCCTTGGTGTAGAGCTCGAGTGAGAGGTTCCTGACAGCATGGTGGTCTCCTTTGTCAAAGTATCCATGCTCATCCCATATTGGTTGTGGGACGAGCACGGATACTTTGACAAAGGAGACCACCATGCTGTCAGAAACCTCTCACTCGAGCTCTACACGAAGGATGTCCACTTGAGCTCCGGGACAGTTTTGGCTCGGAGCAAGAATCTGTTGACGGATCACATCCACCATGCTGTCAGAAAAAATAGTAACGGTGAGAGACCCATCTGAGTAGGACGTATACTCTGATAATATCTCCTCCAGCACTCAATCCCACTACTGATATCATTCTTGTAAAGGTGATCTCTTAGAGTATACGTCCTACTCAGATGGATCTCTCAGAGTATCCTCTCCGGTTGGGTTGTGTTCTGAGCCATCTGTTCTCACAGTGTTTTGTATTTTCGGCGAACCCAGGGATTGGATTCTGTATTTTGTATTTTGGTTTCTGTATTTTGTATTTTGGTTTCTGTATTTTGTATTTTGTATTTTGTATTTTGGATTCTGTATTTTGTATTTTGGTTTCTGTATTTTGGCTCCAGCTTCAGCTCCATTTGCATTAATCTACGGTACGACATGGTGATCAGGACATAGTCTATATAGCCATTCGACTAGTGAGGCAGAAACTATGTTGCCGTAGATAAAGTTGATTGTCCTCCGACCCTCATCCCTCGGCAATGATGATACGACAACCTATCAGAATCCTCGACTCTCTTTCGCTTCTTAGATATTGACCCAGCTTCCAATCTCTCATTTCCCTCCGGGTCCACTCTACTCCCAATCTCTTACTCTTTTATACACAGATCTACAGAATCAAACCATCCAAAGAAGGCAAAACTGAATCAGCATTGTCTTCCGGATCGTCCTCATCAAGGCATAATGGGCTGCTCAGCGTGCCCAGCTTCTTCAACTTCTCGCTGGCTGCAGAGTCAAAATGGGAACGGGTCCTCTTTGCCGGCCCGGAGCTCTGAATCGCACTCGTCGTCGCGCTACCGATTTTCTCTCCTCCTCTGACGCGGGTCATAAGAAAAGAAATTTCGTCCCTCTTCTTCACATAAACATCATTGCCGCCTTGTACTCGAGCCTCCTCGTCTGTGACGCTATCCAACTTCTCGATGCCTACATTGTCACTCGAATCTTCCATTCGACTCGTATCGTCCTCTTCTTCGCCTGTCTTTTTGCTCCCTGTCTTGCAATCATCTGCTATCACCGCCGACTCATTCGACTCCTTCTCCGATGACTCCGAGAAGTTAGATAGCGTCACAGACGAGGAGGCTCGAGTATAAGGCGGCAATGATGTTTATGTGAAGAAGAGGTACGAAATTTCTTTTCTTATGACCTGCGTCAGAGGAGGAGAGGAAACCGGTAGCGCGGCGACGAGTGCGAGTCAGAGCTCCGGGCCGACAAAGAGGACCCGTTCCCATTTCGACTCTGCAGCCAGCGAGAAGTTGAAGAAGCTGGGCATGCTGAGCAGCCCGTTATGCCTTGATGAGGACGATCCGAAAGACAATGCTGATTAAGCATCTTTCTTCTCCTCTCCTCCACCATGGCTCTGGACCCATCTGCTCCTCCCTACTTCCCTTCTCCTTATTTGACTCTCTCAGCCACATATGATATCCACCTCAAGTGTAGAGTCGGGGGAGAAGAAGTGGGCAAGAAGAGGAGGAGGAAGCAGCACAGCCGGCGGCATGACCCGGAGGAAGTACAGATATTTTCTTCAAATCCGTAGGAGAACTATAAGGATATATCTTTTCACAACATGTCACCTTGTCAAAGACCCTTAATGTGAATATCATGTTACCGCGGTGTCGGAAGACTAACATGTCATAATTTTTTAAGCCGTGTGTTTTGACATAATCCTCCCAACTCTTTCTTCCTATGTAGTAATCTTGCATTACTATATAGCAGGAAAGAGTTTGGAGGATTATGTCAAAACATACGGCTTAGAAAATTATGACATGTTAGTCTTCCGACACCGCGGTAACATGATATTCACGTTAAGGGTCTTTGACAAGGTGACATGTTGTGAAAAGAAATATCCTTATAGTTCTCCTACGGATTTGAAGAAAACCTCTGTAATTCCTCCGGGTCATGCCGCCGGCTGTGCTGCTTTCCCCTCCTCTTCCTGCCCACTTCTTCTCCTCCGACTCTACACTTGAGCTGGATATCATATGTGGCTGAGAGAGTCAAATAAGAAGGGAAGTAGGGAGGAGCAGATGGGTTCAGAGCCATGGTGGAGGAGAGGAGAAGGAAAATGCTTGATCAGAACTTGAGGTAGAAAAGTTGTGACGTTGATAGCATGAGAGAGGGAGAGGGTGAATGGAGGGAGGGAAGTGGCTACATGCCTTTGGCTCACTCGAGCGGTATTTGTCCTCCGACCCTCATCCCTCGGCAATGACGATACAACAACCTATCATTATATCTTATATAGTAGTAGATGATGTCTTAGTATTACATTATGTGAGTTCATCTTGATTCTGTTACATTCTTCAGATACTAGATACGATAAGAACATATACTATACCATATGTACAGAACATAGATGATTCACACTAATGTATGCTAGAATGAATTTTGGGTTGTGTTCTGAGCCATTCGTTCCCATATTTTGTGTGATTGTTGTAGACTTGGTTATAGGGACTGAAACCTGTGTACAGCGAGAAATGGACATTCTGTGATTGTTTGGATCATATTCTACAGTGAGAAATGGTTATCTTTTTAAACTGCAGGGAGAAATGGATATTCTGTATTTTATTTTTTTATTTTTTTGCAGATTTAGCGACGTTTACCGACGTTTACCGACGTCCTCCGACCCTCATCCCTCGGCAATGATGATACGACAACCTATCACTATATCTTATATAGTAGTAGATGATGTCTTAGTATTACATTATGTGAGTTCATCTTGATTCTGTTACATTCTTCAGATACTAGATACGATAAGAACATATACTACACCATATGTACAGAACATAGATGATTCACACTAATGTATGCTAGAATGAATTTTGGGTTGTGTTCTGAGCCATCCGTTCCCATACTTGGCAATTAAGCCATTCGACTGGCGAGGCAGAAACTATGTATCCGTAGATAAAGTTGACTGTCCTCCGACCCTCATCCCTCGGCAATGATGATACGACAACCTATCACTATATCTTATATAGTAGTAGATGATGCCTTAGTATTACATTATGTGAGTTCATCTTGATTCTGTTACATTCTTCAGATACTAGATACGATAAGAACATATACTACACCATATGTATAGAACATAGATGATTCACACTAATGTATGCTAGAATGAATTTTGGGTTGTGTTCTGAGCCATTCGTTCCCATACTTGACAATTAAGCATGTGAAATAGAACTGATTATGTTTAGTTTGTCTTACGATACAGATTTTCACATCCAAATTGAAATGGATCGTTACTTCGTTGATCGTACATGGATGTACTAGCGGATCAACCTCCTGGACCGTAGGTACTTATAAGTATTGACCGTATCGGATTAATATCGATCTATCATTTTGGTATGGGCCGTATCGGTTGGTATTGGTCTTAGCGAATTGGTATCGTCCTATCCGATATGTATCGGCCGTATAGCTAGGATTCATATTGGCCTTATCGATTTGGTATCGGTCATATCCGATAGGTATCGGCCGTGTTGGATTATTATATACCATTTCGGATTAGTATCGTCGGAAAGTAGTCGACAATGCTTCGTATTGTGAAGTGATATTGTTGTAGACTTGCTTATAGGGACTGAAATCTGTGTACAGTGAGAAATGGACATTCTGAGAACTGGACATTGTGTGATTGTTGTAGACTTGGTTATAGGGACTGAAACCTGTGTACAACGAGAAATGGACATTCTGTGATTGTTTGGATCCTATTCTACAGTGAGAAATGGTTAGCTTTTTAAACTGCAGGGAGAAATGGACATTCTGTATTTTATTTTATTTTATTTTTTTGCAGATTTAGCAACGTTTACCGACGTCCGCCGACGTAATGTTGCGTCGGTAAACGTCGGTAGATAAGCGATATTATCCAGGGTACCGACGTTTAGCGACGTCAATATATGTCGGAGGACGTCGGTAAACGTCGGTGCATGTCGGTAATCATCCCCAGGAATTTCCAGGATTTACCGACGTTTAGCGACTTTGAACATGTCACTAAACCACCGACGACTCGACGGTAATTCGTCGGTAAATTTACCGACTCGTAGCGACACGACATATTACGTCGCAAAGCCACCGACGACACGACGGTAGACGTTGGCATTATACCGACGTATAAATACGTCGACAAACGTCGGTAATTGCGACGTTTGGCGACATTTAGAAGATCAGCGACTTGCATTTCCGCGACCAGCCCAAAACGTCGGTAATTTCGTCGCTAAATATTTTTAGCGACAAAAATTGTTGTTTTAGCGACGTCTTTAGGCGTCGCTAAAACGACTTATTCTGGTAGTGACTCTAAGCTAATTGCATAAAATATAATAATTTGCATATATATATATATAATTTTAAAAGAACAACATAAAGAAAAAGCATGCATGATATTGAGCAAGAAATTAAACAGTAAAGGCAAGGTGTCTTGCCTGATGTGTCGCCTGGTGTGGTGCGGTGATCCGACCTGTCCCGAATAGTCTGATAGCCAAGCCCGATATGAACAAGTCCGAAAGAAATAAGGATATGATTAGTCCTAGTCGAAAGTCATCTATTCTACGAGAAAAACTTGATTTAGATTTGCTTTGTGTAAAAGGTAGCTCTTAATTAAAAATATGATTACTAGTTTGGAAAATATTCTTAACTATCTAAGAAAATATATTTTTGTATTATTTGAAATATTAAGAAAAATTCTTTACATAAATATCTAAAACTTTAAGAAGATTATTTGAGGCTTAAAACTCTAAAAATTTTCAACCCTAACTTTAGAAATAAATTTACTTGAAAATATAAATATACACTATGATATACGCTTTGGAAATAAGTACTTATCTATATACAAAATATAAGTACTAGTTATATATTCACATATTTTGTTTCCTTCTAAAAGTATAGCAATAATGATAATAATAATAATAATAGTAATAATAATATAAAAGAAAACAGTAATAATAATAATGATAATAATAATATTATTATTATTAAAAACAGTGATAATAATAATGATATTAGTAATAATAATAATAATAATAATAAAAATAATAATAACTATAATAATAATAATAATAATAATAATAATAATAATAATAATAATAATAATAATAATAATAATAATAATAATAATAATAATAATAATAATAATAAACAGCAATAGCTGTTCCATAACTTCAAAGTGAAGAGAGAGAGTAGGGAAATAGGAAGGGGGTTTCGGGAGAGGGGATTACCGAGGCGGCGGATGGGTTGGCCGGCGTGGTCGCCGGCGGCGAAGCGCGGAAGGGGGCGATCGCGCACACGGATCTGCGGTACGGTCGCCAGAGAACGGCGTGGGGCGGCGCACATCTGCGACGGCGGGCGGCCTGGAGTCTCGAGCGGCGGCGGGTGCCTAGGGCTTCCGCGCGGGTGCTCCGCCCTGGGCGCGGCGGTGCAGAGGAGTACACGGCGGCAGCTCCGGTCGCGATTTGTTTGACGAGGCGGCGGACACCGGGGGCTCGGGTCCAGCGGATTCGAGGGTGGCCGGCGCCGCGGCCAGGGGTTTCCGGCGAGCGCGCAGGAGGGGCAGAGCTCGGTGCTGGGCGGCGTTGACTCGGCGGAGGACGCGGCGGGTGGCAGAGGTAAGGGTGGTTATCTTCTTCTTTTTTTGTAAATTTTCGTGGTGGTGGCCGGTGGGGTTTGATGGTCGGGGAGTGTGGGGTTTGGTGCTATGGCTGCGACGGGTTGACGGCGAGATTCTGGACGAAGGCGGTACGGGGCGGCGTTGAGAGACTGCAGTGGTGGTGGCGTAGGGGATATGGGCAGTGATGAAGTTTGAATTCGATCGGTTACAGTTAGCGACAAGGTAGAGATGGCGAACGGCCAGGGTAAGGAGGTGCTGGCGCTGTACGGCCTGGCCGGAGGAATTTTGGGATCTCGATGGTGGCGTGGTTGGTGGTGCTTGGTGGTCGAGGGCATTGTGCCATGGTGGAGCAGAGTGTTTCGGTGGTGACGGGGTGAGTAGGTTTAGGATTGTTTGGCGGTATCGGGTGTGTCGTGTCGGGGGTGTGTCCTGACACGAGATGGACGTCCGGCTTGTTGGACGGAGAAAATATGTATTTGTAATAGAATTTATAGTGGATATAGAGGCACAAACACGATGCACAATATGGATGGTAGAAAAATCATGGAAGAGTACCTGCCTATTTATAGGATGTGGGAATTTCCATTAGGATGAGGATTGGAATTTGATTAAATCCCCAATAGATAGATTCCATACTAGTTTAAATTGATTTAAAACCTAATTCAATATAATTCAAACCTATCTTTAATTTAAAAGCCATTTAATTTAAGGCAAATAAAACCTTTTCCAATTTAAATTATCAAAATAATTCAAATATTAAGTAAAACAAAATTTTAAATATCTTTTTCGTAAATATTAAAATATAGCATTAATTAATTTCGAAAATCAAGATAAATATTAACTCATAAAATAGCTTTTACAAATAACAAAATATTTTAATAAACAAATTTTCATTTTCGCAAAAATATTTGGAATACATTTCATATAATCAAAAATTTTCAAATCACTACTTATTTTTAAACGACGAACAAAAATAACTCTTTTATAAAATAAAATATTTATCATATTTATTTGAACATGTACTTTCCAATAAAAATGATTTTGTAATAAAAATATTTTTCAAGTAAAATATGTACGCTCGCACATATTCGCACTCGTCGAGCAAATACGAAAGATGTGAACTCGTACGTGACGTCTAAATACGAAAAACAAAATTATACCAAAAATAAAAATTGTAGTAAAATTTTTAGGGGATTTACATCCTATCCAACTTACAAGAATTTCGTCCTCGAAATTAAGAATAAGTAGGGGTGAGAAGGTGCGAGGGTAAGGTAACACAAATAATTGGGCGAGGCAATGAAACGACAAATATGCTTTAGAAAAATTGTGATTTTTGATAACGACAAAATAATTCACGAATTTGGAATTGAACAAGAGTTGCTAGTTAAGGTAAAATCATGATAGTACGATGGAAGTAGCTTAAGTGGATATTTTGGGGACTTGGGGGATAGGGCTCTTCGGAGATGGTTGCATGGTAAGTGTCTAGGTTGAGGGCACAAATGAAAGGATGATATGAATCATTCAAGTGATTAGGGGTCACTATAGAAGATATAGGGTCGGGGGAGAGGACGAAAAGTTTTAAGATGAGGATATAACCATGGGTTGGTAATGGCTACACGTGGCCATATGTGATTGAAAAACTAGAGGGGATGTCAAGTATGAGTGTTTGTCTTTCTAATATAGGCGAAAGACGAATGATAATGAGTTTGAAGAAGATATTATCGAATACTAATAAGTGGTTCAAAGTTGATGGAAAAAATCAAGTAGAATTGTCAAGGCAGTCGTGGATGAGACTCTAGGGCCAAGTTTAACTATGTCTCTATCCACGTTGTACAATATACAAAAAGCGAACCAAGTGCACTATGGTTGATCAGACCATAATACGTCGATTCTGATTTAGACAATGTATTAGTGGGCGCCCATATTATACATATGTCATAATTAATCTTGATAAATAATACGCTTGCAAAACTAAGCTATTTTAGCATCATAGGTAGATAAAATAATAAGTAAAGGGTAATGATGAAAGAAATCAATTAGTCCAAGATCTTATAAGATCTAAGTTCCGCCCGAAATTTGGGCCTATGCAGTCGGCTTGGTTGACTAGATAAGTTAGGGTCTACTGTATTCTATGGTCCAAGTGAACCTATCAATGTGGTCCACAAAATGTTGGTTAGGTCGTGAGGTATTCTACCCAACTTACAAGAATTTAACTAATGGTGTGATAGGTCCAGCAATCAAGATAAAATGCAAGGTTAAGCATGTAAGGAATTAAGTAGAACAAAATCATATATTGGATCGAAAGAATTGAGTCGTGGTCGGGTCTCATCTATAGTTAAAAAGTATATTGGTTTCACGGTAGGGATTAGAGTCCTGTCTTTTTGACCCGAAAGTCGCAATATGAAATTAGAGTACAAGGAGACGTGTTTTAGTGGCACGTGATATACCTACATGAAGGTGGACTCGTGTAGGTCTTGTTTGTGAAATTTGTAGGAAGGAAAAGTCTAGTGTTGTGCTCCAAATACCCAAGTCACGGTAAAGGACACAAAAGAAATTAAAATAGAAAGTGGGAGTTCATGAGATAATGAGTAACGCACAAAATAAGTGACCAAGTTAAAGCATGAAATAAAGAAAATTTAGATCCTAGTAGATCAGGGTAAAATAAGTTAGGAATACAGTTTCTAGAGATGGGATAGCCACTTGATGGATTATAATTAAGGAACAATCTAATCATTTCTCAAGTTTAAAATAATTAGATGGTCACGACAAAAGATCTAGAATTGAGGGAAGGTTGAGTAAGTCAAAAAAATATGTTCATCGGTTTGGTCGATGACTAACTATACTTGTGTATATGCAATACCATAACCATAGGTGGCAATCTAATGTAGAATACTTCTATCTCACTAGGGTGACCTTTCTTGCTTCTTGGTCCTCTACCAATATGATCTAATCTAGATTTTAAGTTCCTCGAAGTTCTCAATAAAATTTTCAAGATACTCTGCCACCATTACCAATTATCTTAGACTGTCAAGTTTAATTTAAATCTCTAACCAATCTCGAAATAGTCCTTGTATATCGCAGAATGAACATACTTCTTTCTTTTTTTTAACAAAATTCAAATATCAATAATCAAGGCTTTAAACTCGAAATTTAAATAACTCTATAAATCATAGATCATAGGAATTTTTTTTTCTTCAAAGTCGATATCTTCCAAAAATAAAATTTTTTTTTCCATCATCTCTTCAAAATTTCATAAACTTATATATCATGCGCGCAATTTAGAACCTCAAGTTCTCTCCCTTCTAAACTTCCGTCTCTCTAGTCGTCTACAAAATCATAAAACTCTTTAAATAATCTCGAGATTATATTACAATTCAAACTTAAACTTAACCGTAAATCAAGTGTCACAATATAAAAAAACTCAAGATTTTTCTCAAATTGATTTCATATCCCTAATAAATCATAACTATTTCACAATTTCAAAATTCATAAAAAATTTTGTTTTCTCGATCTAGCTATCCTCTTGTGTATACCACCTTGTAAATTTAAAATAAAATTTAAACTATCCTTTTGATGGCGGTAATATACTACTACTCAACTTGGAATAAACTAATCCTTAAGATCAAATTTCTAGGAAACATAAATGCTTTTATACACAAATAAGACCTTAATGCATACTAATTGTCAAGGTAATCCTTCTAGCCATGTGTTTGACCTATGAGCATATACGAGTGTAGTCATCTTTCTAATTGTCACTAAGTACGAAACTAAGAATTTACGGTAGAAGGAGTCAAGCAAGATGCAACTTAAGGAGTTCAAACGAGAGTTCAAAATTTGAAGTCAAGAAAGGAAGTCAAGTAGGTGTATGAGATTCCTAGATTCTAATCCTATATTGCAGGCTCACATCGGTACAATTACGTAACCGAAGTGACAAACTCGACCTGTATGGGCCACCACAAAAACATGTAACGCCCCAGTCCCAAATACTTGAGACTAGATATGTATCATGCCAGCTGTATACATACGAGTAAATATACGACTTGAATATATACATAAGCTGTAAATGTAATAAGCCAAGACACTAAATCAAATCCACAAAGATAAATAATAATATAAAAGCAACTTTGAGTTTGTCATGTACACCATAGTTGGGCGGAGACAAAGTCCACTACCAACCAAATTAAATATGGAAAAATACACAAGGAAAGAATTTAGCAAGCGAGAACAAGTGACGAATCCAAGAGTAATCATCACGATGAAATAGAGCGCAAGTCATGGCCTTAGCTAGAGCACTTGCAAGAAATCACGAAAACACACACCTGGGGAAAAACCAGGTCCTCAGAGGGACGTAACAAGACACATAATATCATGCCATAAACTGAATAGTAAGAGCTCAATAGAAAATATACATGCGTAAGGTTCCTAACCATTCTATGTGATATATACTTTGAGAAGACAACGTTCTACGCAGGAGCTTAGGTGTTCAGCATAGATGGAGAGAGAGTGGTAGTAGGTAGCGCTCATAAGAGACACTATCGACCATAGGCAGAAAGTAGCTCTCATACGAGAACTATTGGCCCCAGGGCAGTAAGTAGCGCTCATACGAGACACTATCGGCCCAAATCTATATGTGTACTGAACATATAGCCCCTACGCTAATAACTGTCTTCCCCCTCCCCATGATACTACACATGCGTCGCCTCCACGCCACTGTTTAATCCTTAATAACTTCCAAGTCTTCTACAAAAATCTATTAGCAGTTACATCCTAACGTACGGCCTTTATGCACTGATGTACGGTCGATACGCAAGTCCGAAGCTATATGCGACTCGCAGCTCACACACAATCCGTGGCACATCGTGACAGTTTATGAGATGCACTAAACATACGGTGGTCCCTTAACTCTAAGCTAATTGCATAAAATATAATAATTTGCATATATATATATATATATATATATATATAATTTAAAAAGAACAACATAAAGAAAAAGCATGCATGATATTGAGCAAGAAATTAAACAGTAAAGGCAAGGTGTCTTGCCTGATGTGTCGTCTAGTGTGGTGCGGTGATCCGACCTGTCCCGAATAGTCTGATAGCCAAGCCCGATATGAACAAGTCCGAAAGAAATAAGGATATGATTAGTCCTAGTCGAAAGTCATCTATTCTACGAGGAAAACTTGATTTAGATTTGCTTTGTGTAAAAGGTAGCTCTTAATTAAAAATATGATTACTAGTTTGGAAAATATTCGTAACTATCTAAGAAAATATATTTTTGTATTATTTGAAATATTAAGAAGAATTCTTTACATAAATATCTAAAACTTTAAGAAGATTATTTGAGGCTTAAAACTCTAAAAATTTTC